>CM071638.1:13841068-14441068 GCA_036419045.1 Scirpophaga incertulas | reverse complement strand
AACGTTTATTACCCAATGTATGAAAACTTTTATATTACTCGTATAATTAAAAAAAAAACCCATGTGTAATTTTTTTTCTTTTTGCCGATTGGCGTGTGGTGTTATAGATCTACACATAATATCTAAGTACTAGTTATAACCTATATAAGATAGATTTTGTCAGATGATTAGTTAGTAATAAATCATACGTGAAACAATTCACTGGTTTACTTTACAGTCCCGAGCTCCCTACCTTACAATAGATAGCAAATTATAAAATATATATTTTTTAATAAATGATATTTTGAATGAATTTGATGATATTTTTTTTTATTTTACTTTATACGTAGTGGGTACCACTACACAAACCGGGCCGCTAGTAATCCCAACTAATCCCAACTAATATTATAAATGCGAAAGTGTGTTTGTTTGTTTGTTTGTTTATTTGTTTGTTTGTTTGTTACCTCTTCACGCTTAAACTACTGGACCGATTTCAAAAATTCTTTCACCTTTGGAAAGCTACATTCTCCCCGAGTAACACAGGCTACTTTTTATCCCGGAAAAATCGACAGATCCCACGGGATGCGCAATAAAGGCTTCGCTCAAAAACTACTGCACAGATTTTTATGCGGTTTTCATCAATAGATAGAGTGATTCTTGAGGAGTTTTGCGGCATTTTTTATCTCGGAAAAACGGATAGTCCCACGGGAAGCGCGATAAAATCTTCGCACCATAAACCGACTTCCGCGTATATGTAGCCGTGGGCAAAAGCTATGACCCTTAACCCTCTATACACCCAATCCCGAAATCCACGCGGGCGAAGCCGCGGGCAGAAAGCTAGTATTATATAATTGAAGATGTGATAGTTTTTATTTGTATTAACTAAATTAAATTAAATATATTTGACCAGCTAAATTAAAAATATTAGTAAAATAGATACAATAAATTAAGTAACATTAACGAATAACAATGTTCCATAAGAGGAAAGTACTAGGTATCAATATTAGCCGCTGATCCATCGAAATCAACTAATGCTAATAATATGCTATGAAAATGTCAGACCTGGCTATGATAATAATGCTATGGAGCAATAATTCATACGACATACTAGTAACTCTAAAAAAGTAACTTCAACTACTTCAACTTTAAATCAATCTTGCTGCTTGAGAGTTTGTTAAAAATCTTTTTGCTTTTCAATTTCTTACATTAATCAACTTTAAATTGGGAGAAGTGTACAAAACAATCAAATCAAATTCATTACATTTATGTATTCTTATAATTTCAATAAAAAACATTAGTTGTAAAAGAAATCCCAACTATAAAAAGAATACCCCGTCTAGCAGGTTAGATTGCGGCCCATGCCGCATAATGGGATCCATATCCTATTATGCTAGCGGTGTTACCTCTCTGCACCGCCAGAGCGATACGTTGGGCGAAGTAAGCATCATGTTATGTCATGTCTGTTGACTGCGGGTCAAGCGAATCCCGAGTGCCGCATAATCGTAGTAGTTCAGTAAGGACGAGACTTAATAACCAGGGCCTGGTCAACCGTAGAGCCAGCCTTTGAGCGTGTGGCCATGATCTGGGACTGTGTCAAGGTGTCCACGTCGTTGCCTCCTATACCAGAGCCTTTCCTAGATTCCACGGCACCTATATAACCCCACCAGCCCGCTTGCTGCCCTCTCGCCATTCCCAAAAGTTCAATAACTACAAATACAGAGAAGGCGGCCAGCGTGTCTTGCGCGTAGTTAGGGTAGGCTCGAGCCCCTCGGTGGGGACGTATATGTGATGTGATGATGATGGTGTCTTGCGCAAGAAAGGCCGTGTCATCTTAATATTTAGTACCAAAACCTTATAAATATATTCTTGAACTCTTTGGGACCAAAATGGTGCCTATTTGCCGTGATAGGAGTACCCGTTTAAACTTATTATTATTATGTACACTATCAAAAAATTAAATAAACCAAAAAATTCACTGTAGTACAAAAAGGTATAAAGATTGTTCAAGGTATCCTGCTTTCAGAGTCAGCATACAAATAACGTATTTATGATTTCATTTTGTGAAATTAAATATTTATTTCTATAACAAAAAGTATAGGTACAGTTTATATAGGCATCGAATTTCGGTAAGATCACAAATATTCACATTAGAAACATATAAGTATGTTTATTCAGGTACTCTTTGGAAATAAGCCTGTTGACGATCGGATTACTATTATACTTATATAATAGTAATCCGAACGAACGAATAAAATGAATCATAAAAATATATAAAGAAAATTACTTTTAAAATATGAAGTATTAAAATATTATTTTTAAGAGCTTAACGCTGATAAAAACAGATATTGTTTTGACGTCGGCTCATAAGGAAGGATAAAGAAAAATTATCTTAGAAATTATTTTCGAAGAGCGTCACGTTGTTACTTACGAAATCACAAAAGCCGCTTTACTGTAATTTAATTCTGTTTGCCATCTACGGTTTTAACAAAAAAAATATTACGTATGTAAATTGATCGAAGTTCATCAAAGTAGCTGATAGACGCCCACTGTTGCATAGTTGCACATAGGCCTGCTGAAAGACTAATATTCTAGGCTAATATTCAGTGCCTTTCTGCGACCTTCACCAAATCGTGGTTCTTGTAGACCTGAGGCCTACTAACATTGCGCTATACAGCGTATGCCTCCCCCTCGAGGATCGTTCCTCCTTAACGGAGGAGATCCATAGGTTAACCTCTTTCTACACCTTCCTATAGTTGGAGTTGTAAATTTCTAGTGTAGAGCCTCCAAGCAATATAATTTAAGTTAAATGATTTTAATTTATTATTAAGTTTAGGAATTAGTACAATTGGTTAAACGAGAGCTATACGAAGAAAACTCAGAGCAACATCTATATAGTCTAGCATCCATAACTAATATGCATAATTTTGGCCTTCATTAACAGTGACTGACGTCAATAAAACTTGATTCTTATTGATCTTATAGTATAGATATTAACTCATAAATAGATCATCTCTAAGCAGTGTTTGCGGCGTTGTGCCGGTTCACTTCTTCATTTAGTTCGTCAGTTATTCGCGGATTATTTTGGCATTAACATAATGTTACTATCTTCCTCACACCAGTACCAATAACGTTGTGTTATAATTTTTACCAGTACGAGTAACAGGTCCGCGTGTCCAGTGTGCGTCAGTCATATTGCATGACATGCAGTATTTCCGAAAAACATTAAATATTATTTCAACTGTTATTTTAAATATTATAATTTTAATAAGATATGAAATAAATGTGCAGTGTCAGTGACTTTTACACTAAGTGTTGACATATAAAACGTTAATATTTTAGTACTTTATCATACATAAGTTAACTTGACGCAATAATATTATTACTTAATTTTTTCATGTTATGTGTGGCTCCTAAATCTGTCGATGCAATGCCGCTCAATATTGTGAATGAAGTCAAGTGAAAATCGTTAGCATTTTAATACAATGCTCATAACTCCTCCTCATACTCTGATGCAGGGCTATCGATTTCATGTATTTAATTGTGTATGTATTTAATTTATAAGGATAAAAGTATCTTGATTAGCGCGTACATACTTTTTAATAAATCGTTTGAAATGGCTAAGAATGGCGCCATCGTCAAATCTAAAACTAATTAAAGACGTACTGCGAGTTTAACTTGATTCGAATTCCGTTATTATTTGTTGATGTTTATTTGGGGTTCGGTCACTTCGGTGTCAGCCAATTTGTTTTCTTTTTTTTTTAATTCAGTAAAATTGTAATATCTTAACAATCTTCTACTTGGTTGAACTACCTACTAAAGTTTGTCTTTTACATTAAAGATTAATAATAATGAAAAAAAATGCAAACAAATAGCCAACCTAAACAACAAATATGCGAACATGACAACAAAACTAAGTCTTTAACAAATCAGTTAACTTTATTTATCCAACATACACAGTAGAAAAAAAAAACATTTTAGTTATCGTCATAATTTTTTATAGGTTACCTTAGTCTTAATAAAAACAAAACACAGATATCTTCATTCAACTATGACCTTAACAGGCACTATATGTTGCCAAAAATAAATACACTATATAAAAATAGAATATTTAATGACAAATAATATGTTATAAATAACATGTTCTTTGCGGTGACGAATTGTAATATAATTAATAAGCACTTTAATTACACAGCAAAAAAAAAAACAAACTAAATCATGGATAAAGTAATATAATAATACAATTAAGCGGTTTTATTGCTAAAAAGCGTTTTTCTCTTGGCAACTTTGGAAGATCTCTTCCAGGTGATCTTGAAAATATGCGTATAACCACTCCTTTTCTTGCCATGGATCTAACTAACGTAAAAGCTTACTTAGAAAGTGTAGCGGAATTATCTGCAGCAGGGACAATAACAACAGGCTTGCTGAACATTACATAGAAGCTTCATGAAATTGAGACAGATTAAATATTTACTACATCTCATCCTAATTCTTAGGAATGAACTGATAGTTATAAAATCTCATCTGGTTTTAGTGCACCCTGTGAATCAAATACCAGACTCTGTCACTATCCACTGGTTAAAGGTTAAGGAAGGTACTGGTAAAAGAAGAGAAAAAATTTAACTGCAGAAATTACTATTCGTGTATATTTAGTATAAGACATTGTCATACATAAAGGTCGGCATCGCGGTATCATTGACGTGATAGCATTTACGTTGTGAGCGTCCATAGGCCCATTTTATGATCGTCTCCCACTAGCTTCGGTAACTCGGCCTGTTTATTCGATTTGGTCACGGGGACATCTGACGAGATCCCTGATCGGTAAAAGTATTACAAATTTGCCTTTTCACAGATTTAATTCAAGTTACAAAAATATCCTAATGATTAAAAGGTTGTTATACTGTTAAGTTTTACTTAAATGATTATAATGCATGCGTTTAATTTTAATGACTCAATAGTTACGTTGTCAAATAGTTTAACTATAGTAAATAACATAATGACACTATAACTTTTATAGTTATAATGTGAACTAGACAGGTTCAAACTATTTATGTAGCGCCAGCTTCTAATTGACGACTTTGTAAATAAAAACAGAAAAAAAATTGTCCTTGCTGGTTTTCTTGCTCGTTATTTCCAGTACAAGGTCTCGTGCCAGAGACTGGTGAACCAAATGGCATAGCATCTTGGACATGCAAAAGTGATTTTAAATACCATGCAGATCGTTCGACTAGAACGGCAACTAAGTCAAAATGTCGTAGATCCTTAAAACAATCTCAATCCTGGTGTGCTACCCACAAAATTGATTGTCACTTATGTAGTTAAAAATACAGTATACAAACTCAGACATGCTGAGCCTATCCACGATATTAATAATAATAATAATAATAATAAATATTTGTTACACTTACACCAATTAGCCTAGCCCAAGGTAAGCTCTGTAAGGCTTGTGCTATGGGATCTAGGGTAACGGATAGACATACATATATTATACATATATAAATAATTTTTATAGAAATATATATCAACAACCACGACTAAGGTACAAATGCTCGCATTCATCACACAAACATCTGCCCCACCGGGACTCGACCCGGGACCTCAGAGATGGCGACACCTTGAAACCGGTGTACTATCCACTCGACTATGGAGGTCGTCAAAATATTCCGACCCGGTCATTCTATTGACCTATCAATGAATAGGTGCATAATTTATGTTAAATCTAAAAAGTAGTAATTACAATATGACGCGTAATGTAGTAGGTAGTTTTTTGAACTAATAATGAATGATGTAACATGCCAGAGGAAAAAATAATAATGTGTCTACAAAGTAATTGAAAGATTATTACGTATACTCGAATGAGTTTTTCACGTACTTACGAGTAATATTTAAGTATACTTGCGTCATATATATTTTTTAATTTGTACCAAATGAAAAAGTTTCAATATATATTTGGAATGAAAAAATCCCAAAGTCAATTAAGGTTAATTGCCATATTAATAAATTGAATGCTTGTAAAATTATTGTTATTTTTTTATTTCATCAAGTAATTTGCTAAATATCTAATCGATATGTCTATTATTATGATCTCATTAAATTATCAATGACAGCAAAGCATTATATAAAGTAATTAATTAACAATAAATAACACTTTTAGGTGCATTTGTATTTCATTTCCGTAAAATATACGTTAGATAATGTTAATAATAGTCATATAATGTAAAAACGTTATATAAATATTGAAGGTCTTCCCCAATCTTAGGTCCATTTCTGTTGACTCAGTGTTGTCTCCGTACAGGCCTTTTAATCGAGAGGTTCAGATTTCGAACTCACCATGTACCCTGTGGTATTTTTTAAAATTTCATAAACGAGTATATGTACATGTATAAATCCATAAATAAGATAAGAAAATATTTCAAAATATTCACGAAAAATTGATTTGACTGCTTTCTCACTTTCTGGATTGAGTTTTAGGTATTTGCATGTAAATAATTGTATGTACAATAATTTATTTGTGTATTAATACCAAAATTTTTGATTGAAAGTTATGCACAAGCAAAAAATCGTACATTGATTAATAAGACAGTATAATTTTATTTTTGATATTATTGAGTGTATGTTAAGATTATATGTTGAATAAAAAATATTATCTTTATCAATCTAATCTAGTTAACAAGTTTCAAAGTTGTTGACAATAAATTGTTAAGTATACGTTTTGTACCTGTTCTTTTGATTTATAGCATTAGCACAAATCCGATCAATTTTACGTCGGTTTTGCGTGTCCTTATACATTCAACCAACAATCAACTCATGAACCTTGAATGTAATCTAAAACCTTGTTGTTTTGCTAATTTGTCTTTAATAGTCTGATTAATAAAATAGCGGAAAAACCTGTTTAAATACAATGTAAAATAATACAAGGAATAAAATATTTTTAAATAGTTGCTCTAAAATATATTTTTAGCTTGGTACAGTTTAATCATTCTACGTATTTACGGTAACGCTATTGACAATTATTAAATTATTTAACATTGGACTTAATTATTTGTGTTACAACTGATTTGATTACATTATTATTTTACCTAAATCCCTATTGCAACCTTGTCAGGAACGAAGTATAATTTATATTTGATAAAAATCTAAACTAGTCACATAAACATTCAATTCAGACTATTTAAGTAATCATATACTGTTATTGTTGTTTATTGTTGTTTCAGTCAGAAAGACTACAAAAAAATCAAGAAAAGATGGAATGAATTTCGATTCCATCTTACAGTGGTTTATAACGTATATGTACGGTGTACTTAATATATCAGACTGGTATAACTATAGGTGGTTTCCTCTGACATGAGAAATTAATATGTGACAAAACTTTGCAGTTTAATAAACATGTGTCCATGACATCTTTCACTAAAATTCATTAAGGTTCTAGTTTGTAAAGTTGTTAGAAAATAATCAGTCTATATGTAAAATATGAAAATATATAAGAGTACATTTGGTTTTTCCAAGTATATCTAATATTATTTAGATTTCTGTAGATTATGGTCATTCCACGTACCTACGTGTAAAATCAATGAATATCAATTTATTGAGAAATCTGAGTAAGCACATGACTGAGCAAGACTAAATAATGGTACGATTTTGATGACTTACATATTAAGAAACGAAAATGAAATCGCCAAATTGTTTTCATGACTTCAGACAATATATTCGTACATTGCATGGCGCCGGAAGTCCTGGGATAGTCCCTACACTCTAAACGCCAATTTGCGATATATCGTAATTATGTTCGCGCTATTTAATCTATATACCCAATAAAGTTAAAGCAAGATGTGTTGCAATATCGACAATAATATATTATAAAAATTCAATTTCAAGAGTACGTTGTCGTCAGGTAAGTCCACCTCTTTCGCCCTGTTCCTCGATGGCGAAAAGATGTTCCGCGGCACCTTTCCGTCATCTTTGAAATATGAAATATGTAATAAATAATAGAAATTATTATATTAAACTCGATCCAGACATGTGAAGGGAGTAGCATACCTACAATAAATCTCAGGTTATTTTTTATCTTTAGGCTTAATTTGTATACATAATTTTCAGTTTCAATTTTAACGTTATTTTAATTTATTTCTTCTTTCATTTCGCCAGTATTGAACAAATATGGGTTTTAATATCACATGCATTCCAAAAAACTATTTAAAATATTTTACTATTATATATGTACCGATTGTCTGGACATATTTCATAGGCCGTCATTGCACCGTAACCTGTATAATTTGGCCATTCAACCGGGATCTAACATTTCAGGGAGAACAAGTGTGATTAAAGACTACTTTCTTATTAAAACTTTTTCTACTTCAAAGTAGAAATAAATGTTATCATAATCCAAGTAAAATTGAAGTCAGTATGGATAATGCGAATGTATTATCGATACAGATATTTTGCGATAAACAAGTCCGTTGAAGCGATAGAGATTTCCTCGAACCCTTTTTTTGAATTAGGGCAGTAAATCAGCGTGCGCAGGACTCCATTTCCGAATGGTGCGAAGATAAATCATTATTTCAACGCTTTCCCTGATTTATTCACAGGATGGGATAGTGACGTAACCAATTTAAGGTAGTAAAACATAGGCATTTCCTAAATAATAATAAAAAGGTGTTCAGATTATATATTATTATGTTAGTTGGCATTGTGTTCCCGTATTCCCGTTTACATACTTACAAACAACAAGTACAAAGTAGACAGTAGCGACTAAAAACTAGTCTACTTTTTAGATAGCTTTCTTTATTATTAGAGACATTAATTATGTAAGGAATTATTACTATATTTTTAATTAAATGTGATTAATTGTATATTTTCATTTCTACTATTTCAAAAGGATTCACACTTACTTTCGAACTATAAAATGAGGAAAAGCTAGCATGTAATTTAGATCTCTAATCAATATTGGAAATAAATTTATATGAATTGCAAAGTCTGTCTTTCATCTCTGAGGCAAATATCGTGACAGCGCTCGTATACGCGGTTATGTGCGCATGTACGGAGCCATAATTGAGACTACTAGTGACATCGCACTATCTATTTTTTATCTTATTTTTTGTTTGGTGTCAGCAAGCACTCATTGATGATGTCATTAAGCCGTTACGTTACGTAAGTTACATGTGTTATGTGTGGTTGCATGTGTGTAACGCACACAAACGCTGGCATCAAAGCATTAGCCCCTCTCTTGGCATTAACATATGAAATATTAAAAACTTATGCCTGCTATATACACTTTCAATTTTAAATACAACGCTATGCAAACATTACAAAAGTGATTTATTAACTTTATTATGGTTCCTGCTTTCATTCGGAAAATCATAACTTAGATCGAAATTGTATCTGGAACTTCTTACAATATTTCGGTGTGGGCAAAATCACGGTTAACATCTTATGTCTCATCTCTCAACATCTCTCTCTTAACATCTCATCTCTCAACGCACTGTACAATCTTTTCTGTTCTCCTCCTATTTTTACGAAGTGTTTAAAGAAATCTAATTCACATACTTGTGTTTGAAATGCACGGTTTGGGAGGTAGGGACTGTATGTCTATACATTTCGTTCAATCCAATTTCTTTTACTAGAATAAAGATTGCTAATAGAATACTCGTATCATTAAAGGCTTTTAGCAGCAGAACCTTTCCCTAATTACTGATTTATACCATTCTGAAAAAAAGTTTATGTTACTAAAACTTTTAATCCTAATTCTTTTTTTAAATTATCAAACTATCCCCATATCTCCACTTTTATCCAAAATCCTAAAATTTGTAACATCAATACACCTTTATTTCGCTCTATGAAGGCATAGATACCAGACCGATTTCCATCCCTTCGGAACGCGGTGAGTGCTGCTGGACGTAATTGAATACATATGTCGTTTTATGGACATCTATTCTACACTGGTGGTGGACTTTATCAGTGTATTTTTCAATTGATCACGAAATACTCCTTAGTAATCTTTTCCCTCTAAACATCTCCCCGTCTACTATTCAATGTCTCGTACCACTGTTATTTATCTGACCGCCATCAATGTATTTGACATAATAATAATGACTAAATGATTGATTATGAATTATTCCAGTGACTCAAGAAATTCTATCATCCCTTATATTTTATAATTTTATAGACCTGACATCCTCTGTCGTCGTTCTTTTTTTTATTTTTATTCCATACGGTGGCAGACGAGCAAATGGCCCACCTGATGGTAAGTGGTAACCATCGCTCATGGACATCTGCAGTGCCAGGGGCACAGCTGAGCCCTGGCTGCCTACCTGGAGAGAAATACTCTTTTTAAGCCTCGTTTGAAGTTAGACATATCGTAGCGCTCAGGAAACATCGCAGCTGGGAGCTCATTCCAGAGTTTGCATGTACGCGGAAGGAATGAACACGTTCTTGTCCATTCCATTTGTACGCCGATGACTTATACATTTATTGCCATTTTGCACTATCCGAAATGTGCTCAGCTATTTCATTTCTAAATAATATTTTTCCGGATATATAAGTACGGACTGCAAACTTGGTTCTTCTAGTCAACCATTTCAAGCGATAATAGTAGGTGGAAATATGTGGAGATGCAAATTAAAATCAGAAAATGTACCATCTTTGATAATTATAACTTAAATGTGGTACTATTACTAACACTGGCCAGGAGATAGGTAGATCAAATTGAAAATTTCCACGAAAAAGGCTCAGTGAACACATATTTTATGCTCATTAGGACCGTCTCTTTCCAACTGTACTCAAGCAGAGATTTGAATCTGAGTCGTGTTTAATACTACGGGTTATGGTGTTCGCCATATAAAAAACATATAAAAATAAATAAATAATAAAATTAAAAGACATATAAATGTAAAAGTGTAGAAAAATAAGTATTCAAATGAATACCTAGAAGTTTACTTTGATTCATGTCAGTGATAATTTATGCAACCTGGCCACTGACAACGCGTCTTATAAGGAAGCTCTAAATCACCAAAAGGGCAATGGAGAAGGCTATTTTCTTATTTCTCTACGTAATCGATTAGAGAAGATACGCAGAAAACCTGGGTCACTGACATACCCATTGCGAATCTTAAATGGCAATAACTTTTCCTCTCTAAACGCCGTTAGAGAGGAAAAATTCTCGAGTAGTAAGCATATGCCGGGGCAATGTTGGCTGGCTTCTGTCAAGATGGGCAGACAACTTGTTGAAGATGACACAGGAAGGCACTGGATACTAGCAGTGCAGGACTGACTGGAGGTGAGATGCTTAGGGGAGGTTTATGTCCAGCAGTGAATTTTAGATATTTAGATGATAATCTTAAAAGTGTGTGTGCTTACAAGAGAAATAAAAACAATTGGAATGCTGGTAATTGTTTGGTGAACTGCTTTTTATAGAATATATAAATATACAAATATGTTAAAAAATCTAAGTAAATTTCATTGTTTATTAGAACACCCTACTAATGAAGTTATATGAAGGCTGGAATCTACGTAAAGCACGTCCAATTCCTGTCAATTCTTAATTTACGGGCTTATTTTAACCAAATATATTTGTTACCTTTAAATTATTACCTATACCATGACTTGCCAACCACGCCTCCGTGGGCTCGATCTTGAATAACAATAAACAATGCATCGTCTACCTTGTTATTCGATATTAAACCTCATTCCCTTCTTAATTGAGAAGAAAATAATAGAAACTTTAATGTGACTAAGTTTTTCTATGCTTCGAAAAAAATATTTTATATTTGGTAACGCTGTGTTTTCTTTTTCAAGCAAATTCACCTATGAATCGATGGTTTGAATACTGTCATGTCTGTCAGTAAGGCTTACTTTATGAAATAAAGAAAAACGAGTTATTCTTCGTTGCTTAAAAATATATTGAACTCCTTACATTATGAACGAGACAACAATTTTTTCTACGATAATAAGTTACCGTTCTGTTAAATAGGCTCACAATTTCGTAAAGCATGTTTAAGTGTGCGCATACAAACTTCCGCGGAAACATAAAAAGGTCGGCCGGTTTTATTTAATTGAGGTAAATGCTTACGAACGAAGAGAAGTAATAAGGGGTGTGACAATAGTATCGCGTGCCGTTGACTGCTTTATTATGTTAAGGTAAGGTTTATGTCAATTTTAATTTATTTAATAAATTTTTTTACTTCATATTATTTAAATTAATTCTTTAAAAATAGTACATCGATAAATAATCTTATACATATGCTGACGCCACACTGATCTCTCACATCACATCTTATTGGATAAGTCTGTCTTTATGTAAATAGTTTTTTTTTTACTTTAGTGTATTGTGTACTGTTTAAAATACCTTGCTATTTTTTTTTTCATCATTAAGTTAATCTTTCGTAAAGATCTCTACACCAATCGATTCTGGTTTCAATGCCACTAGCGTTCAGGTGCCTCTTGCAGTCTTCTCTAAATATATTTTGTACCTTTATGGCGTTAATAAGCAATAAATACCTGTACCTAGTTTAAGCCCCCAAACATTTATTTAAAATGAAACTAATTTTTATAATGATTTATTAAAATTCACTCGAACCTTATTTTGAATGATTGAAATAAATAAATCTTTATAGTTCTCGTTTTTATTAGTTTGTATGAACCAGGACATGAATAGTCGCATAATAAACGCAGCAGCTGTGACATTGAGGGAACACATCCATCATCGTGATGTATTTATTCTTCTTACAATAGTATTCGTGTGATTAGCGATATTTAATGGTTAGAAAGAGATACACATTATATTTACTATGAATTAGTAGTTAATATTAATAACATTTGGTGTAACTTAAGTTAGTATAAACAACAAAAGGCTGTAATGTGTATCGATATCAGAGCGCAGATACTGCACTATTACCTATCTTGTAAAATTTATCAATAGACTGTGGTTGTAATTGTGAATTGATTAAATTAATAGGCCTGTATACCTGTGCCTTGTTTTAGTTTGTATTTAGCGCGAGAAGAGTCGAGTCGCCATGAGCGCAGCTGCTCTAGTACTGTTGAGGTGAGGAAACTTTTTCGTCATCATAACTTCAAATGTTATTTAATATTATTTGTGGTGGTTATTGTGCTTATGTGATATTAATTATCAGTGACGAATAAAAAAAAACTTTATTTTGTGATGCAAGTGTATATCAGTAGTAATTTTGCTATTAAGTGATAGAGTGAATCTGTTTCTACTCGTAGTAACAGAGATTCCTTATATTTTACCAAAAAGAAGACTGAGTAGATAATCTCTATTTTATTACTCTTAGTCATAGTTTATATCTTGTTTTAATACATCTATTAAAAATATTAGTGGACTTATTTTAGTGAAGATTAGCCATTATTTTGCTTATGGTTTTATTATAGTATTTTGCTTCATTAGTCTTACACTAATCCAGTTATAAAATCGATTAATTAGTAAGTTATAGCTGTAATTAGGTATCTAGTAAGCTGATAATTTATGAGTAGTTGTATCTCGTCTATAATTTGGCGTTCGCATTTAATTAGTTAAATAGTTTAATAAAATCTTATTTAATTAACCCGACGTTAGGTTTGTTCGTGGTTACGGGATGATATTATCCAAATAAAATAGACTATACTAGTAGTATGCAGCCTAGAAAGAATTTTAGAACGATAAGATTTCACATAGACAGGTCGCGAAGCTAGTATGTAAATAAAAACAATTTACACTTATTATTCACTGCGATCTTTATCTCACAACTGATATTTTAAAATCAACTCATGTTGATTCTATTTAATTAAAAAAGTACACGTTATTGAATACGATTTGTATTTAAAACTTGTTATCAGCGAATACTAATTTTAAAATATGCACGGAGTTCTGGTTGTTCTCTACCGGGTCTTTTTATCGTTTATGGACTGCAACTGCCACTAATTAGACAGAACTGTTTACAAACTTCCATAATTTAAAAATAATATATATTAAAATGTTAATAGAGTGGTATGTCTATTTTATAGAGACTTTTAACTTCTTCATACCTTGTGAAGCCCTTAATAAATGTAACAAATGTTTATTTATATATACTGTCATATATCAATTATTTTCATTTCGTTCAACATATACATCTAAGCTACCCCTGGATATACATTCAGAGATAACTTAGATCTAGTAAAACTTAAAATACCTATTAGGTATTCACTGATATCTTTGTGGATTTACCATCTAGCAATCTTTAACATCCCGAGTGGGGCTCTCCTTTAAACACGCGTGGGTTTTACCCGTGCAAAAAGTAGGTTTTACCTTATATGTTTGATAGATTTATATTATATTAATTTTGTGGTTAGATACGATTAGGTTAGTTTGAGGTAGGTTAGGTATTTACAAATTTTATCGAGTACAAACAAATATTAAAGTTGTTTGTATGTAACGGATAAAAAAATTATAAACATACTTTATTATTAGGCAAATTACAGGAAATCTTTGAATGTCGTTATTTGTCGTTATAACAGTAAATAAAGTCTAGCTTGACTAAAACTTTAAATTTTAACCAATACAAACAAAAGTTGTTTGAATTTGATATTACCAGATATTGGCTCCGTATTCTACAAGCATGACCTCAACACGTTGCATTTATTCCGCATTTTATCGCGTTGCATTCATTTTCAATTCCGCCCGAGTCGGATTTTTTCTTGTATTGATTGTTTTCAATGAATTGTTTTACAAAAATCATTTGACATTACTTCTAATCATCCAAGTCGTCCAATGATATCTTTAAAATCACAACAATGTTGTTAATCAACAAGTCATTCAAACGTTCATTATTTTGCCATCCATATCTAATGTTTGTTCTAGACAAACAATCAGACGTGACATCAATTTATCACACGGATTTATATACTGTATGGTATGACCAGTCAAATATGTGAGGTGTATTAAAAATAGCAAAATTACCTATTTAACAGAATACGATATAATACGCTTATGTCTTGAGAAGCATAAAAACGTAATAGAATTTAAAAATGTTATACATTCCATAATTTTATTCATGCATTACTAAACCAAATAACATCTATTATAGATATTTCAAGTAGTATTACAAAGTTAGTAGTAGTAGTATTTTAAGTAGCATTACTAAGTTTCGATCTATTACAGTAATTACATAACTGTTGAATAAAATACGAGTAAAATATGTATCACATAATGTTGATGATTTAGTCCGTTGTCTACTTTTACTAACATTATCACATGTCGTAAAATATGAGTAATATATTCTAAGTATCAATAAAATAATAATTAGCTAATACGTCATTTAAAATAAAGAAAACAATTTAATGTCTATAATGATGTCACATTGTAACACTTAAGGCTGAGTTTAAAAGATCCTTAAACAAATCCGTGTTTTCAAGGAGACCTTCCTTTACCTTAACAAAAATCATCGTAGTTTTAATGAAGAAACTATAAAAAACACTGGCCATTAAGCGACGTCGCTGCGGTGAAGTTTTTCGTTATAACTCATTTTAAAAAAGCATAAGAGAAGAACAATGGCCAATTAGTCCAATATACCTAATGTAGCAATGTCACTCAGTAAAATATGTACATTACAACGTAAATTCAATCCAATCGGCTGAAATAAACTCCTTGGCATAGGCTTATAGTAATACGTAGAGATCAGTTACTATATTATTACATAATAACAAAACAATCATTAATTATGTAAATCATTAATGGTGTATTTGGATTAACTTAGTCAAAATTAATAACTGGGTAAATTCCTGAAATTTCTTAAATGTCAAATGTAAAGCACACGTATGGTGAGTGATCTTAGTGAGACACTTCAAATTTTCTAATATTATGAATTTATATCCGTTCCGGAGTATTTATATAATACTGTAATAAATACCTATACACTGTTATCTAATAAACATTTAACGATATATATTTATCTTTCTGTACAATAATAATTTATCAAACAATGAAATTTCGCATGTCATAATAGACTAAGTAAATGCAAATATTAACATAGTTTCTCAGAGATAATTTAGTTAAATATTAAAGTAAATCTCTATAATACCTTTATACATATTCAGCAAAGATAATCTTGGTAGATAGACAATTATCCCACAATAAAATACATAAATAATGTAGTACATATTTAAATTAAATACAACTATATTAATACAAACTATCATAAAGGATAAAATTATCTAATTAATCTTCCATTATATATTAACAAATTTTTCATGTAAGCACTTACATGAAATATTAGCTGAAATTAAATTGTAGTTACATATGGTTACTTTAACCATGCTTAAATGATCACCATCATAATAGTAATGTTGAAACTTGAAAAGAGACGATAAAAATTCAACTTTTTTAGTTCTGTTCTTTTCGTTAGTCTATCTTTCATCCAATATCCGATTAGTAAGCATTCTCTCGAACTGTGATTTTTCGAACGCAAGTACCAACCCTGGACATGCAAAAATGAAACTGGATCCACCAGTGATTGATAGTGGTTGATGTAATGAAGCAATGACCATTCACCACATTATTCGTCAAATTATTTTACACACAAAGGGTAAGATAAAAAAGGAATGCTCGATTTGAATTGAGAAAATATCAATCAAATGATACAATATTGATATTATTTAATTATTTTCCACAAAGTCAGCAAAAGAAAAAACATTCCGACTTACGACACTTTCACCAATTATGCAAACGGCCGAACTGACACAAGCACTTTACTAATAGGGTTCGCGATATTCACATCTCCACAGCCCTATCTGTTAAATAAATTGGACAATTTTCACGAGATTTATATCCGAGGCAATCCTGCTGAAATATATTTGTAGATTTAAATACAACATTCCTGAAATAGGTTTATTATAGCTTTCAAATAGCAAAACGTAGCTTATGTTATGCAACTACATATACAACTGTAAATTACTACTGTAGTCTTGATATATACAATTTAAGCAAAGAAAACTTTATATTCAAGTAACACTTGAATATAAAGTTCATAATATAAAATTTATAAGCAAACTTTCATTGATGTATTTTTAATATTATCATAAAGTTGTTATTCCAGTGTCATTTAAACTTTGCCATACAAATTTAATTTCCTAGAACAATAGCGGTGATTTGTAAACATTTCTGGAAAATATCAATTCCGGAAAATAGGCTTGTGAAACCTCGGCTTTGGAGATATCCGTTACGAGCAGTGAGCCATATATAGTTTGAGTGAGCTAATTGTTAGGATAATATTTAAGTTACAATGTTACTAAATAATTACTAAAATTATGTAAATAAAAACCTGTAACACAAGCATGGATAGATTTATTCATTAATACTGATCGATATGCTTGATATTTTCATATGAGTGATTTGGTTTAACAATTAAACAAGCGTATTAGTGGCAAAATAGTACCAGTGAAATATCAAGAAAAAAATTACAAATCTCTTTAAATATTATATTTTTGGGTTGAATACAATCTTAACAAAAAAAAAATTATAGATATATTCTGTACTAATGCTATAATGATAGTTAACATCAGAAAGTGATATATTAGCTTGCCAAATATTCGTGGTCTTGCAAGAAAGTGCTAAGATTGGTGCTAAGAAGGTTTGGTTAGATAAAATAGACTCTAATTAATCACAAAATCATATGATGGATTTTAAGATTCAAATAATGAACTGTTATTATCTTTAGTAAGTTGTTAAATTTTCTCTGTAGATTGTATTGTGTTAACAAGCAGATATATCGCATTTAATCTCAATTAAACTTTAGGAAATGGAAAATAAATAAGTATAAATGTTCTTGTAAAGTGGCCAACCAGTTTTAAAAGAATGTAAATAATACTTTGACAAAAAAAAATATTTCTATACTTATAGCTTGCTGTACCAAGTACAGGGGTCGAGTAATTCGGAGAGACATACAGGTTTAAGCAACTACACATTTCCCGAAGATTTCATATTTGGAGTGGCGACTGCTGCTTTCCAGATCGAAGGAGGCTGGAACAAAGGAGGTAAAGGGCGAGAATAAAGCATTAAATGGAGTACCTCACTTATTCATTATATTAAAATTAACTAGTTGTAAATATTTATTGATCTATTTATTATTAGAACATTTGTTTGAAAGAAGTGGATTATTTACTATTCTAATCAAAACGTACATTATGTTTATTCTTAGATTCACTTTCTCTTTTTATTTTTGTGCAAATATTTTTTTTTATTTTATTGTTATTATTGTAAATTCTAATCAGGATTTCAACATCATTTGTCCTGAATCATGAAGGCAATAACAACGAGTAATGCTCGTATTGTAATAAAAATATTAAGTACCTATTAAATTATTGTAAGTAAAATAATAAGATTATTAATTCTAAAATATAATAACATATCTTATTACTAATTTAGGTAAAGGAGAAAACATCTGGGATACATATCTACATAAACATCCAAATTTTACATTAGATCATTCAAATGGCGATGTAGCTGCTGATTCCTATCACAAATACAAAGAAGACATCACCATGATTCAGAGTTTGGGAGTCAAATACTATCGACTATCTATATCTTGGACACGGTAAGATTGATTTTTATGAGATGCAGATATTTGGTCTGTTCAAAACATACTAACATATGAACCAAATTAGATGCAAACATAGTATAAAGCTCCAATTAATATTTAACTCATCAACTGCTGCCACTCTCCTATGAGAAAAAATATTTTTTGATGATAAGAATGCTCTTTGTTTTAATTTCTAACTCGCTGTCTCATATCTAATGATCGGAGCATAATAATGCTAACAAGGTCGATAAGTGGATTAATTTTAATTAAACAATATCAATACATCATTAAATCATCTGCTTTAGTAGGGAATAGAACATCGAATTTCCTAATCAATAGCCAATAATATCAACTATTGGTCCATAGAGGTGGTTAAATAAAATACAAGGTAAAGAGATGTGATATTTATTTGAAAATACTATAGCAACAGTTGTACTTAACATACTTTTAACCACATAAAACTACCATATTAAAAAATATTACATCCACCACAGCCTTTATGAGAGAAATTTACGCTGAAGTCGCAAATGGTTGTTCTGCTTTACCTTGATTATTTTGGGAAGGTAAGAGTAAGTAACAGAAAGTGCGCTTCTACTGGCACGGGCATTCAGGATTACCGTATCGTGGATATAATTAGCTAAACTGGTGAGCTAAGTTAGTAAAACAGAAACTTTTCCAACGGACAAATTTTACACCTGCGCATGATATATACAACGCCAACAATACGCCAATAATTTTACGGACTTTCGTATTTGTCTTTTTCGGACTTTAATCTACTGATTCCATTTGACATTGAATGAAATAGTTACATTCAGTTAAAAGCTATATTTTTTTCAAAGTATAAAAATACAAAAGTAGAATATTGTGCAAATATAGTATTATGCTGGCAACCGCTTTTTTAATATTGACTAAAAGACTTACAATGAACATCACAAACGCATTGCCGTTAAAATGTTAAGTTTACTTGGGTTTGAAAACTGAAAGATAGTCGACAAATATTTTCCACAGACTTTTTGGAATTCGATCATCAATATGTGTATTTAGAGTTAAATTATAAATCAACATAGATCTTACTATTTCCGGAGCTTACTATAATGAAAAAGTATTGAAATTAATTCGTCCTGTTTGTGATATTTCCTCTTATTACTAAGGTCGTATGTTATTAGCTTGCCTACTGCGGTCCGTTATTCTAAATCATTATTCTGTTGGTTATTGCATTAGGTGCTTACGAGTCCGTGTGAACTGTTACAATAGAATAGCTTGAATTATATAGCTGTAACTCTCAGCTCTAGTGGTTATCATAGTGAACTAAGCTGGTGTATTGACATACTCCCCCATCACACATATTGCTTGTTTAGTGTTATCTCCCACGCTAAATAGGATTATTCCACTATAGGTTTGCTTCTGGTACAAGCTGAATTAAATATATAAAAATATATAAAGAGGTCTCTTAAAAATATAACCTAAAGTACTAAATCAATCAATACATAGTATAAAACAAAGTCGCTTTCGCTGTATGTCCGTATGTATGCTTAGATCTTTAAAACTATGCAACGGATTTGGACGCGGTTTTAATAGATAGAGTGATTCTTAAGGAAGGTTTGTATGTATAATAAATGCATAATATAGTAGAGAAACACTGATAAATTTAAAGGTTTCTAATGTGATGTCGTAAATAAGCACGTTTTTTTGCGCTTATATTGCAAACGCTGGCTGAACCCTACGAGATAGACCAAAATAATGTACTACAGTATTGTACAACAGTATTGTACAACTTACAAAAATCCACAAAAAAGTCCGCGATGGTATGTCTATCTCTTAGGGATAACCCACCATAACCATTTTTTCACTGCACCCGTGCGAAGCCGGGGCGGGTCGCTAGTAAGTTATAATGATTAATTTTGTTGTATTTATATGTAAATATGAAAAAGTTATATATTTATCAATTAATTTATATGCTATAATTTATATATCAATAGAATTAAATGTAGGTATCCAGAAAATTCAATTTCATTCCCTAAGTTCAAAATATATAATTCCAAGTTTATTTAAGTTACAACAAACATTGCGCTACTTTCTAATTTTATCTTTTGTCATTATATACAATACGCAAATCAACTGGTATTGTATTGCTCCTCAAATTTGTAAAGGGAATCACTATTTGTCCTAAGTTTTTGTACAATATTTGTGTCTGTGAATATCTGTAAATAGTGTTTATGTAGTATTATAAATGTAGCTTTTTATTGGCATTTGAAAGTTAATTAATACTGCTAAAATACTCATTTATCATAATTTATATAATTTTAAGTATGTGGAAAACTAAGTAAACCTACATGAACTCCACTCTTCGATGTCTTTATCTATTATTTACTGGTGACAGATTTAGAATACAGGTCTGACCACTTCTTTTTATATATATCATAATAGGCAATAAAATGAATTATATCTCTACAAATTAAAACCGCAATTATATATATCTACAAAGTTCCGGGACAGTCACAATAGGCCTGCCGCCTAATACACTGGGACTCAATAAAACATGACGATATGTAGGTGTTCATTACACCTTCGCCCATACCTTTAGGGACACGATGATTATATATGTTATAAAACATTTAAAATATAGAAATCCAGAAATAATGATTATAAGGATAACACAGACAATAAGGATAACAAAAATAATAAGGATAGTAAAATACATTAGACTAACTCCTAATTACCTGTTACCTAGCTTTATTTGATTGCTGCCACTAATAATTTAAAATTTTTCAGCTTATTACCAAATGGTACAGATAATTATATTAATGAAGATGGAATGAAGTATTATAGACATATATTGGAGGGACTCCGAAAGGTCGGCATTACACCAATGGTAACTTTATTCCATTGGGACCTTCCAACGCCATTTATGGATCTTGGCGGGTGGACAAATCCAGTAATGGTAAATTACTTTGAAGACTACGCGAGAGTCGCTTTTAATTTATATGGAGACATCGTTAATATATGGACAACAATGAATGAGCCCCATCAACATTGTGCTAATGTAAGTAATCTCCATTTTATTAAAATGCTTATAAAAGTAGCAGGGTCTCTTCTACATTTTCCAATAACATGTCTGTAAGTATGAGATAAAAAAAATACTCTTTAGATATTATTTTATAGGTTAAATATGTATAATAACTGGATAATGACGATTAACAGTCTCCACATGCCTAAATTATTAAAGTTCCTACAAACTCGACATATATATTAAAATTAAACTATAGAGTTGTAATAGTAAATGTACGGTGTAATTTAGAGTTTTCAGTAATACAATTCAATACATAGATTATAATAGGACCCTCTTGCTCGTACTTACATGAGGAATGTAACAAGACTTCAGAAGTATGTTGCGGTATTAAACTTGGATTTCCCTTCCGCGAGTATGATTCCGTTCAAACTTTGACGCTTTTAGGTCGTATTAAGCAATTTGCTGTTAACAATAAGAACTTTGTCTTTTGTTCAATTTAGCTTCTTTATAATAAAAATGTATACGGCTTCCTGTGGAAGCGGTATATTTCATTATTGGTTTTAATATTTTGATTTGCTCTGAGAACGATTAATTAACAATCTACTTTTTTTTGTTTTTGCATTTAAGAAATATAATAATAAGTTAAATAGAATTGTCAAGAGATTTGTAATGTTTTTTTTTTGTTGAGTGTTAATACGTTATTTAGTAGTGAATAAAGTCTACTTTTGATTAACGAAGTAGCATTGCAGACTGTTATTAAAATATTTGATTCGGACGACCAGTGGCCAAAATTCTAATTTAGATGTTAAGGTGTCATTATAAACAGTGCCGAAGTAAAAAGTTGTACCCACGCTGCAGGTAACTTGGTCATGCGGCTTTAACGTGTCGGTTTAAATTTGTGTCAAGTGCGGTATAAAGTATAATTTAAAGGTAATATCTCATAAGTCTATCAGATGAAAAAAGTATCGGGTCACAGGTGAAACAAGCTAAAGATGTTTTTTTTCTAATTCTATCTAATTCTGATTTTGACGATGAAGTGATCTTTTATAATTTATCATGTGATAGTTTAATGATTATCCGTACTATTGAAAAGATAAATATAGTCTTATTTAAAAAAAAAATCGTGGTAGACATATTTCTCTCTTTGGACGTGGTTGCAAATTTTCTGTTCTATATAAGTAACTTTATGTGAAATGCTTAGTAACTCAAAATTAAACCAAAAACCCTAAATTTTAAAGTCCTACATGCGTAATATACCATTGGGTCAAATATGGTAAGTGTTCATATCACACAAGAAGTAAATTATATTTGTTACCGCTTTTATGTGATAGATAAAGGTGGTTCACAAATGTTATGTCGTATCTACATAAGAATATTAGAAATCAAAATAAATAATTATATCAGTTTATCCGATTCAAAATATGAGCAGTCAATTATTTGTTCATTGAATTAATGTGCCAATAGATTTGTTGAAGGGTTGGATACTTCTAATGTCCCCATGTAATTACATTTTTAGTACATATGTGGTACCAGTTCAGAAAATCGGTGATATTCGCGTTTGTGGAGATTCCAAAACCACCGTTAAGCCTCGTCTTAAAGATGTTGATTAGCCGTTGGTATTAGGGAGATATTTGTAACCCTTGCGGGAACTATTTATTTCAAAATTAGACTTTTCTCATGCTTATCAGCAAGTATTACGAACAGAAGACTACACATTACGGCAATCACCACTACTGTAGATACATTCATTTATAAGTGTGTTAAGTTAAGTAAACTGTACAGTTATCAAAATTTTCAAAGAATGATTGAAGAAGTATTGAGTGATTTTACAGTTTACGGTTGTTTTTGAGATGAAATTTCTGTCAGAAATCATATTCGAACAATTAATAAAAACTTATGAGCTTAACAGCTCATTTTCAACTAAATTTAAAAATAGATTTCAATTTAAAAATGGATTGTTTAACTCTAACCTAACGGTTAAAGTTAAACAATCCATTTTTATATTAGTTTAAATATGAATTTTTCGAAGACTGTAAATAAATTCTTAAATGGATTAACTTTGGTTGACCAGGTAATTTAACCAATGATAAAGAAATTAATTACTTTTATAAAAAAGGATAATATTTTTATTGAGTGCGGATGTTTAGATTGTATCTACCGATCGTTATTCTTAGTAATTAAGGAAATGAAACAAGTTTCTAGAAACTATTTTTGGTGGGATGGATATCTAGCAGAAATAGAATGAATCTGTCTCGAATATAGTGCGTGCATTTCTCAGTGCGATAGTGCTTCGCACGCATCTTTACATGCTTGGCCTTGGCCATAGGAACCGTGGACTAGATTGACTTTTTAAGAGTCCTATAAAAAAGATATTCTGCTAATATTAAGTGTGCAAGTATTAAGTTAGCGTCAATGACCCACATTGAAATGACACTTAGCTTTAGAGAATAATTAAATCATTTACAAAAAACGGAGTAAAGTGAATTTTAGTTACCCCTTACCACCCATTGAGCAATGGCGCCGCAATGAAACCGCTATTTATAAGTTTTCATTCACTTATAGGACACACAAAATGAACCCGCACAGGCTATATTAGATCGACATTTATGAGATCGAGTCGATCTAATACGGCCATTCACAACAGATGAGGTGCAGTATAAACAGAGTATGCAAGAAGCACACATTGGTGGTTTGTCCTTCGATTTTACACCCGGCGTACATGTCTTGGTCCGCAACTATAATAATAAGGATGTCAAATGACAATTAGCACGATTTTGAATGAAATATCGTCAAGTATAGTATAAAGTAAAGTTTTATAATTATCAAATTACTAAGAGACGCTATTAGCCAATTATTAGAAGGAAATCTCAATACTCATAGCCTTGTACCGAGGAAACAAGCGATAATCACGGTCGGTTATCAGTTATCACCTATGGCCCAAATCTTTCTATTCCGAAAAATTTTCTACATCTATAAATATTAACAGTAAGGAGGGCGACTTACATTTCAGGGATAACGTGCTTGTTTGTCAATATAGAATATTAAAATAAAATTAATAAACTCCAGAAATTAGAACAATACTTAAAGTACGGATTATCAATTTGCTTTTTTTATTTGATTATAGGGATATGGCTTCGTAAACTTCGTACCTGCACTCAACGCGCACGGTATTGGTGAATATTTATGCACACATTACATGCTACTAGCGCATGCAAAGGTTTACCATCTCTACGATCGCTATTTTCGACCAAGTCAAAATGGTGAGTACCATAGCATCCGGCGTACATTAATTAACAACTTATAACATCCGCTTTCAAGTTAAGTTTTTTTTAGGAAACTATTAGCCCGTCTTGTAATCAAAAACTTTGCAGTAATTCACTTCGTAAACGTTAATTTAGTTACAACTGCATTAAAGTCTACTGTAGTAATGCGTCCAACTAAAACGTAAACGTGTCTATTGATATTATTTTATTTTCAGTTTCTGAAAAAAAAATAATGTGCCAATAATAAATAAATGTCACTTGGCACTTTGGCACTTCATAAAAAAATATGAGGCTTAACTCGGCCACAATGTTGCTGAGTTATATTGACCGGATGTTATTTAAAATGTAAATATTTGAAGGCACCGGCTGTTCAGTTTCCATTTCTGTCTAGCTGAAGTTTCTTCCTCTGTAAACCCGAAATTGATTTGATATTCTTTTATTTTAAACATAGTAGTGACGACCTCCATAGCGAGTGGATAGTACACCGGTTTCAAGGTGTCGCCATCTCTGAGGTCCCGGGTTCGAATCCCGGTGGGGGCAGATGTTTGTGTGAGGAATGCGAGCATTTGTACCTTAGTCATGGTTGTTGATATATATTTCTATAAAAATTATTTATATAATTATGTATAATATATGTATGTGTATCCGTTACCCTAGATCCCATAGCACAAGCCTTACAGAGCTTAGTTTGGGCTATGGTAATTGATGTAAGTGTAAGAAATATTTATTTATTTTATTTATAAACAAAGTAACATAAAAACTCGTAGACAATTTTGGCAGTGCTTTACGAGCTACTGTAATTGAGTGAGACTTCGATTTTGATACTCTTCCCTCTTAATATCTATCCATTTGAAGAGTCGTTTTCAAATTAATAGCTATTTCATATAAATCAACAACTTTTGTATAAACAATTTTTTTGTATTACATACCGTTTTCAAGTTATAGGTTGCGCAGGTATGGAAAATCCAATTATGCGGTTTTACTTTTGTCAGAACTATGCCGACGCCTCAATAGGACCGAAAAAATTACTGCAATGTGTTGTACAAACAGCGCTGTATTGCACTATAACTTGAAAACGGTAAATAATACAAAAAAGTTGGTTATACAAAAGTTGATTATAACAACGTAAGAAATAACTTTTTAATTTAAAATTTTCCATTAAAATGATATTTTCAGTATGAAAAAGTGAAAAAACACTTTTTTGAGAGTTTATGCGCATTTTTTGTTGTACGACATTGCAACAATGACATAAATTGTAGTACTTAACGCCCACTACAATTATGGTACAAAAAGGTTTCTAAAATGCATACAAATCGAGAAAAATGCATTTCAAAAATTTTTTGGGGTTCTTTTGAGTTTTTCAAAAAAACTGCTACGAGTTGAACATGCCCATCGCCTTCATTCTTCATTCGTTCATCTTAGTGACGACATTTTACAACAGAAAAAACAAGACTTGGGGTAATTTTTTCAATGAAACGATTTTTTTTTATACAACTACAGATTGACTACTACAGACAAACCGTTAATTATTAAGCTACCATCGTGGTGTAAAAAAAAACATTCTACGTCTTACAGTGATGGATCACCACATTGTTTAATAGCTTTTCAGCATACATTTATACAGTCGTAAATTACTAACGGTTTCCTGAAAATGGAAATACTTGACAATTCAGAAAATAGTGGTCTTAATAACCTCGTATCGTTTATCCAGCACTAATCTCTTGAGTCCGAAAAGAGTGCATAACAGAAATTTGAAAATACTAGTGCGGAAGTCGAAGTTTCTAAAAATGCATATGAAAAGTCTAAACAATTACTCAAATTTATTATTGAAAATAATAGTGCATAAATTAGATCAATATTTTTCGACCTTCGCTTATTAATCGAGGAAAATTTAGGCCTTTTGATTATGTTCTTGTATTTATAGCAAAATTGAAAAAAACATGTATATATAACGTATAGAATAATTTATATTCGTAAATGAATTTTAAATACTGTGTGATACTTATGAATTAAAATGTAATTTTAGTTTCCGTTCTCAATATATACAATATATACACAAGCCGTAGTAAACAGTAGTATATAAAATACAGAATGTATTTATACTGCATGAATTATGAGTATTACTACTATGATAAAAACTATTATGAGTTCAATCGGTCCGTCTTTAGCTGCAGAACAAAGAATATCTAAAATAGTCATATCAAAAGTTATTTGTAAAAATACCCAAAAATTAATTTATACGTGAAAATTATTAGTTCTAAAATTTTAATTCCAAATACGTCTTACTAATAATAACTAAAGATAAACAGATACATCAGTAATCGCAAATAATATAATATAAAATTATTATTTATAAACATTTCAAACAGAACACTTCCTTGCAGGCAAAATCGGAATCACTTTAGATTCATTTGCGGGAGAACCTAAAAACGCTTCAAATCCTAATGATCATGTAGCTGTTGAGAATTATCTACAAATGCATGTAAGTATCAGCTCTCACTATGTGGTATCGCCCTAAGATTAACAGCCCTACTTATTTATCATCAAGTAGACACAACAAATGTGCCCAAGGAGGGTTGACGTCAAATAGCCGTTTGTAAAAGTCGAGTCAAAAAAATGCACAGCTAGAAAATAAGTAAGAATAAAGGCGATATGTACATATATGCGAATAGCAATAGCAACAGAATCAAAGCGAAAGCACTCTGAGATTGTAAGAGGTATATAAGAGTTATTGTATCAGGGACAAATGTGATGTAGGAAATAAGTCCGTGAAGTAAGATTAAGATTTGCAAATTAGAACGTAAGAACAATGTTTAACAGATGAGTAACCAAAAATATGTTATATGGATATCTGAATATATAAGAGAATTCAGTAAAATAATAATGAATTAAATGATAAAAACTGAAATGAAAGGTAATGACGTGAATAAATGTTGATCAGAAATAATAGATTGTATAATGTCTAAGGTTCTTTTTTCTCCACAAAACATCTCTCACAATATGTGAGTGATGTTTTGTGAGGTAAGAAAGAAAAGAAATATAGGTGTAGTGCAATAAATTACATAAAAAGAAATAAAAAGACAGTACAAGTGATGGAAAAATGGAAAAGTCTATCGACCTACAGAGTTATAGAAGAGCCTGAAACTAAATGGATATTTTTTTTTAATTAATTTATTGGTACCACACTGAAACTAATGAATAGTTCAACGTCGTGATATGCCTACACCAAGGCTTTAAGTTCATATCTGTTTCTCCTGCCTACGGGTGTCTATGATATAAAACCAAATCAAATATACAGGATAAAGTCAGGACAATTTAGAACAGGACTCTTTAGTTTATGCTATTTGACGACGACATTAACATGATCGGTGAAACTGCTTCTGACATCCAGAGTAGGCTGGCGGGGGACACTAGAGTGTTGGCCCGAAGAACAACAAATTCAAAACTGAGCATGACTTCAGCGGTTCATCTAGATTTCCTATCTCAAATCACTTATTTTAAGTGGAGCTGACATTGACCGGAATTTAAGCAGCCTAAGTTGTAAATTGTATTAGAGTATTTTATACATTTTAATACTGCATTAAAATTTTAAGTTCTAAATAGTATCTGAGATTTCGTTTAAGAACATTTTTTTGTACTACCTCATTGTATCTCTGCATCAACTGTTGGTCGATTAATAGAAAATGGGTCTCTCATTAAGTCCACCTTTATACACAGTATTCGCAATTATAGTTTCAATATAAGAAATAGCATATTATATTTTATGCTACATCATGATGATATTAAAAAAAATTAATATTATTTTATGATTTGAATGTTATGTATTATTCATGTTATTTAGAAGTACAATTTAAAAATATTTTTCAGTGTCTAACAAAACTTTTCAATGTATTGAGAAAATATTTTTTTCACGTGACTAAAGAAACAACATACTAACAAAAATGACTACATAACTACTATATAATATATAAGCATACTACTAGCTGTCTATTTATCTGATTAGATTATGCTTTTTCCAGTTGGGATTATACGCAAACCCAATATTCTCGAGTAGTGGAGATTACCCTAGATATGTTCGCGATACAATCGATCACATGAGCCAAATTCAAGGTTTCACGAGGTCTCGGTTGCCATTTTTCACGGAGCAAGAGGTATGTAGAATTTCTATGTAGAGGTAAGTTTTAGTAGACATTTTAATTATTTTTGATCTCTAATATACAGACTTTTACGTGTATGTTGCCGATTTCTAACATTAATATTCAGTGTATCTTGAAATGCTTTTATTTAGCCTTCAAATTGCAGCTGCATCGGATATAAATAAGTTAGCTGGTTGCGCTCTATAGTTTAACTGTGTGTTCATACCAGTGGCGTCTTTCAGTTTGGCAATTTTCGTTATAAAAAATTTAACTTTATGAACTTCAGCCATATATACAAGTTGACTTTGGGAACAGATTTCATATTAAAGTCAAATTGCTTTCGTTTATAGTATTCAACATGTTTGCAAACAATAATGGAATTAAAATAAAGTCTTCATTTTACAGTGTAAAAGGACTGAAATTAAAATAACTAATAGTCTAATAATAATCGTAGTAATTAATCTAAAAATAAAGTTACTTCTTGAAATTCCGTGAATACTAAAGTAAATAAATATGCTTTCACCATAGGTAATTACAGTTTATATATAAACAATAATTATTTCATCTTTGGTACTAACTCCCCAGTAATACTTCTTCCTCTGGACCGTATTTCACCAAGAGATAGATAGATAAAACGTTTATTCAGGCAAAAACACACTAAACACAATGTATACACATAAATAAAAATCTAATAAAAACCGGTAAGAATTAGATGTGCATGTGTGTTGCAGTGCCTGAAAGGGCCAAGGCTCAGTGGGGATTTTTACCTTAGAACGGCAAAACACTGATTTGATGACATCACCCTATGAGGAGAGTAGAGGGCTACGAAGTTACAAATAGCATTCTATTACAAAGAGCAATTCGTATAGTCAACTGACCAGATATTTCGTGTCGGCTTGACCCTTTGGCGCTGCGTAGAGGTATAGCCTCGTAATGCATCTTCTATAGCATATATTACGGGCAGTATTATGACTAGTGGTAAATTAATAACAGCCGCTAGTTTTCGCTATCGTTCTACACGACAAAACGTTCACCCTTATCACTTTCTGCCTCACACTACCTAACAATGGAATGAATCGTCTACTGCGGTATTTCCGAACGGACACGATATTCAAACCTTCAAAAAGAAGACCTTATTCACATTTAAAAGGTCGGTAATGTATCTGAACTTCTCTAATGGTTCATGAACATTCATGGCTGGCAGTAAACGTTTACTATCAATTTTATCTGTTTGCACGTTTGCCTCCCATAACATAAAAAAATGTTAAAATATCATAATTAGTTTCTTTCTTGCGCAGGTTGATATCAATCTAATCTAATCTAATATCCAAAATGGTTCATTTAACTTAGTCGACTAGCTGATTCTAATATTACCAGCCCATTTAGTTACAAAAAAATCACGTAACCACTTCAATCATTTTTGACGTTATATCGGGTCCACGATTCGGTCACTTCGCAACATAAATAAAATACCTACTTTCTCGATGAATGGGATAACGAAAAATAATATTTTAAGAGATGTGACACGCTTACCCCTTTTCCATTAATAAGATTATTCGTGAAGGTGAAAAAACCACCGTGGGCCGTGACAGTAAAAACCGCAATTTATACGCATTAAGTCATTCTGACAAGGGTATGGCTTTTGATGAAACTTATACTTTTAGTAGGTATTCAAAATCACTTAGCTTTGCTATCCACTTTCCTGGGGGCACGTGAATATAGATAAGCGACATTCATTTTCATGCCTCTTACACATACGCTAAGGCTAGTATGAATTCAAAAAAAAAATACAATTCACAAAAACTTAAGAGACTTTTAAAGGAATACTAGTAGCTCCGAAAGGTACATAAAATTTCTAGATATGTATAAGATTTGGGAGATTAGATAAAATAAAAGCTAAAAATATCTGACTTCCTGTAGTAATTATTTTGACTTCACATATTTATTATAAGAAAAACAAAATACATTTGATGTCCATGTTGTTTTATTTTTATGGATTTCGTTAAAAACTGTAGCGACCCTAATTTACTCATAAGTTTAACCATACAATTTTATAAACAAAATGTGTTTTTGGGAGACCAAATAATAATGGGGTTGCCCAGAAATTCGTGATGATTTCACAGTAACGTTCTACTGACCTAAAATAGTCTAGATTTTATTTTCACACAGTGTTTGTCATCTTTTGATTTTATTATGAATGTAAACTAAACACTTCTAAAACTTATAGATCGTTATGCTAAAAGGCAGCTCGGATTTCTTTGGGCTGAACCATTATACGACGTATAAAATAACTAATTGCGAAAGGAACGAAAATTGGCAAATCCCTTCGATGGATCACGATAACGGCATTTGCATGTCGCAACCATCCAACTGGCCGAAGCCTGGTGCAAGCTGGCTAGCGGTGAGTAAAATACATATAAATTAAACATTCAATTTGAATGGTTTCTCGTAGCTTAACTTTAGATAAGGTTCAGATTTTAATCATTACTAAACATCATGTGCATCAAACCTTCATCGTGAAAAAACATCAGGATGAAAATAACTATATTTGATATTAAAAAAATCATACTTCAAACTCTATATGTACCTATCAATATTTTATTTAGTGCCTATTTGAAAGCGTAAACATTTTTGGTTTACGCTTTCTACATTTTTGGTTACGGTTTCGAATTCAGCTGTAATATTAGGCTCTAGAACTACCTTCACAGATTTAAACAAAGCCCTAAAATATATCGGTCAAACTGCAATATATTTTATACTCGAATCAAACTAGTGGCAGAAAAAAATTGCTTCCTTGCGATTGAGCAAAAGACTGATTTCAGCTGTATCCTTAAAAGCATTCAGAATACAAAACGACCATAATCCTTTTTCTTCAGGTACATCCGCCGGGCTTCCGTAAAATTATCAATTGGATAAAGAAGAATTATGGCGACGTGCCAATTATTGTGACCGAAAACGGTTTGTGCGACGACGGAAGCTTGGAAGATTTCGACAGGGTTTCTTATTTCAACGAATATCTATACCAACTTCTGTTGGCGGTAAACATAGACAAATGTAACGTAAGAGGCTACTTCGCGTGGACCTTAATGGATGACTTCGAGTGGGGTGATGGATATGTGTGAGTAGACAAAATTAATAGACTATATAATTAATCAACAGGATGTATATACATCATTCTATTGTTTTTTGTCAACGATTACAATACACAGTAGTAAAATAACCTACTAGTTATAGTTATATACTTGTAACAAACCTACTAATTCTAGCGAATCAGAAAAGTTAAGGAATAAGAAAATATTAGTTCCTTACATATGCCTAAATCTGCCTGCGTATATGCATAGGTATATAATATAAGCAAAGGCGAGCTCACCTTTATTAAATATTTCTAACAATCAATATTACAGTAACAATAAATGCGCATAAGATCTCAATGTAAGATATAACAACAATTAACTCATAATAACTAACATTTAAAATAAAGTTATTATTATAATAAGAGTACATTAATTACTTTGTGGTAAATCACATAGAGAATATGTCATATATAGATCTTATGATTTAATAACAGTCAGTTATTATATAACCAACTACTCAAAAACATTAACAATTAAAATGGTTTATCTGTTTATTTCGGCTACGCTATAGGGATTGAAGAAAACCTCTAACAAGCTCTTTCGAGCAATATCCTCCAATATTACTTCCTAAATTCTACCATGACGTGTTTACTAAACTTAAAATATTATTTTGCTACGTTTTGTTTATGTGATCACAAACTATTTTTTTAATTCATACCATAAGGTGAGTTTTGATAGCAATTAAAATGTCTTCATAGTAAATTCGGCAATCTTCATAAAGTTCCATTCTTACGATGGAAATAATTTTACTACGCTTTGTCATTGGTTAAACATTTATTTTACTTCTGGAAATTAGTTAAAAACCGTTATTTACATCCGTAAATATATGTATAACGTCAATTAGAGTAGAGAAAACGTAAACTCAGAACATCATTTTGGAAGAGTCGTGGGATAAGGATTGCGGAGAGAAACGAAGTTCATAGGACAGTACCGACCAGGGAACAGACAAACTATTTATTTTTCATACTTTTAGGCAGTATTTTAAGTAGAAAGTACTATGGTATAATTTTGAATGATATTTCTTAAAACAAAATTTACCAACAACAAAATGAGTTTTAAAAGATTGTGGTAGGCCTGCTGCTAGATAGGTCTACCGACATGCAATTTGCGTAATCATAAACTCGGAAATTTACTATCATTAATATTTATATGAACGGAATGTATACGTCCTTAAAAACTACTTTTTTAGACTTAATGCATTTATGACTATTAATATAGTGTTAAACGGCTATTATTATGCCAACCGTATTCATTATGATCTGTAAATATAAATTACAAATTAAACTTAACAAGTCTCACGATTACTACTCACGATTAGAACATTTACATAAAAGTAACACACGTATATTAAATCTTGTACCATAGTTTATTTTTATATTCTTTTTAAGTATTACACCTTAATGAGTAAGCCTGTGGTATAGTTTAATGTTATCTAATATTTCTACGCCAATCTTTTGTTTAATGTTGTTTAAAACTCACCAACATATTAGTTTTGCATTTGTTTGATTAAATAAAACATTGAGAGATTTTAATATCCCTTAGATAGATGCAGTAATTCTCTACAATATTTCCTAAAACTTCACAAAATAGGATGAACAATCTGGCATTTACTTTATAGTCTAAGTAATTTGAACTTATCGGATATACTAATAATTCGTGTAGGAATAAATGGCTTCACTTTGACCCAGATAAAATTAGATGAGTATAACATTATATCCTAAGAGAACAACATGAATACAAATATTTAATTATAATAATTAGATTGTCCACGGTTAGTCTTGCTGTCTGACGTCAGTAATGTATTAGCATAACGTTATCATAAGTAAGACATGTTATTTTGGCTTGTATATATAGTTTTTACTGAAGTCTTTCTATTATGGTGTATTAATATATTCCAAACAGACTGCTCATCTGATAGTATCTGGTCACCTATAGTTGATGTAGTTCCTGTGACGAATTGAAAACTTCCACAAGGACCATTGTGTACGTTGCCAGTTGTAAAATTACATCTATAGGTACGTTTTCGTTGTTGTATTACTACTCAGAATAACAATAAAATTAAAATTAAAAATTATTTTTTAAACAAAAACCATATGCAAAACTATGTACAAAAATTATTAAAATAATGTTGTAAATTCTTCAAAGCAAGATCTTTAAAGCACGATGTACAAAATTTACAATTTTAAAAATGAATATTTTGAACTACCACTCAACTACACTAATATTATAAAGAGGAAAGATTTGTATTTTTGTATGTAACGAATAAACTCAAAAAGTAAAGGACCGATTTTAATAATTATTTACACAGCTACATTATCACTGAGTAACATAGGCTTTCTTTAGTACTAGATTACTGAAGAAATCTTTAGAAATTCTTATTAGAACCAACCGAAGGTGTAAAAAAATTAGTCATAAAATGTCTCATCGCATACGCTGCGAAAAGTATTCATGATAGGACAAAAAAATGTTCGACAATATAGAATATATCAATATCTATAAAAAACTTCGGGAGACTATATGTTTAATATTCAAGACTGTCTCAATACCTGATGATTACTTTTTGAATTATTGATATCGGGCATTCCATTCAAAAGATATCATGAAATTAAAACAAAAATACATTCCGGTGGCGGCCGCCACGCAGTGAATCGAGTAACTAACTCGAAGAGAGAGGGGCAGTGCGGGAGAAGGGGGTGTACCATGCGGCTCCTTACGCAGTGGATGCAAGCGACATTGAATATTTCGAGTTATTTTTAACACATTTTTATGTCCTTTTAATTAGCATGCTTATAACTTAAATATCTGTTCCTATTTATGTCTACCCGTGCAGAGCCGGGGCGGGCCGCTAGTTGCTAGAATAAAGTAATTCTTCCAGAATAGTCAATTCTAAATGACCTACTAGAAATACTTAATGATTTGTAAAAGTCGATATAGCTTAGTAGTGACTAATATGGCGATCACTTTAAGAGAATTTAAATATTAACACAGGCAAATAATTGGATTCGTATTTTAGAAATCAACGTAATTGACATTTTAATTTAGAAACTATTAGGTCTCACTGAGCGCAAAGATGAGAATCTAATGGATATAATGTGCATTGCATGACATGCCAATATAACAGTTTCACCTGGACAGGTAGTGGAAGTAAATCGCATCTCTTCCAACTCCGGGCAAGCAAGATGTGCTATAAAATATTATTGTATAGTTAAAATCCAGGGATTTTAAGGGATTAATAAGAGATAATATCATCTCTCGCGTAAGGGAAAATCGATTAACAACAAAGATTCTTTGTCCCGGCGTTAACCCGTGCGGCTAGTAAATGTGAACGAGCATCTTACACAATGTAATAAAGTTTTATTAAAAAAAAACCGGGGAAAGAACAGTACCAATATGTGGACAAGGAACGGAAGATTCTACGTACGACACTTCTCCGTCGCTGGAAATAACACGAAATTCCGATATATTAAAAATTGTCTAGATATGTCTCATATTTTTATCACTTATATATAACCCAGTTACTTCTATATTTATATATTATATTAATGTTTACTTGCATAAAGCATTAGCTGTTATTACATATTTCGATCTATTTAATTGGTTATATTTACGCCATGAAAAGACTTAGTTCCGTCACTTGTCGTCATAAGCATAACATGTCATTGCAATTGCTTATGTATTTGATTGAACAAATCTGTATTAACGGTTATTATAAACTATGTCGTAACCAAAATTATTACATTACATTACTTACTGCATTACAGTTGTTATATTGGGCGCATAGTACCTACAAAATTATATGACCAATAAAACCATTCAAACAGTACTAATTAAATGAAAGCTATCATCACTTAAAATTGTAGTATACCCTATAGGGAGATAACCAAATTTATATACTTGCACGCAATATGTCTTAACTCACTGTTCATAAAATCATCGCTTTTAACTTACACGTGTGTTATAATTATACGACTGGTAAATTATTTCTAATTTTCTGTACTTACAATAGCTGCTAAGTATTTAAACATTCATCACCAAAATGTACGTGATCTTCGAACTATATGTTTTAATCTGAAGCTGTGTTAACACTGACTGATACTTGGTTTCATGGTGGCATTTTCGCTGTGAGCTGTGTGAAGGTGGGGTTGTAATAATAATATGAAGTATGCTCGGGCCAATAACGGCGCTTATATACTTTGAAGATCTTATCTCTCTAAATACGCGCACTTATTCTGCCAAAGTTAATTTGCATCTTTGTGTAATTTACATTCTCCCCGATCCTCGCCCGACACCGTGCGATTTTAATTTTATTTCCGAAAAAAGTGATATATTATATTTATTTCTTTTACATGTATGTAGGCCTTTCAAAGTCATATTGCTGCAACATCAAATATGCGTGAACTGAATCCGGATTATCAAAGAATTTTAATGTGAAGTTCTTCGAAAAATAAAGACAATACTTAATTTACTAATATCGGAAACCTTTCGCTATTTTTCCTAGTACCAATCTTGAAATACACAATCGTAGCAAATTTATTTAAGGATTGAGGACAAGGGACAAGCACCTGACCGAAACTGATACAATAAAAATACAGTGCACAGACCCCTGGTAACGTGACCAGCATACAAAATCTTAAGGAACAACAGGAAGAAAGATATATAGTAAATAAATTACTTTCCAGAAGACATTTTGTAATTAATTCTTTTGGGCTTTAATCATGTTTATTGCTTTCCTATATACTGTTATGTCAAAGCTAACTTGTTTACTGAGCGAATAAAACATTAAATTGGTTTCAACAATTTAATGAATGTATAAAAAAGTTTAAACCAACAAAACAGCGCAACGCATCGTTTTTGTCTCCTTGTGTCATGACACGCACTATCGAACGTATAATCTGAACGAAATTCCACATCAAATTCATGGTCTTCCTTTTATTTCTGACACTATGTTATTTAGCAAAATGATAGCCTTATGATGAAACCTTTCGATCGGTGTGATAAAACTAACAGGATATTTTTTTTATAATCCTAAATTATATAATTTTACTTCACTTACTCCACGTTAATGGAACTTATGATAATTTGCTTAAAAGTTTAAGAAACTGATAGTTATTTTCTCTTCTTATTTCCTCTGCTTATAAACTCTAAAAATATCTTATTTTCCAGAACGAAATTTGGCCTATACCACGTAGACTTTGACAGCCCACACAGAACACGAACACCCAAGCTGTCAGCTATCAACTACGGACAGATTGTGAGGACACGCCAAATAGATTTCGATTTCATAAAACCTGAATCAACGAAATATCAGTCTAATAAAATATAACTACCATATATCTCATAATTGTGGTTGTGTATTTAACATTTGAGACTAACTAGGTACTTCAACTTGAGACTGTAGCTCACCATCTCTATAAATATTATATAATATCTCTTATGGCACTCGCAATAGTAGAGGCTTTCGTAGTGCAAATGTGAGATTTAGCGAATTATTGACTGTACCGACATTCTGTTGTCTCTAAGAGATCTCAAACGTATCAACATTATTTACATAAGAAGCGCAAAAAAATATATGTGATGTAATATGTACACTAATACACTCGTAAAACTCAGTAACCATATTGCTACAATTTTTAAAACTACTTCTTCATAGTATGGTACCTATTTCTGATTGGTTACCATTAGTCATAACCTATTAACGTCTATTAAAGATTGACGCAGATTAATTTGTTTACGATTTATACTTTTGTACAAGTTCTAAGATCCTAGTCAAAAACGATTATAATTTTATGTTTATCTTACAGATGAAATTATTATTTTACTTAACTAAGTAATGATAACAATATTGTGATTTTGTATTAATGCCATTAATCATATTAATTGTAAATGAATAGACATTGAACTTTGCCTCCGCATTCTATATCTAACGCAGTAGGTATATAATTTTTTTATTATTGTACATATTTACAAATAGATATAACTTTTTAGAATAATGTATTTATATTTTTTCTTTAAAATTATATATTAATATTGTTTAGTCTAGAATAATTTTCCCTAGAGTTCAAGAAAGGATTCAAAATTGTGTCTTTAATTTAATTTGATGTCCACTAGGTCAAAACTGCACCTGCATATTTTTTTTTAGTTTGTTATTACTTACTATAAATAGCTACATATGAATATCCAAACAAGTGTTCAAAAATGACTTAAAAATAAATCACGCTTGCTTTTTAATTATTGTGACATAAATAATTGTATATGACAATAAACTTGTTTTGTTCTTACTTTGTAGAAGAGAGTACTATTGAGAAATGCAGCAGGCTGCTTAATAAAAATATTTTATTTATTTTTAAAATAAATAAATCTTCACACACTTGTCTTGTATATTAATTTACAACATTTTATCTATTTTATAATATTTTAACACTTATACAAATTTTATTAATAAATTGTTACAATGATATTTGCATTTCATAGTTTAGGTGCCATTTGTAGATTGAATAGAACCACCATATTAAAAAATACATATATAAAATTAAAACTAATTATAATTTTGTATAGATATAATTCCACTTATTCCATTGAGTAAATACATAAACTTACAAGTATAGTAGTAACTCAATATTGAAAATAATTAAGACGACGCTTTATTATTGGCAAGGTTATACGAATACAAAGTTTATAAATACTAGCTTAGGTACTCTCCGCTTACCGTAAGTAAATACTGAGAAATCCTAAAAGTATTAAAGCCACGTGCACTTGAGCTTATCATTACTGTGCAGGATCATCTCATACCAACTAAAACCTGGTAAGTAGGACAAATAGGAAGTACAATAGCAAAATCACAAATAGGAGTACACAGAAAACATTTTAAATTAAATTCAAAATTCTTAGTAAGATACGCTTACTACTATTATTTCATAATACTGTGTAATACAAGTGTTTCCACCAGTTGGCGGTGCATCCTGTCAACAGGTAAGCTCTGGATACCTTATCAATCTGCATTACAGCAGCATTGTAGGAGACGGCCCAAAACCTTCATTTATAATGTGTATTCCTCCTTGATTCTCGGATGTGACTTTTAATATTTATTTGAATTCAGTATACGTACAATAAATCGTAATATTACGACACTTTTGTTATGGGTCCTTCTTAAATTAACTGATTAGCATTAGGTATACATTAAAGTAATATAAATGATATAATAATGAAACTTAAATAAAATTAAAAACTAAACTATATATAAAAGTAATATTATCTCTAATAATTATTTAGTAAAATTAAAAACTAAACTATAAATAAAATATTTGAAATAAATCGCTGCCGTCAGGCAACGTCCCCATAAGACTAGCAGCATTGCCACGTTGTATGGCGATGCTGATTCGCTGCGTCAGATATGAGCCAGGTTTTCGGTCACATGTAGCCTCGGTCAATCTATAGCTGCACTCTTTAAAAACTCTGTGGGCACTTTCCCCCCAGGGCCCCAGAGTTTCCACCCCAAAAGGCTCAAATATGCAACCACTATTTATGTTTGCATACTTGCGCCGTTTGAGGAGTTCAGCCGAGTTAGCAGCAGACCCAGCCCTAACTGCGGTGCTACGAAGATGGGACTGCGCTAGAGTATCAGCACATGTCGCGTCCCAAACTAGTGGTCGTCCCATCCTCCATGGCACGAGGGTCATGCCGTCGGGTCTCTTACCGTCGTCACGGCTAATGCCGGCCGGTTCTAAAACAGCCGGTGCTCCCGCACTGGCTAAGGCCCTACGGATGACGTCGTTAAGGCTGGCATGGCGAGAGGCACGCCCCGCGCTTCTGCTGCAAGATAGGCCGTGATGACCTAGTTGGTCAACATGATCACCACAACGACAGCGATGTGGCACAACGCAGGTCGCTCCCAGGCGAAGAGCAACTGATAAACGGAATGTCGTGTTATCTAAAAAGGTTCCTAAATTGTAAGAAGGTAGAGCTTGCAGCCATTGCCCGGATTCCCATTCAGCGCTGGCAATGAGGCGAGCGCGCTCTACAGGGCTGGTTGCCGTATGGTATAGGTTGTCCCGTACCAGCCTGCAAAGCGGCTCGTCCCAAAGACGCTGTGAACTGGTGTTTACAGGCAGGTCGACATTTGGGCAGGCCGCGCTCCATGCAGGCCGATTTACAGAATTAATGTTCTGATTAGTGGATTTATTTCATGGAAACAACAAAGTTAAGAAAAAAAAAGAAACAACAAATAAAATAATAATGATAAAATAATAATAACACTCCACGCACACTTTCATTTTCGCTTAAATGGCCTCTACGCGTTGGATCTATATCCCCGCGCACGCTTTATAAAGGATCGTGTTTTATAAAACCACGTAACATAAGCGATAACAATAAAAATATAATCAATCATTATATTTTATATGTTTATGAGTGTGTGTGTGTATGTATATTTTTGTGTGTCCATAGCAATCTTACTATAACATTGACTGAAATTAGACAAATATTTTTTCTATACTTTGGACAAAAAAACAAATGCTTACGTTTATCTTATTTTATCTTAAGTTTAACCATAAGGTTTTGCAATCAGTATTTAAATTTTAATTAGCGTAATATGTATGGTGTATATTCCTAGAATTTTGTTGTATAATTGAGAACTTCTGTTATATATTACCACAACATACCAACATAGCAGTTCTGTGTGGAACAAGTGGACTCTATGTTTCACACTTTTTGTATGCTCTGATTGACTGGAATCGCCGAATGTTTATGAAGCATTAATTGGAGTATATATCTTAACTTTATGGATTCAGTATATACCTATACTATCATGGTGGAAAATGTAAAAAGCTATTTGGTAACTACTTTTAAGACAATTCTTTGAGCTCTTTCTAGTTTTTGGAGTTGAGTGATACGTTAAACTCCCCAATGCGAAATATATCATTTTCAGGATATTTCCAATCAGGTACACTTCTTGTTTATTTAAAAATATAAATTATTCTTTTCGAGATTTGATTTGCGGGACCCAACTTTATCTATTGTCCAGAAAGACTCCTAAGAATTATATTTTATTAGTTGAGCGCGCTATAGGTGGACTACACCAATTTTGATTTATCTCACAATTATGATTTTTTACACTGAAACAGTAAGTTTTATCAGCGTATGTAATGATTTTACAATATGGAGTGTATCTTCAGTAGATAATCCTTTCCAAAATCCATATTAATTTCCAGATAAAAAATTATATTTTTTAAATAGATAAACAGCCTCCTATCTAATATTTTTTCTTAGTACTTAGACCACTCTGATCATTTCTGACTACCTTAGATTATTGGCTTTCTTAAACACGTAGGAGAAAATGTCAGTCTTAAGGCAGAGGTGGCAGAAATGGGTAATATACGAGACGAGAGAGTCTAGTTGATTTAAAAATAACACCAAAGATTCCATTAAAAGTTAACAGTAGGTAGCCTAACTATGAAGTTGCCTCTAGGGTTATGCTCGTCTTGGTCCCTCGATCGAACTTTGGTCGGCGAAAAATTTGGTTTGTTGAAAAATTGCTTAAGCTTACACCAGCATTATGCATATATAATTATGATGAATTTGATATGCAGGTAAAAAATTCATACGTTGTAAGTAAAAAATGGGATACATTTTTATCTTTATAAGGAAAAGATTATATTACATTTTGTTGGCGGAAAGGACTAGAAATGAAAAATAGAAATGATTATATTTCTATTTTACGTTTCTAGTCCGTTCCTGAAATTCTATATGAAAAAGAAAACTGACTTTTCCTAAGAAAACTAGATTTATTTTCCTTGTTTTGATTCTTTTGTATAAAATTATTAGCATTTGAACAACAATTATAATCAAAGGCTCTACTTCTTTACCATTGCTTACAATGAAGGATTTAATATTAGTATTATGCAATGGTCACTGAAAAAGAAGTAGCAAATTAGAGTTAAACTTTTCAATGAAGGTATTAGTCACAGTAGAAAATAGAATTTATTGTAGTTTTTAAAATCATTAATTAAGGATAAAACATTAATTTCAAACAAATAATTTCAACAAACCTGTTTTTTACTTGCGTTGTGAATGAGAACATAATTATCTTAAAATCTTGAAATGTTTATTACTATTCGGAATAAATATAACAGAAATGTGGAAATGAGTTCACAGGCGCCTATAAGGAAATTACGTTTTGAATACCTTTCATGTGCAGCAACAACTGTATCGTGATTAAAATGAAGCTCGATGTGAACCAGGATATTTAAATTTTACAGTAAACATTTTACTCTATTTGGGTTTAAGTAAGTCAAGCATAAAGAAATATTCCAAGTGACAAACACAATTTTAAGGAGCAAACTGTCTCAAAGCATTATATTGTTAGAAAAACTCGAGCTAAACAAAATAAATAGATATGATAAAGTATATTTTTCGCTAAGCCAACTAATTAAATTAATTTTATATTTATACCTATTTGCTAGTATTTCAACATATTCATGCAAATCTATTGTAAAATAACTCTTCATTGCAATTGTACTTTGATAATGAACTGCATTGCATTCCCACCCGCGGGTGAATAATTTTAGTACTCGTATTCAAATTAGCTTCATAACATGCAGCATGTTTCAGAACCTGCAAAATAATATTGAGAGGAAAAGTTATACAAATCTAATTATTAAATAAATCCTAGTTGCATGTCTTAAACTTCAAAACCGAACTCCTTCTGAGTTAATTAACTTCACACCCATGCCTAATCGGGTATAAACACAAAGAAAATGTTTTTTGATGAACTATTTTATATTATTTACACACACCATTTAATATTATTTCTTGACGGCTGTAACAGTAGAAACTGACTGGATATTTCCCTTTAAACACAGCCAGCAGCAGCTAGAACTAATTTTTTTCTTTAACATTAAGTAAAACAGAGATACTATCGAGGCAATGTGCAAGTACAAATATGTATATGATAATGATTTTGTAAAACTTTTTTGTTAGATTTTTTGTTCATAATACAAATTGTTGACCTTATTTTGTAAATCAATAAAAACAATTATCTTAGATAGCAATTAATTAATTTTTTACTGTATGCCAATTATGAATATTACAGTTGCGATATGCCTACTTTATTCAATGTACTTTAATGTAAGTACAAGTTAATAATATTTTAAGAATTATAAATTGGCGGCTCAACAGTAATTTCTCGGGCAATATATACAGCGTTCAAGACATTTTACAAAGATGACGATAAACCTACATTTCTTTGTTAAACGGATATAACAGATTTATGGATACGAATAATTCTACATAATAGATCAGCATTAAAGTAAAGGTATGCAAAATAATTAGCAACTGGTTCCTATGGAATCTTATTATAGATAGATTACGTATTGCATCGTATGTTCCACCTTTATCAAACTGGTGTAAAGATAGAGCTCCTCCAACTGGACTGCTCATTAGAACCATCACCGACGCCTCCGTAATCAACACACGTCATACGAGTATGCATGAAGTTTGGTAAAGTATGAATTGCATTACATTATTGCGAGAGTATTCCACATTGTATAAAAAGTGTAAATACAATGTTTATTGTATATATCTAATGAGCGATAGGAAAATAAAATGGATTCAGGTTCGAAAGTTGATTTATGCTATATACAGTCAGTTCTTCGTAAGACTATCAAATTCTTTGTGTTTCTGTATTGGCGAGGTCAAGCATCGTCCTGAGTCTGTCTGATCTATTTCAAGTAAATTTGCTAGCCAGATTCTAGTCACAGTAAAAATCTCTACAGTAATACGAATAATTTATAAATCTTTTTAATAAAAATCATAGAAATAGTGACTTGTGTTCATTCGAGTATACTAAAGTTGTGGCAACGCTGTTTTAAACTTATTTCTACCAATATTATTAAAACACTATAAACTCAATTCATTAAAGACTCGATCTAATAAAAATATTAATAATCTAGAAAAATAAATAAATTGAAAAGATAAACAATCAGCAGTCCTTCTCCGTAAATACGAAATATAAGATAGAAAAACAAAGAATTTTACGAATGAAATATATATACTGCAACAGCATATAATATAGAAGATATTATATAACATATAATATACAAGATTTTTTATATGAAACTGGAACAGTTTAAGATGATCTTGATATCGCCAAGTATATCGTCCACGACAAAAGCAAAACGGTTTGCAATTGTGTATATTTAAAATACAATATAGAGAACAAGGAAAACAGAACCTCAAAATAAGTAAATAAATTATAAACACGATTAAGTACATATTTCGTTTTGAACGTAGGTACACTATGGTGTGCTAGTCTAACTTAGTACACAGAAAGGCTAGCTGGAAATAGCTGACCGGGTAAAACTAATTCAGACATCCAGTTCAGACAGCGCAATTTTAGCTCTGTCTTTGCATACAGAACATTTTATAAGCTACACGTATATGTTTTAAATGATTGTTTAATATGTCCAGTTCTCTAATTCTCAATGCCAATAGCAGGAGTATCTTAAAAATATAGTATTGCTATAGCACGCTCAAACTATGGACGTGTAGGAAATATATCCTTTCGATGAATGGATGAGACGCGGGACGTTTTCACCAACTCGTAACGAAAGACCGATCCAATATCTTCAGTGAAGATATGCCCAATAATGGCTGTACTGTATAGCAAGAGCACGCAAGATCAAATGAACGCAGAATATCTCTATTTCACATATATTTTAAAATTTTAGTAACAAGTTCATTAATGTTCAATGAAATCAAACTTAACATTATAGTACGTCGTGATATCTGTCTTTTGGCTTCTAAAGACACAAAACTTGGCGGTAATTTCAATAAACTTTCTACATTGCTGTTATACTTTTGAAAGCTACAACTATTAACCGTACAACGATCTGTAAACAAATAGAGCGCGGTCGCATTATGCCAGTTATAACGGCAGAACAATACCACAAATGGTGTGTGCTCGCACTACATATAAATGTCTCGGTGATTTTGACTATTGAGCTGTACAATAATATCCCATTTGTTATTGTATTAGTAGTTTATTGTTTAGATTTCTATACCTGTAGCCGCAAACAAATACTTGTTGTTTAAATATTTTTTAATACCTTAAATTATTTCAAAATCTGCATTTCACAAAATAGTTAGATTTGAACATAGTGCCTTTCAGTTGAAGATTTCTCAATGAGTTTGTACAAAACTGTACCACAAGTTAAAGTTATATCTGTTCAAATCCCACATTTCCACGTTTTTACGCCATTTTAAGACTGAAAAGCATTGAACATGGTTACCTGAATATAAGTCTAGTTCTTCAGATGATAAACATACGGATGCTATTAGATTTATACAATTTGATCAACAGTGAATATAACTGTAAACTACTTGCTCAGTTTTAAAAATAATACTTTACTATTGCATGCACCAGCATAGCTGACCTTTTCCCTTTACCAATTTTCAGCAACAGTAACCAGATTTAACAAAAACAATGGGATCTATAAAGTGAGACTCACACATGCTCATACTTTTAACGATACTTGTGGGCAACATTTACAAGTTTACAACGTTACCAGTGTTAAAGTTTATTCAAAACATATAATGATTTCATATCATTAAAAACTTATCTCGTGCATCTAATATCGACATCTACCTAAATACAATATTATCATGCAAGAAATCTGTGGGACATAAATTTCTTCCTTGGCGGTGGCTTGACCAACTCTTGGTCGAGCCGGCCCCGGGACACATGGCGGTCGAATCGCGAGAGCGCACCCCGCCATGTGCCCCGTATGGGCCCAGAGAACTCGGGGGGGTTTTAGTATGTAGGCCGGTCCTCTTGACCGGAGAGCCCCACACACGGCCGCGTCTTGCCAGCGCGGTGTCAGGGTGCACAAAGTGGCATTTTCCCTCTCAAAAAAAAAAAGGACATAAATTTCGTAAAGCTTACGCTTCTGATAGACATGACAGCCATCTGCCCGAGAGATTTTATATTACACACATCATTGTTATAGAGAGATATAAATCATAAGCAAGCGCAGAAGGGGTTGAAACCGGGTTGCTTGAGATAGAAGATGCTGAAAGGCATGAAAGGCGGGAGAAGCTAATAACATCTAAATCAATAACTAAATCCAGGTTTGTCTCTTCAGTAAGTACTAGGCAGACCCGTCGTAGATGTTTCCAAAACATATCCTATATGCCCTCAACAGACCACCGAGTAATGATCTTGCTTAATGTGCGAAGTTCAATGACACCACTATGTAATATAAAAAAAATACATATGGCAACTAAAACTGCAAACATATATTATTTATTTTTTAGCGCTGTAAATGTTCATTCACACTTTTCTAAAGTTTAAGGTGATAGAAATGCGAAGAAAATACATATAACGAAATTAACATTAGTGAGATAAAATGAAATAAGAAGTTGGCGAAACAGGTAACCACTTACAGTTTTTAGTAGATCGTAACTTTAGAGTATCAGTAACTATATTTTTGCTGCACAATTGATGAAATACTGCTGCTTGCTGGCCGTGGGTAAGCGTCTAGGCAAATATAGATAAATATATAGATACATGTACAGATAGATAGATATACTTGTAATAAACATTACATTACATATATCTTGTTTTTACATTTTCCCGTGGTGATTATGTACTTTGTTCATGGGACAAAAGTTATATCAACCATTAGATATACATAGCGTCCGTATTTCTGTAGTTATCTTCGTTTTCACTTTGAATGGCCGCATCAGAATTCACTTTGATTCTCTTGCGAAATATAACTGAAACAGCGCTTTTTTGTTAACAACCTAAACTAAATCCACCGCATATGTCTGTGTTCCGATTAAGCTTAATTAGGAGGATCTGGATCTTTGCAGGTTAATCAACTCAGTAAATTTCTATCGATTGGACTTAAAGGGTGTCAGGGCTGAATAACATCGCTGAACTACGTGTCGAACGGGGATGAAGCAATAATGTTTTACTATAGATGACGCATATACATACTATACAAAATTTAAAACCTGATTTTCATTTTGCATGTTTATATTTATATTTTTTACGAGAAATTACGGGACGTAACGAGAAAGCATTTCGCTAATCGAACATAGATGGACGTCTTCATTGTCTTGCTATTACTAAGAGATTAATTGAAATTATACCAATTGCCTTAATATGAATACCTCAGGTTTGAGATGCCAGTGCCGATATCAACCACTTTCTTTATCTAACTTTCCTGTTACGTTCATGTATTTAGAAGAGAGAATGATCATATTACTGAGAAGTTGTGGACATGAAAGTAAATGAAAGTGTAGGGAGAGGAACACCGAAGAAAAGATGGATAAACTGTGTGAATAAAGATATGTTGAAGAAGGGAGTGAGTATCTAAATGGCGAATGATAGAGGAGACTGGAAGAGGGACCCATGTTGCGCCGACCCCAAGTAATATTAGGAACAGGACAGGCGAAAGAAGAAGTAGTGCAACCTCTGATGGGACGGACACTAATATTCACTTTACTGTGGAGGGTCCAGAAAAGTGACCACGTATTTGTCTGTACCGCATTAATCATATATATTTTATTATCAAACTTAAACTAAAATCATTGTTTAAGTAAGGGTGCTATTAAGCCCACATAGCGCTATCCTTTTCTAATTGTACTCAAGCAGAAGATTGCAGCTATTGTACGGATCTAAAGGGAAATCTTTGCACACTTAAAACAAAGTAAAAAAAAAAATAGCAAGTAGAAATTATATTGGCTCGGTGCAGAGTCACCACCGTTATTTATACTTCCATCCCCCAAGCTGAGTATGTTTAGGTTGCTTCAAGACAACACTCGGAGGGCAGATGTAAAACTGTCTTAAGGTGCAGTTTTACATACTCCTTAACATGCACGTCTTAAGATTGAATTTCCTCTAGATTATTTAGGTTTCTGATGTGATGTAAGACTTCCGTTAAGTACAATCATTAATAGCTTTCTTAACGACATAAATAAGGTAGGTAAACTTCCTATAAATAATATTAAGAAAACCTGCATTCCAGCCCCTTTGTTTAGAGATTTTATTCATTTTGGAATAAATCCTAAGTAACAATCGTATAAACTATCTAGATGATAGTTGTCGGTTTGATCTATAATAAAATTTGACACTTTGCAATGACGATTGTATTTTTTTATTAATTCGATTAAATTATCGCTAATCTGTCTTAAAACTATTTTTTTTTTACATTGCTTAGTCTAATTGTGTTCGTAATTTCGATAATTTACTACATTTACTGTAGAGATGCAATTAGTGGCATAGCAGTAGCAACAATTATATAGTTTTTATATTTTCATAACATAGTTATAAAAATATAAAGTCAATGTATAAACTTACGTATATGCCTCCAGAATTAATGCAGAAATAATACATAGGCCACTGGAAACATTCGGCAACATTCACGTAATATTGTCCGTATGCAAAGCATTTTCAATCATACGAATCTCATAAATTAATATCTTAATCGGCACATCATTTCACGTTGAATAAAACCTGTTATGAAATATTTTTAAATATATGTGAGAAAGTTCACAGTACCTATATTTAAATTCATAAAACACATATTAAATAAAAATTTATAGAAGCGAGATGGATTTGTTTATTTAGAGAGTATATTTTGTGATATTATTTTACCCGCAATTATATTGTACATACTTATGAGCTTTCAACCATAAGGAAATACATGACAATTGAATGCATGTCCTCGTGTGACGTTTTAATTACTTAATTCAGTAATAAAATGTATGACATTATATGTTAATTTATTATGTATAATTCAATGAAATCATATACAGGAAAAACATCGTTTGATACATATTAATCATTTAAGTTCTTTAGTTCTTTCAAAATTATTTTTTGCTTGAAATAAAAGTTCAGGAACTTCAAAATTTGAAACGCCCGCGGAAAGTCTGACAGTTGACAGTCCATTAATATTCAAATTGTTCCAAAGAAATTCAACATTATTGTGAAATATTGTGCATCTACTCACAAAGTCGCAAATGTTTGATCTCGCAGTTACTGTTACGGTTAAGGTCTGTGCTTTCACGAAATACAGAAATACGAGTATCGTCAAACATTCAACGATTCATATTTTATTCACAATGTCGATGAACAACTTGTCGTACAGCTTTGCCATATCGCTCAGATGTCATTTTGACTGAGAAAATTGCCATCGAAACGCGTTACACATTGGTAATTGCTGCAATTTGTTAACTTTATGTGTCCCCTGAGATTTTGCGCATACCCGCTCTTTTTAAATATAAATACGAATGCTTTCACTTAAGTTTAAAAAATGCGAGAGTTTCACGCATCTGTTAAATTTTTATGTATCTTGTATTGATTTGTATGTGTGTATCTTGTATGATTTTCTTTTTAATATAGGTACTATTTATTCACATTTTATGCAAGGCTAATTATAATTGTAATTTTGTAAATCATACATACCAAACGGACTACCGTTGGGTATGTATGATTTACAAAATAACACAAAATTATACAACAAACATATTTATTTTCGAGTGGTGTGCAAAATTATCCTAATTGTCGTATTTAATGAAATTAAAACTCACTTGCTTGCGTGAAGTGAAATACAAAACAAAAAAATATTGATAATAAAAAAATCTAAAGAATTAGCTCAACGAACAGTTAAGGTTGTTGTTTTTCCGGGTCGCCCACAAAACATTCGCAAAATCCGGCCTACACTAAATTCAAAACGAGTTGCTGATCGTAGGCGTGTTGATCACGTTTTTGCTTCATCCGCGTGGCTCTAGGAGCTCTACAAATTTCCCCGAGCCAGCACTGGCTGTGTGCCAGCTGTTTACAGATGCACTACTGCAAGAATAACGAGCTAAGTGTTTGAATATTCTTCACTACCTTCATAATAGTTACGTATTTTAATATACAATATTGTCTTCACAAAATCAAATATATATTTAATCTAAGAAAAGAACGGGATTTGGCGTAATTTATACCTACATAATTAAATTAGTTACAATACTGTATCAAAAATAAAGAAAAACAGTTTAATATTAATACTAATTGCGTGTAAATGTTAATAGTTTAAATATTCACCTAGTTTCAGAATGATGGGGCATCTACGCTTTGCATTAAAAAGTAAGCTTTTTAATGCAAATCCAAATAAAATGTTTAACAATACCTGGTTCTTACTAGTACGAGTAGCATTAGTCCGTTGTTAGTTAACATACAATTTTGATATTTGTGTATTACAAAGTCTTCTTTCCTTGCTCTGTACCCAATTTTATTTGGTGTCGGCGCAACATGTCTTTATCTTCAACTTTCCTCTGCAACTCGTATCTGAAAAAATATATTTAGTAAGCAAAAGCATAGATAGATTGATTATTAAGAAGAACCATAGGTATGTGATAGATAGCTATCTAAAAAAGAAATACACAGACCACAAGAAATAGAAGCTTTGATAACATAACTGACTTAACACAGGACTCTAATACAAAAGTAAATGTCGTAAAAAATAAATTGTGTATAATATCAAGCTGTAAGCGATATAGGATTCTACCTAATATAATTAACAATGACTCATATAAGAATTACCAGTTGTGCCACTATATCACGCCAAATGCTGGAATAGAAACTCTTTTAACGAATATTGAACATAAGGTTAAAGGGTACACAAAAAAAGACTACTGTGTAATTTTCATTGGAGAATCCGACTTTGAAACGTTAAATGATCATAAAACGCTGGTAAATCACATTATAGGAGAATTGGGTAGAATTATGTTTACAAATGTGATATTGGTAACACCAAATTACATATGCGGCGCACCTATATTCAACTACAGTGTAGAGATATTTAACAACAGTCTTTACAATGTAATGAAAACAAAAAAATATGGCCTAATTGTTGACTCAAATCGCAACGTTACTTTAGATATGTTTAGTATAACATCAGGGAAGTTAAAAAAATATGGATTTAAAAGTATTTTAGAAGACATAGCAGTACTTATAAAGGAAACAACTGGCGACGCATTAAATGATGAAAAGTTTCAATGCTCATTAGGCAAGATACCTAAAGAAGAGCAACAAAAACAGTTTTTTCTCCTACAATAATTTGTATATTATTCATCAGAACATATCTGGCCTTTTAAATAAAAGCGACGAGTTAGTTATACATCTCGACGAGCTACACCAACAGCATAAGTCTATTGATGTAATTTGTATAACAGAGCATAATATGGTGGCAGACAATGAAAAACTATTACATATACCTAATTTTAATTTGGCTACAAGTTTCACGCGAAAGAAAAAAAGAGGAGGTTCTTGTATTATAGTAAGAAATGGTCTTGATTATAAAGTATTGGACTGTATTAAAAAATTCTCAATCAATTGTTTGATAGAATGCTGTGCTTTAGAGCTAATTGATCATAATATTATTATTATTTGTGTATATAGAGTTCCAAATTCTGACCTTACACTATTCCATAACCAATTAGAAAAAATTTTAGACAATACTTGTAAATTTAAGAAAAAGAAAGTCATACTATGTGGTGACTTCAATATTGATATTTTAAAAAATACACGTATGAAACGAGATTTTGAATATCAACTTCTTAGTCACAATTTAAAACTTGCAATTAATGAGCCAACAAGATTAGCTAGTGGTAGTTGTATAGACAACTTTGCTCATAACGTGAAGGGTTCCAGAGGCGAAGTGCTTGAGATGGCCTTGTCAGATCATTCGGCTCAACTTTTGCAGTGTCCTATTGGAAAGATTTGTAGGTACTCTGAAATGGTGAACTATTAGACGCCGCGATTATAGTAAAGAAAATATTGATTAATTTAGTAATGACATAGCAAGCTTAAGTTTTAGTGATGTTTATGCATCTGTGGAACCAAACTCTGCATACAATTCATTTATTAATATTTTTAAATGCTTGTATGATCTATGTTTTCCTTTTAGGCTTATAAAAAAGACAAATAGAGTGAAAAGTAAATGGCTTACACGTGGAATAAAACTATGTTGCAAAAGAAAACGAGAGCTTTTATGGCAATACCGGTTAAAGAAATCCCATGATGCGAAAGAAGCTCTCAAAGGGTATACGTGTAGATTGAGAAAAATTATTAATTTAACTCAACGTGCAAAAAATACAGAATTTATAAATAGCTCCAAAAACAAATCAAAAGCAACGTGGCAAATAATAAATAAAACTAAAATTAACTATCCACGAGAACCCATAAATAAACTATGGATCTAGAATCAATTTATTACTGATCCATGGAGTATTGCAAACGAATTTAACAAATATTTTGTAAATGAATGTAATAAAATTGAAAAACCAGCTACTAAAATATATTTATCCAACATACAAAGTAATTTGCATTCGATATTCCTGGCACCAGCCACGCCACAAGATGTATTACTGATTATAAAAAAAATAAAAATTACTGAAAGTGTCGGTTTGGATGAAATATGTACTAAAGTTATTAAGCACGTAGGCCAATTGATAGCTAAGCCTCTAAGTTACATAATTAATCTCTGCTTCGATAAAGGTATATTTCCACATAAACTTAAACCAACAATAGTTAGACTTGTATACAAGAAGGGTGATAGACAAAATATTGCAAATTATCGTCCTATTGCAATGTTGCCTGTTCTATCTAAAGTTTTCGAAAAACTTATATACAATACTCTTTACACATTTTTAGAAAAATATAATATTTTAATAAAAGAGCAAAATGGGTTCCGTAAAAGCACTTCGGTAAATACTGCAATTTACGATCTAGTTAAAAGAGTTGCAACAAATATGGACGCGAGAAGTCTGTCATGTGCCATCTATATGGACATGACGAAGGCATTTGACAATGTCGATCATCAAATATTGATGGATAAACTTTACAAATATGGAATCCGCGGTAACTGCCTTAAACTAATAAAATCATATTTAGAATATAGAGTTCAATGTCTTGAATTAACACAAATATGTATTGCATCCAAGCAGGAAAACAAGTATAGGTCTATATATAGAGAAGTTAAATATGGTGTGCCGCAAGGCAATGTTCTTGGACCTTTATTATTTTTAATTTATATTAATGACGTTAATACATGTATCGCACATCCACTAATATTATTTGCTGACGATAGCACTGTCTTTATAGAAGCTGACAACAACACTAATTTTACAAATGACATTATTAATACAATTTCAAATATTATACAATGGTTAAATAAAAACAATCTGACAATAAATTTGGAAACGACAAATATAATGAATTTTTCTTAACGAAAATCAGATCAATGCATGAATGTTAGGATTCAAGGAATAAATATAAATAATACAGAAACAGCAAAGTTTTTAGGAGTGGTCGTCGACAGTAACATGTCTTGGGAGTCTCACTTCGTTGATATTTGTAAAAAACTACACTCGTTTTCTTTTGCACTTCATAAGTTGTCAAAAATAGTAAATCAACAAGCTCTAATCATGGCATATCACGGACATGTAGATGCAACACTACGATATGGTGTCATTTTTTGGGGTAATTCTTCTTATAGAGATATTATATTTAGGGCTCAAAAAAGTGTGTACGAGCCATTTGTGGATTGAAACAAACAGAAAGCTGCCAGCCTTACTTCAAATCTTTACATTTATTAACCTTTCCGAGTCTCTATATTTATGAATGTTGTAAATTTGTCAAATGCAATTACATCTATTTGAAGTATAATAGTAGATCCTACTAAGGACTTCCGACTTCGTCCCACGTATGCACTCAGATATGTAAAACTGCGAAGCTGAAGAAAAGTGTGGTGCTTATGGCTCCTCGGCTGTATAATAAATTACCAGTCAGAATACAAAATTTACCAACTGATTTATTTAAAAAGGCATTGAGTAAATTGCTTATTGAGAAATGCTATTATACAATTAACGATTACTTTTATGATAATTTGACATTGTGATTAATAGTTGACTCATTTTTGACCAAGTACTTTGACTTTAATGATTTAAATGTAAATTAATTTTTATTGATTATTTATTCATGTAACTTATAAGACATCAGATTTAATTTAATTATATTCAAATTTAATTTAATTATATGTATTTAATCAGTTAGCTTGATTTTAATAAGTTAATTTAATTTATTGGATAATATTAATTTGATTTAATTACACAGATAAAATGAAACTGTATTTGACTATTTGGAATTATTTTAAATTATATGCTTTATTAATCCATTCATGTACCTCACTAAAAGAGGTGAAACATAGAGCACTTATGTAACAACCATTCTATCTTTGTACCTGTGTTTATGAATTAATAAATGGTTATTGATTATTGATAGCTTATAAACAATGGTTGTTAAAATAAAATCAAAACTCAGTAATGCCACATAGGAATACTTATTAGTACAATACAACAGAAATAGTGTTTTAATTAGGATTCGATAAGATTGATTGATAACATTGATCTAATACTATAAAAAATGTCCATCTTATAGACTAACTTACATAATGTTTTCGTTAATCAGAGTTTAATAGTCATGTCTTATCAAAAAAGAACAAATACATGAATCAGAGAAATGTTCAGTGTTAATGTCCTCAAATCCTTTCTCGCAAAACATAATAACAATAGCAAGAAAGTCAACAATAAAAAAATTAAGGATAAGGTGTAACAACTTAATCTCTTTTATTATTTTCTTAGGACAGACTGAACAGCTGCGACCGAACATAATATTTTGACTCAGGCGAGGCGAATCGTTTTTGCTCTATCATCACTTTGCTCTTACTTCCCAAATGATATTGTAGCAACTTTGTTGTGGAGATTTGCATCTTGTACGGATTTAAATGATTTATAGTATTTATGCTATTGTTGAATACTTACATCTATTTTATTCAATTTTATTGAAAACAACCTTGAAAGGATTTATACGTCTTGCAACAAAACTACATCATTTTATATTTTTAACTAACCGGATGAACGTATACGAGTAATTTTCAAAAATATTGAAGTACTTTCATAGATACATGCAAATTTTCAATTTTATTGATTAATTAAACAAAAACTTGTCTTCTCTGTCTCTTGAAAATTAGATATGTCGTTTATGGAAGAATGGAGGATACATATATAATAATTTGTGTACTTCCCGCTTTTTCCATAATATTTCAACCACTAAATATTTCTTACTGATGTAAATATAAAAGAATGATGAACATAAAACTAAAAATATTTTGTTGTAAAATTTTTATTTTAGTTTAGATACAAATTTACTTTCTATTTCGCAATTGCACGACCCTATTTTAATGAATAAAATAACAATGAAACAATTTATTTTTATATGTATTACACTCACGAGCCTAATAAAATATTCAATGGGGTAATGTAGGGTAGTAAAACGTAAAAACTGTCTTATACACAAAACACTTAGTAAGTTCGTTTGAAACACGAGCGTGCCTATAAACTGCTGGATGTACAGAATTCTGAGGGTACATTTGTGTAATTCATGTATTCGTGCAAATTCCAGGCCATTTGGACGCGTGACACGTACCCTGGGCGGTGCAACGTTCAACATAGAGTTTTTATACCTCCGCCCATTGGACCAACAAACTGACTTTGCATTCAGAGAGAACAGAACATGTTCCATATTTATTTATAAAAATTCTAATTTCGTTCCATTTCGAAGAAACGTGTAACAAATACAGTGGATCTAATAAATGAAATGCATGGGAGCAATATAACAATATGTGAATAACAAATAAGTAAACTACTTGAATCATTATGTATAAAATATAGTATATGACATTTACATTATACTATTGGGAAATCAAACCGCTAATTAAACAGAATAATTAAACATAATTTTTTCGTGTATGCCAAATTTATACTAGCCACGTACACTTATACCACCTCCATACATTAGATATTCGCTCATTGCACTATGCACAATCCTGTAACCTCTCTCTGACTACTGGTTTTGTTCCAAAATCTTGGAATTTATCTAATATGCAACAAGAATTAGAAAAGATCAATAGCCATTACCTCTATGCAAGTTTATAGTATGTATTAAATTTCCGTCTCACCAAGTTAAGATCAGCAGTGTGACTTTCACTGGATATCAAAGACGTATGAAAGGCCTTGTCGTTGTCTTGTTGACTAGACTCTTTTCTATGAAGCAAAGCGCTCTGTTTATGTTTATTTCTCTGAGGCGCAGATCTATTCTGTTTGTCACAGATAGCTCCTCTGATCCCACGACTACCAATTCCGTAGTTCCTCAAGTTAGGTTTTCTTTGTAACAGTTGATTTACTTTATATATTTTTTACTAAAATCTTTGAGTATGCTGATAATAGCACAGTAGAAGAATCGGTACAGAGTTGCATAGAAAAAAATGTGGAATGTGTGACTCTGCAAGCAGTATTAGGACCGGCTTAAGTTTATTCGTTTACGCCACTACCGAATAAAAAAAGTTGGACCTACACTCCAGAAAACATCTCATTCCTATTATTAATCTTATAAATCGTTGTAGATTACAGATAGATAATAACCAATAAATATCGATTTTAATAGAATACATTTTGTAAAGTATTTTCAAAAACTGTTTAGTATCGTTCCGCTATTCCTCTTTTACCAAAGAAATACGCGGAGCAGTTAAGACTTATAATTACGTTATGGCGCTAAGTTCCACGGCTTAAAATGCAGAGTGCGAAGGAACACACGACAACCCGGGTCTCTTTAAGTCGAGAAATTCACTCTTCAGGCTTCTATTGAATATGAAGAAAATATGTTGGGCATTATTAAATTAAATACAAAGGTTAAATAAAATATGTAAGCTTACTACATTTATATGCATTTTTACGATAAATTTGTAAAGATTTTTAAATTGTATGTTGATTGATACATCGTTATTAACAGTGAATAAAATAATTAAATAAATAAATATGTAGCAAATTCACAAACAAAAATAGATATTTTTACTATAAATACTATTTTTATGTAAGTTACTATATCTGAATATTCCCCTTCTTAAGTAGTTACTAATTTAATTGAATTCTATTTAAAGAATAGACAAATTATTGGTTTTGAGTAATGTTTCGATTCGACACTTTTAAAATAAATATATAATATATTTATGAACTAGACAAGATATAAATTTGAACTACTCTAGCAAAAACCTCCAAACATATAATATAACAAGTAATATATAAAATTTATTTAATGGTATATATTTAAACGGAATTCAATAAATCTATATAAACTGTGACTATTATGATATGAATATAGTCGATTAATTCTGGGCGGCGAGGATTAAGCGATAAACATCTAGTTTAAAACCAATACATTAAGCCGGTAGTCGCCTAAATTGCAGGTTTGTGGCATTATATGGATACTTTGTCTCGTAACTATGGACTTTCAGAGGCTAAAGTTGAGACTACGCCCTAGCAGTTCGGATCCGACTAAATCGCCATACATTGATGTAAAATAAAAAATGTGATAATTATACGACACAACTTACCTAACAGCGGTAAAAATTAAATCTAACCTTAAATAATGTATCACATCACTCTGTACAAAATGTATGTATGTGTATTTTATTATTATTCGAAGATCAACGTAAAAAACTATACGCATACATCTTTTTACATATTACATAAGATTAATAGTTATTCAATAATGGGTTTTAGTGAGGAATAATACTTAAAAAATATTAAAATATGTATAAACCTGACTGCTTAAAATGACATAAAATTTTAATTGAACATAAAAAAAAACAATCCTAGACAAAGAAACTGTTACTCACAATACATATTTAAAGTCGGCATCTATTACTGAGCAGATTTGACACGAGTAATATACTTGTATCTTATGAATCCCAATCGTTGAAATGAGTATGTTCCGCTTTAGAATTCGTTTTTACAGGAATACTAGGCTTTACTTTGGTTTCTATCTATTGTTTCATATTATTTTAAGTAGTCGAGGTTTTTACTATATTTCCGGCGCCATATTGAATTTTCAAATTATCAATCATTCTCTATCTATAGTGCAAGACTTACATTAAATATATTATTTAATTAAATAAATTATTTAATTTAGGCTCATAAATACATTACCTGCTACTTCTTTGCGTAGCGCAATCGGTAAGGTAAGAAACTAAAACATAAACTTGTGTATATTCAAGCATTAGATTTATAGAAATCATTTCGCTTCCGTGCAGTAGAAAATAGTTATAGTGATAGTTTCAAGCTGTCACAGGAATAGAAAAGGGATACGGTGTCTGTATAGAATATCTGCTCATTATAATAAGTTTAAATTTTGACAGCAATTTAATAGAGTCATCGTAGTATTATTAATAGACACCATTTGCATTATTGTAATCTAAGAACCAATATAAATTTACAACTTCTTTTTGGTTTATTTTTGAGTTTTAATTTATCGCTAAAAAAACAAACAGTTTCAGGTATTACTCATTTTTCCTAGAAATATAATGTCATTGTAAAGATTCCCCAGCGTGCAGCTGCAATGATTTTCTGCCAGAGCAGGTATAGTGTAGGGGAGTAGCCGCTCGCCGTGCGGAAACAGGATGTGGTCTTGACATCTCACTGACTACAATGCAGACGAGAAACAAGTAGTGGGACAATGCCATCAAATACTCGTAAACCATGATTGTTGCGTAAAACTCAGTACATATGATGTTGTTCGAGAGCGCTTTTTCAACGTTTAAACACATTTTTAATATGTCAAATACGAGATATGGCTTTTCTTATTAGTGCCCGCAATACCCGTATTATCCAAGAGTAAAAAACCATCTCATGCAAACTAGAGCATTAGAATAAAAATTACGGTGTTCAAAAACAAGGCAATATAATTTCTGTCATATCTGAACCCTGGTAGTTTAAGTAAGAATTTGTTTTGGACTATTTGGATTTTGTACAAGGTTGTGGCGTTGGTAGGAGTATTCGCGAATATGGGCGAGACGTACGTCATAACCGGATTGATAGACGTCCATTCTATGGGTGCATTTGTAAGGATATTTTTAAGTTAGAGCCTCACATGTTACCTAAGCAATACATGTAGAATTTGACAGTACTGACTACTCGACATACGAATAATCTCGAGGTGATCCGTGTGGGTAGGCTAGGTGGAGTACGCGACGCCTGCACTACCAGGGAGGAGCTTCGGAGTCGCAACATCTGAGTCCGCTCGTGCCTCTTGGCAGGAGCGATGGGATGCGTCAGGTGAGGGAGGGAGGGAGATATATTGATTCTTTCCAAACATGGCGGGTCAGTTCAAGGCAACCTGGGTCAAACCGGTCTATAAAACCTCACAACTTCTGATAGGTCATGGCCATTTTAACGGTAGGCTCTAGGCTTTGTTGGTGGAATGTAGTAGTTTTCCTTGTGGGGAGTGCAAGTATGAGAACGTGCACCACGTATTGTGGGATTGTAGGCTGTATAGCGATGCGCGTAAGGACTTATTAGACAAGGTGAAAACGATTGAGGATCACTCTAATAAAATATACCTATAATGCGGTGCCACGGGATAGCAGTGCCCTGTAGGCAAATTAGGTCTGTACTCTTTGAGATTAGGATCTGTTCGCTTTGACGTATTGAAGCAGATCACGGAGGATTCGTCGGCTTGTTGCTTAGCAAATGCAGGGTCAAGAGCTTATATTTACATTTTAAAAAAACAAATCACACAAATTATTAAATGTTTTGTTGTGATGAGTCACCGTGACACAGCTAACTATGTAGTACGTAAGTGATTGATATTTCATATAGAATAGATACTTATACAATATATTTTGGAGAATTCACAAGAACTGTTTGAACGTTCCTCTTTTCACATCGCAGCACGCGGAGGATGGCTAAGATGCATTCTTAACGTTTAAACTTATTACGTAAAAGTTTTACCGCCTTACACAAAACAGCTTCCACCTTTATAATTCGGACTACGAAGAAATCAAATTATTTACTGTTTCTTTATTACTGTCATCTGTGTTCCCACCACATTATAACTTAATCAACTTTCAAATCAATAGTGAATAGGCTTTTATTGAATAGGGACCAACTTAGACTTCTTTTGCGTTTACCATTAGGGGAGATAAAAAATCGAAAATAGGGTAACATCGGTAAGCCGTCATGCCAATAAAATTATAAAAGATTTCTATTTGCAACTTATTAATAAAATTATTGCAATAAATTAAAAGCAGTATCAAACTCTTCAACATTAAAAAAAATATATGAACGAGTATTACATATCGATATTTCTATGTCACATTTTTAATATCTTCCCATATATCTGCTAAATAAAAGTCAATAAAAGTATAACAAAATTGGAAAATATTACACCAAGAGGGTATAATGGCTTTACTCCATACCCAAAGCAATTAGTATTCAAATTAACTTTTTACTTCCCAATTGCTTCCCCATCTGCCTATGAATTAATATGGTAAATCTCTCAGTAGAGTGATTGCTTCATATCGATTTTCATTTCAAACTTATTTATGTAGAAAGCAGTTTAATTTATTATTAAAATTTACATCGTCAAATCTAATTCAAATATTGCTAATTAATCGCGAGGGTTCGAGATCAATTTTTACGATTCCTGCCTTCCTAACTCTAAACCATACGTTCAGTGAACTTTACATTAGACACTTATGGTTAGAAATTTGGTTGAAATATTTCTGTATTTGAAACCTACGCATAATGTATAGGTTTCAGATACAGAACTATGCAGTCGCATTTAAGTAGTTAGATTAGACTGTGACTGTGACTAGATATTTGCTTTGCTTTCTTTTAACGAACGGTCCCTTAATTTGATTTCTGTATTTTTTGCTCGTAACTGGAAAATTATCTTTATTAATTTTAAATCAAATTTCATTTACGAAATTAAGTGAAAACAATGTCCGTATATTATAGATCGACCTCCGTCATTTTACTACAAATTTTACTAACCCTGCGCTAAAACGCATGTTGAAAGTTTGCAGCGCTTACAGAGTTACATTGTAAACAGTTCACTTAAACTTCTTCTATATTTGCTGTTTATAGATAAATAATCATTTTCAGGTTTTCAAATGTGGAGAAAGTGGATTGAAATTTATAAATAATGTAAAGTTCATAAATCTAAATATATAGGTAAGAGATTCTACTATTTTAGAAGAATGCATTTCAATTTTACCATAATGGTGTTTCTCCAAAACACTAGTCGTTTAATGCAAGTGCTTCTGGCTTAAAGCTCACATACTCAAATGAGAACAATGTACGTGACTGCATTAGCACTTTGGAGAGGCGGGGCAGGACGTGCAGTATACGGGGATGGGCCACAAACAGCGAACAAATGCTACATTATTGCTGTGAGTTACAGGATTTGACTGCAGAACTATGCGCTCTACGAAAATTAATTAATGATAGCTTTAGCAGTCAGAAGACTTACATCTTACTACAAGTTGCGGTAAGTAACTCAATAAACCTGAGGTAAGTTCGGAACAATTAAGACAGGAAACTATATCTAATGTACATATAAATACATTAACTGATAAACATTCCGTTAATGTACGAGTACTTGTTGAGCGTTGGAGCATTTCATGAGAATAAGTCTCATGAAATGTTCAATTTGAAAGTTTTACATTATTAAATAGGCCGAAAACATTTTTTTACATTCTAAAGCCAAGGGTTTTGGGTCGTGTCAATGTGTCAATCACTCGGTTTTTCTTTTAACGAACGGTCCCTTAATTTGGTTTCAGTATTTTTTGCTCGTAACTGCAAAATTATTTTCCCTTTTCCTTTACAATGAATTAATGATGTGTTGTTTAATATACATACCCGTGTAACATATACGTTACAATATTTTTCCAAACTACCCAAATAGTATTTGTTTCAAACAAAAACATCGAATGAAAGAATAACTATAGCGGCACATTACACATATTGCTCTCATTCCTTCTCTTGACCCATCGCACAGAACCCAAAACAAATATTTGTTTGAGTAACAAACATTTATCTCGGTGCGGGAGTCAAATCGGGACTGCGAAGTAACATAATAAATCTTTTGACTCTTTTTTTGATAATCTTAAACATTACCGTATAAATAATGAAGTTTTGTTTAAGAGCTGTATAATTAGGTATTTAATATTTTGTTTTTTCTAGGATTTTTTGAAATATTTTATTACTAAATCGCGATTGTAAGAGCGCCTTCACGTTGAAGGCGGTGTGAGCCCAACCTGACCGTCACCGGACATTTAGGCAATCATCATAAATAAAACGCTTTATATATTCATTGTAGCAGTTAATTCAATAGGATAAAATGGTGGTAGGAACAATTCATTATTCTAAAACGTGATATTAAATATTAATGTCACGGCGTATAGGAGTGCGTCTAAAACCTCTGTTATAAGAAATTACAAAAAGTGTACTCTCACGATCGTCAACGTTCAACTTTACCTTTGGTTGTTTACAATCACGACACCATCAAGGCCAATTCACCAAGACCAATAAACACAAACGTATCTGATGCATATCTCCAGCACATCTAATAAGATTTTTTAAAATGCTTTGTGTTTTTTTTTACTAATTCTTTTTACTAGTTCTTAATAATGCTTCTGCTTGCACAATGACTGGCGTAAAATTGTGATACCGCTCCGAGCTCGCTATCTATTGGCCGTCCGCGTGAACTTCGATTAGATACTCTGCTATTAGTGCATTTCAAATATAACAGGAGTATATTAGATACGATTCGCTTCTCTTATAATTTAAAGTGAAAATATTAAAGATAACAATTTTCAAAATTAAGAGTTTTGAAACAAGCGGCTTTGGACATTGTGATGCTGCTTCGTGAAGGATACCTCAACAAGAGCCTCGAATGTCAAGTCTTCGGCTTGATGTCATCGAGTTACCCCGCCGTTGCCCTGTTTGTCGTTTATTTAAGGAAACCTACAGTGAACATAATGAAATAAGTATACATAATTGTTGCACGCAGTCTCAAAACAACTATAAAAACAGTATTATTAAATTGAGGCTCTGTAATTTAACGAATGCTCAACCTATGCAACAGAGAATTGCATATCAGGACTCCTTGCTCATTTAACTGCAAGTGATATACTTGTGCTTGACTTTATGCTGTTACTTCAGATAAGTAAATGTTGCTTCCAGCCTGTTGGCACAACACTTAATGCTCTAAACTTTGGAAGTTGTAGCGGAAACGGAATTTGCATATAGTGGTCGCAAGATTATAGCACGACATTATATCAAGTCAAATCAAATCTTTATTTGCATAGAATGTTAGTAAGAAAGATTTTAGCGTGCAAATATATGTTTATCATTTTATTCATCATAATTAAAATTGTTTTGTCAAATACTTAATAACCATATTGGAATATTTCATGATATGGATCATGTATATGTGCATATTTATAAATTAAATTTAATAGCTTGTCCACAATAATAATAGAGAATAAATTAATTACAAACTAAATACTTTTTTTTAAATATAGAAGTAATAAAAAAAATATGAAAAATCTTCTTTTCTCATCGAAATCTAAAAAAAATATGTATTTCTTAAATCACAATCTCATCAAATACTTCACTAACATTACAACTATTTAAATATTAAAATTCAATGTAATTTATGTAATACTGAATAAACAAAAAAAAAGATTAGGTGTAAGTTCCAAACCTTTTTTTTTATTCGTTGGGAAATGATTAATGCAGGATCAAGTGACCCCCGAGGTAAACTCGGTGATCACACGCTCCAAAATGAAACAGCAACGTTAAAAACGCAGGGCACTATGGCGAAAACCGTCTTATCCTCACTACTGCGAAGGTACACGCCGGAAAACCCTCAACCTCCGACCCATGTACAGGTCTAATCACACATTTGTAGTTGTGACGGTGTAACCATGTTAAACTGTGAGAAAATTTCGTAGTACTTCCATATTATTTCAGATCACTTGAGGTATATATTGTAAGTATAGTAAAGTTTTTCTGGGGTGGTTGCTTCTGGTACCATCATAATGGCAAAATGGCGACAATAATACAACGAAGCTCCACATTATTTCGCTAGCTTACTTTTCTAATAAAAGGAATATTTTTCGCTTCCGATATTTCTTGTCATTATTAATATACTGTAGCCAACTGTGTCCGGTGAAGCCCAAAGTCTAACGATGCTTGCTAATTCAACCTTTTGCGCTGCCACCATATTGTATCGCTGTGAAACCATACATGTCGCTTTTATCAGGCACCTATTCAATTGGGACTTCATTTTTCTGTAAGTTGTGCGCTTGTTTTCTTATTAGGGAATATTGCCTCTACTTACCTCAGATTTTACTTTGACTGCCAAGTAAAAAATTAAATTTAAGTAAATGATGAAATGATTATAGTAATTAGACTTTCAAATCTTACTATCCTACATTTTATAAGTGCGAAAGCTTGTAGAATGTTTGTTTAGACGTTTTTTACTCTTTCACTCAAAAAGTATTGAACGTTTTTTAATAAAATTTGGTATGGGGATAGATTGAGGAAAGAAAATAGGATATACAGAATTTATACCACAAGAAAATATGTTTTTTTTTCTGTGAAAATATGTTTCTCATCTGTTCCGTTCTCTTCTTTTCTGTTGTAATTGTTTCTATTTTCTGAACTTATTATTTCTATTCGATTCTTTTCTGGACTGCTACTTACAAGTTTGTGGCAGACTAGATACACAAGTTTCGACTAGATAGTTGTGTTGTGATGAAACAGCATATGTCATCACGGTAAAAAAGTGTTCTTCTCTCCTCATGTACCTTCGAAGAAAAAATCTTAAAATTATCTGCAGTAAATAAAACAATGAAGTAATATATTAGATGTGAGTAATGTTTGGCAGTTATAAATAAAAACTTGTATGTGGTATGATTTTTTTTCGTAACCCAATAAGGGTTACGATAAGGAAACAGTCTATACGAAGCCAATGAAATCGATTGCAGCGCGAAAAAACAAAATTCGTGAAGCGATTTAGAAATAAAGTAGATTATTTTTTTTTGTAATAAATCAATATAGCGATTGCTAAGGTAATTATAAGATTTCGCAAAAATGCAAGAATATAATGAACTTGTACTCATAGACATGAAGTTGGAGCTAATTAGAGTACCGATTGAGGATGCGAAATGAATCCATCATAGTCTGCCAAAATAGGTTAATGCTGATGATATGATCAAAGTCACATAATAGTAATAGAAACATTATGGAATGAAATTCAACTCGTAACATAATTAAATCGTTCATATCTCTATTCATTTGCGTGAGTACCACGAGCGACGTTAATATCACATGGTATGGTAACTTTGTTCCATTGAGCTACTTGTATTTTAATTTATGAAGATAGTACATAATTTAGTGTCTTGCGCAATTTACTACATCATTAATATTATAAAAGTGCTCTTAACCTAGTAAACTTGTCTATACACATTCATTTTCTTTTGATACAAGTTGTCACGATTTGTACGTGGTTGTACTTTTGTACTCTTTGGGTGTACTTTTAAATGTGGAACAACGTCTCAATTAGTATCAAAGCAATTTCCTTCTTACTTCGTTAATTTTACAGTAAGCTATCATAGTAAAATAAAAAATATATCCTTACTTATTGCAATGGTAGATTCGATGGGCATAAGACTTACTTCATATCCTATAAGAGCGATTCACTTCTAATTATAGGTGAAACATGCCTAAAATTCTGGTTTTCACTATTGAGGCTTATACTTATGGAATGCTGTGATCGCTCTTAGATTTCGTAATGCCAATATAATACATACATACATACATACACTCACGCCTTTTTCCCACGGGGGTAGGCAGAGATTACGTCCTTCCACTTGCTACGGTCCTTACATATCTCTTTCGCTTCATCTACTTTCATAACATTCCTCATACATGCTCGACGATTGCGGGTACTTCTGAAGTGGCCTTTTTTGAGGACACTTTCGATTTGTTCGAAATATGTTCGCCTAGGTCTTCCTCGTCCCGTGTCTCCACTCACTCCAGCTTCATAAATCATTTTGGTTAGTCTACTTTCATCCATCCGTTCCACATGTCCAAACCACCCAAGCATCCCTTTCTCTATTCTTGTCACGATATCCTCTTTCAAACCACATTTCTTTCTATTTGCCAATATAAACTACATGTAATATTGAAATAATGGTGTATACTTATTTAATGTTGCACAAACTAATAAATAAAATTTTGTAAGAGCCAATCATTATTATTATATTAGTACGCTTAACTCGGATGAACGCCTGAAGAAAATTTAGGTTACGATTAAGCAATCACTGTGGTAATTTAATTAGAACATCTTGTTTTCGCAGACAGCTTCCTTTAACTTTAATAAATTAGGAAGAATAATTTATTTTTACTACACCTGCTCGGAATATAGGGTCTAACTTGAATGTACTCGTACAAATATAATCTTAGTAGTATTTCAATAGTATAACAAAGTTCCACAAAGCCATACCGATTTACTTTTTCACAGATTTAAATCAATAGTCAAAAATACTGTTATAAAATATGCCCCAAATATAAATATAAAATATGGTAACAATGCCCCACTTGCATTTCAATGTTTAGTTACGTTACCAAATATTTTGATTATACTTAAATTTGTAAAGGCAATTTTTAAATTTGGCTTTAGACTATTTATCTGACACCATCATCTAATTGAAGAAGAAAAGAAAACAGCGCTCCTTGGTTCTCTTGCTGGTCCTTTCCAGTACAACGTCTCCCGCTCTAGATTTGTGAACCCATAGTGACTGTAAAAGTCCTATTTGAAGAATAAGATTTTAATTTGAATTTTAAAAAGATCAAGAAGTCCATCATTGTACATGATACAAATAATAAATGACTACACAAACCTCCGACATGTCCGATTCCATGGTCCAATAGCAAACTCTGCCCACGACTCTTAGGGTTAATAAATACAGCTAAACTAAATACAGCACGTGAGCGGGGGGAACGGCTCGCTCCACTAGAAGTGGAGGGAGCCCGTGCCCGGGTGCAGAGGGAGGCTCTACATCACCGGTGGGGCGAGGTACTCACCTTCCTAGCTGCCGGCCACCGGACGATCGATGTGCTGAGAAGCAGCGACCTCTCGCTGCCGAGCGTGGTTGTGGCCATGCTCCGCGGCGAGGTGGAATGGAAGGCTGTCGCCTCCTTTTGCGAGAACGTCATCTCGCAGAGGGAGGCAGCGGAGAGGGAGCGGGAAGAGGACGTCGAGGCCGCAAGAACACGCAAGAGCGGTGCTCGCCTAATGACCCTACCGCGAGGCTGCGTGCGCGTCTGGCTACCTCGCACGCCATGGTGATGTCTCTCTGTCTGGGGGACTGTCCAGGGGTTCTCGGACAGTCCCTCCCTTGCCGTTGGCTCGATCAGACCTAGATCGAGCCGGCCCCAGAGCACATGACGGTAGAATCGCGAAAGCGCACCCGCCATGTGCCCCGCAAGGGCCTAGAGAACTCAGGGGGGTACTCTATTGTAGCAGGTGTTATTTTGCGGAAGTCCATTGTATTACAAAGGATATTGTTTACGTTTGCTGATTCCGCGCAGTTGATGATGACTTGTCCAACAAGCAGACAAGGTCGACACGTGTTTCGTCTCTCAGCGAGATATCTTCAGGATCTGTTCACGGGCAACCGTTCCGTGAACAGATCCTGAAGATATCTCGCTGAGAGACGAAACACGTGTCGACCTTGTCTGCTTGTTGGACAAGTCATCATCAACTGCGCGGAATCAGCAAACGTAACCAATATCCTTTGTAACTCAGGGGGGTTTTAGTGGGTAGGCCGGTCCTGTTGACCGGAGAGCCCCACACACGGCCGCGCCTAGCCAGCGCGGTGTCACGGTGCAAAAGGTGCATTTCCTCTCTTGAAAAAAAAAAGGGTTAATAAATACAAACAATAAATTTAATAAATATACACTTTAACCAATTACTTAATAAAATTAATAATACAACATTATTTACACACCGCAGTTGTAGAAATACTTGACAAGTGTGTGAAGACCAGGAGACGAATTTTGGAACAATAGGAAACCAATTCGCTTTCTAAATCGTGAGATTCGTATACGAATTACCGAATTCACTATTTCTCATTTCTTGCGTTGTGCAACGAGTGGTTCAACCCACTCGTTTTTGATTTCTACTAGGAGAATATCCAACGCTGAAGTGATGTTGATAGTGATAAATTTACTCTGATTAATGTAAAGCTTGTAAATAGGTATCTACATAATAATAAATAAATATTGTTTTGTGATTTTTAATTTTTCTGCGTGAAATCTAATTAAGAATTTGTTTTTTTATATTCCAAATTCACGTCTAATGATTCAAAAATACGTCTCCTGGTCTATACACTATACGATATACCTACTCGTTACAGATACATACCCGGTCGCTTCTATGTATCTCCCCACTAGAGGGTCTAGTCAGTGGCCTGGCGTGCGCAGCTCGAATTACGGATCTGCGCGCGCCAGCGGCCGTCGGTGCCGTACTCCCGCACCTCGAAGCTTGGCTCCACGGGAAGGAGGAGGTCACCTACCGATTGACTCAGATACTCACCGGGCACGGCTGCTTCAGTGAGTATCTGTGTCGAATAGGACGGGAGGGATCGACACATTGTCACCACTGCGCATTCGACCTTGACTCAGCCCAGCACACGCTGGCGGAGTGCCCCGCGTGGGTCTCCGAGCGCCGAGTCTTGGTCGCAGAGATCGGGCGAGATCTGTCTCCGCCGGCATTGATTGCGGCAATGCTGGCGGACGAGGGAGGTTGGAGGGCTGTGGCCTCCTTCTGTGAAGCAGTGATGCTCCAGAAGGAGGCCGCCGAGCGGGGTCGGGAGATGGCCGATCCCGCTCGAAGAAGGCGGCGCCGGGCTCGGTAGCACAGCTGCGGCACCGCCGCGGGTCGCCGGCGGGCGCGAGAAATCGCGACTGCTTCGGCGACCCGGGATGGACCACGCCCCTTCCGTGGCCGGGGGGCGTCGTCAGTGGAGGAGACCGGGGGAGGTAGTGTAGCCTCTCCCGAGGAGGGCTCCCCTCTAGGCAGGGGCGGAGGCTGGAGAGCCCCACATAACCGCCGGCTCGCCACAGCCGGGGTATGCAATTTAATGCATTGTCCTCAGGGAAACAAAAAAAAAAAAAAAAAAAAAAAAAAAAGAGGGTCTAGTCAAGACTATACGGCAGATCGACGGCTCGAATGATCTGTTGACTCCAGTCGATCTTGGTAACTAATCTTTGGTGACACCTATCTGGTAGAAATCCACCAGCATCTTTATTTAACAAGACTCACTATTGAATACCAAACATACGAACCATGAGAAATCACAGATTGTGAAGACAAGTAAATCCACACTTATAAATAGGTTTTGTTTTGAGCTGAATTTTTGGTGGTTTGACCACTATTTTCGGTTGGACTGAAAACCTTTCGTGCTGTATAACCTGTATTTATATAGTGCAACTGCATATATATTTTTAGGCGTATAATATTTTCTGACCCTGCCAATACTAAACCTATTTTATTTAAAAAAAAAGCTGTAACGTTACGGTTTCTAACAAGTTAACATGAAACACGTGTTACATTGTTAATTACGTTGCAAGAAGACTTTATTATTTTTTACTTCCCAGTAACTTAAACTGCAAAGCGTATATTAGTTTAAAGAACAAAAAGCGTTTTCTACCACAGGTGTATTTAGGTACGATTTGTAACTATTTATGTATTAAGTTTTCGATTTGAGAATGGGGAAAAATAGTCCCCGTTAAAGCGTATATACCATATATATTTACTTAGCATCGGTTTTTAACGTAATAAGCAAGATATTTCATCAAAGTGTATTCACGATCAACAAATTGTACTCGTCACGAACACGTACGCAAACATAGCTAATTGAATTATTTCTGTAATTAAGATTGACATTTTGAGATGAAATTTAACTTGTCTCTGCTGGTGTAACTTCGTAAACTTAATAATTAGTCTAAATTTTTCATTAGATTTTGTTATTACAGTATTTTGGGGTTTTATTTTCAAGTATTATGTAATATAATAGAAGTGATTGGCACTAGGTTATTGATACTGATTTTACTCAATACCCTTTGAAGTTTCTTCATAATGTAACAAAGTTGAAGATTGCACTTATATTACTGACAATGACTATTTAATTCGTATATCTGAAAACAAACACCAACATAACTGTAATAAACTTTAGAGGGTGTGGATCAAATCCTTACTATATTGCAAACTCTGCTACTACTAAGTACTTTTGTACTTTTATCGCACATATTGAATACATTATATAAGCAAATAAAGTATAGATGAAAATCTTTCAATTTCCTACCTCTGGATAGGCCTTTATTACGAAGGTATCCAATGAAGGTATTTCACAGAGCCATGTTCACTCACCTGCTAATATTATTTGACATGTCCCCATCATCCCTAATGTGCGAAGTGTAACTCCGCTTGGGAGGGCCCAGACACATTAAGCCCGCATTAGGACGCGCTAGGGAAATGCTTTTCCCCCGTCTCGCTAGCAAGTGAAACTTTACTTAACGAAAAATTCACGATGAAACACACTCTACTGCAAAATTAAATTCCGACCTGTCTGCTATTTAAAGGCAAATTCTATTTTTTTTTTTTTTTTTTCTCTTTATTTGGGTCAATAAACAGTGTACACAATCTTAATATTTAACAATCAATAGATCAATACATTTTCTTCATTGTGACACCAACAGCATTAACCACATAATTAATTTTAAGGAAATAAATTTGAGAGTGACAGTTTACTTAGTATAAACTAGCTTTGTAAGTGACAATGATAAAAAGCAAACCTGAGGAAAGATATAAAGTTGAAAGATATGACAATTTCCCCTTCTTTCAAGTTAAAGTTAAAGATTGTGCCAAAAGTTGCTTAAATTTTGCTATACGCGTTGATATTATGTCAATATCATTAAAATGTTTATTATATGAATTGATAATTCTATTTAATGGGGAACGCTTGCCAGCATTAGTTCGGCAGAAGGCCGTGGCAAACAATGGCATAGTATTTCTAATAGGTATTCTATGAGGTACCTTATAACGAATTTTATTATTAAGTGTAATGCAATCAAATTTGCCGTGACATAAATTATATAAAAAAATTGACTCGAGTTGGTAACGTCTAAATTTCAAAGGTAATAATTTAATACTAAGCAATGATCGAGACATTTAATTAAGAAGCAAAAAAATATTGTTGCCTTCACCAGCAACGTTACTTCAGTCTTCATTTGGGCAAGAGACAATAAAGCAATTGATTTGAAACCACGTTAAGAAGAAACGAAAAAGCGAAATAGCAATGTATTCTTAAACCTCTATGGACAATATTGTTGGGGGTTATTTCGGCAATAAAAGATGTTTACGCCGATTTTTTAATTTTGAAATTAATTTTATATGAAATACAAACATCAAAAACCAAATATTGTAAAGATGAATATTGATTTGATGTATTCACATTATTACAGAAATAAAAAGCGGTAGAAAGGTCTTACGAATAAATACATAGACGGGTACCTATTGCAGGATGGACTTGCAATTTCCACGTGCCTCGGGGACGGAAATGAAAGGCAATGCTGATAATGATCGCAACGCATTCGCTTCAGGTTAGACAATATGAATGACCCTAACAAATAAAACTGTTATTCCTTTTTTTTTTGTTTGTAACCTTAAAGTGGCAACCCTGGTGCCTATATTTCACGAGTGCAGAAAGGTTTTTAAAATTATTACATGCCTAAAACCAATTCGGGAGCCGTGATACTGGTGGTGGTATATTCAAAGAATATATTTACTCTAGCGAGGGTATATTCGTCTTTGAAAGAATGATATCTACCTTGTCTATCTATTTGCTAGTAGATGACCATAGACGTTTCTTTTAATCAAGATATACTTTTTTTTAATAAATTATTTCCACTACGAACTCATGGTCCGTATACAGATATACAAGCGTACGTAGGCAAATGGGATGTACTCGTGCAGCTCGTCACACTGCTCCCGCTATTTTTAATGATTGATATCTTATAAAATATTATTTTAAATGAGATGCAGAATTGATCTGTATGAAATGTATTGTATATGTACTACTACTAATATTTAAATCAGAGGTTCCCAAACATTTTTGTGTCGTACCGTAGGTACTGTGTACTTATCTGATATTGAATGCCTACATCTAGGATGTAACTTACAACAATTTATAAACATATATAATATTTCTTTTACTTCATAGTGTAGAATAACTTAGTAACAACGTAGTACTTTTGATATTTTTATTTGTTATTTTCACAACACTGATCAGTTATAGTTGCGTCTCAACTTAAGCTTGCCTCAGAACTGACTGAATTGGTTTTTTTTTTTTTTTTTTTTTTTCCCTCAGGAGAGGAGGCTGAGAATCCATCATGGATACCAACGCAACAGGCAAGCAGGGATGTGCGTTGATTATGTCGAACTCCTGGTACTGTCGAGACGGCTCGACTACACAGACCTACACCGACTAAAACTCAGCCTAGCTTTGGTCCTATTGCCTACTGGCTTTATTGACGAGAAGACTGAATTGGACAACCTACGCCTCTTTTATACTACACCAACTAGTACAAAAAATATTACTCGGATGTTACGTCACGAAGCTTGCTTTTCCATGTGGTTTTCTTATTCCCGGATATAGGTAAAAGAATACATTATCTATTTTTTTATATAAAATTAAGTATGTTAATATTCTTTAAAATTAATACTATGGTAGTTCATGTTAAGACAGTTATTATTTGATCAATTTAAATTATTTTACAATAAAAAGGAATATCTTAGTGTGTCCACTTTACCGACATAAAGTCAAATTAACAAGACTGATATTGAATAAATTTTGTAACACATTAACAAGACATTATTGAAAATTATAAAAATACCTCGTAAAAATCACAATATTATTTAATAATTTTTAAAATTTGACCCTATGCTAACAATCAAGTAATATTGATTTGTGGTATTGTTTACATTCGTCATCCTGACATACAGAGTAGCGTCCTCGCGATGTTACAAATAATTTAAAATACATTTTTTTTTAATACAATCACAAATTAAATTCAAAAAATAAATGTAGTCATAATTATTAGTTCAGATTATACTAATTAAATAATCAAAAACAAAACTAAACTATTTATTACTTATGTACCTAATAAGTATATAATCTACGATACACAAAGACTAAACATCACATATCTGATCAATAAACTATTATTTATATTAACAATATCTTAATAATTACAATAATTTTATTATAATTATAACAAAAATGTTATGCATATATTGCGATTTACACACTTATATTACAGTATAATTTTGAGTTCCTTTTATATTACTTGAGAAATATAATACTACTATGCTACCGTACTACCATACTACCATTCTGCCATTCTACCATACTACCATACTAACATATGTACAATACTACCGTAATAATATTGTAATAACAATTTATTAAAAAAAACAATATTGCTGTAATACTTGTTAGACAATACATAATATAAAAATATAAGAACACTCCTATTTCTCTTGAGCAGAATCCTCATCATCTAGTTCTGTTAAATCCTTAAAAACGAGCCAGGGGTAGATTTTATCTACCGGATAAATACCTACGTATTTCTGTTTATGCTTTTTCCGTGTAATAGGTGTATCTTCAATTTCGTAGCGGTCATTAGGTAATATTTTACTAATACGGTACGGCCCTAAGCACTTAGCTACCAGCTTTTTACTTGTTCCCTTTTCACAAACTTGTCTTTCAACACGGACTAATTGACCAATTGAAAAATTTCGTGGAGGGATCCGTGATTTGTCATAACTTACTTTTTGCTTAGATTGGACAGCTTTTATGTTATCTGAAGCTTCTCTCCTTATTTCATTTAAAGAGACGTTATTCTCATTAGTAACACCAGGAATAGACAATAACAAGGCACTTTCAGTCTGTCCTTTGAGTCTCAACCCAAATAAAAGCTCAGCGGGTGTTTTACCTGTTCCACGATTTACGGTGTTATTTAGACCCCATTGTACTTGCAATAAATACTCATCCCATAATCGTTCATCCTTATCATGTATCATTGATGTTAGTGAATCTAATATTGTTCTGTTATAACGTTCAATTTGACCGTTGGCACGAGGGGTAGCTACTGCATTTAATATATGCTTAACACTTTTCTCGGTTACAAAGTCTTTAAATTTTGAGCTAGTGAATGTAGTGCCCCTATCTGTAATTAGTCTAGTTGGGACACCAAATATGCAAAAAAATTCTTTAAAGGCTGTAATCGTCGTACTAGACTTAGTGTTTCGTACTGGTTTCAAGATAATAAACTTTGTGAATGAATCTATTATACCAAGTACATATTTGTTACCCTTTTTGCTCTGGTTAAATGGACCCAAATGATCGGCATGTAGTGTGTGGAATGGTTCAGCTACCTTTACAATAGGATTTAAATAACCAGATTTTTTTCCCCCAGGTACTTTACCATGAGCACAATGGATACAAGCTAGACAGTATTTTTTTACTACTTTACTCATTTTCGGAAACCAGTAATTTGCTCTAATCTTGTTTTTTCATATGAAAAATGTCCTATATCATCGTGACAGGAACGCAAAATCTGCCATCTTACACCTTTTGGTACATACCATTTTAAACCATCATTAGTTATTTTATAAACTAAGCCTCGTTTTAAAGTAAAATTTTGTTTCATGTATTTGACAGTATTAGATTCACTACCGTCTAGTGTGCGTTTTATTCTCTGCGTCTCATCATCACTCATTTGAACAGTCGCCAACCAATCCAGTGATATGTAATTAACTTCTTTTTCTATTAGTTTTGGACAACAGTTAATATCAAATACGGGATTTCGACTTAACGCGTCCACGTGACTCATGGCAGAGCCTGGTTTATAAACTATATTGAAATCAAATTCCTGAATCATGCTCCACCAGCGCGCTACACGAGGAATCATATCTCTTTTAGTGAAAGTAGCTCTCAATGAGTTACAGTCTGTAACTATTGTAAAAGCTATTCCTATTAGGTAAGGTCTGAACTTTGTTAAGCTATTCACAACTGCAAGAGTTTCTAACTCGTATGATGAAAAGTGTTGTTCTTCTGGAGATGTACGTCGACTAAAATAGGCAACAGGTTTGATACTATTGTCCTTTTGTTTTTGTAATAGCATACCACCCACTCCATGTTTACTAGCATCTGTATGAAGCTCAGTATCGGCACATGGATCATATAAAGTTAAAACTGGTCGTGAAACTAACTTTTCTTTCAATTGTAAAAACGCGTGCTGTTGATCTTTTTCCCACTGCCAAGTAGTATTTTTTCTTAGTAATTGAGTGAGCGGTCGTGCTATTAAAGCAAAGTTTTTAATAAAGCGCCTAAAGAAACTAGCCAAGCCCAAAAATTGCCTCACATTATGAACATCTTTGGGAGTGGGAAAATTCTCCACAGCATTTATTTTAGCCTTGCCTGGCCTGATCCCATTTCCTGTTACCTCAAACCCGAGAAATTCTATCTGTGAGTGGAAAAATTTACATTTAGATAATTTTAGCGTCAAACCTGCGTCTTTAAGTTTTGAAAATACCAACTCTAACTTCTGTAAGCCATCTTTAAAGGAAGTCGAGGGAACGAGAACATCATCCATATATACTACCACTGTATCAAATCGTAAATTGTCGAGGACCTTATTTATAGTTCTTTGAAAAATTGCCGGTGCATTGGTCAAACCGAACGGTATTCGGTTAAACTCGAACTGTCCTTCAGGTGTTACAAAGGCAGTTTTTTCTCTGTCTTGTTCGGCTATTCTATTTGATAATACCCCGAGGCGAGATCCAGTGTCGAATATTGCTGAAAACCTGTTAATCTATCCATTTGGTCCTCTATTCTCGGCAACGGGTAATGCTGCTTTATAGTTTTACGGTTTAACGCTCTGTAATCGATACAGAGACGTTTTTCGCCGCATTTTTTTTTAACTAATATAATCGGACTTGCGAAAGGAGAGCATGATTCTCTTATAATACCACATTGTAATAGTTCATCAGTCATACATCGTACTTCTTGCTTCTCCTTTTGCGATAACCTATAGGGTCTATAGACTACAGGTTGGGAATCTAACAAGTCTATACTCATGCGCTCAATACTAGTACAACCTAATTCCGATAGTTTTGTGGCAAAGCATGTGCGAAAACGATTAATGACGTTTAATAAATCTGTTCTTTCATCTATTGAAAGAGTATCGTCTAAACACAAATCGTTTAAGGTAAATGGTGTTAAATTATTATTAATATCAATTTTGTTAACATTAAAATCTACTGGTGTTTTGATTTCTACCGTCTGCCCTCTAGCAACCAATTGATCTTTAATGTATTCAACGGAGTTAAATGAAATGTTATCCACAATTAAAATGCCTCTACCGTTTTCTATCATATATAAACCTCCTTGTATAGTATGCTCGTAATTTGGTATAGACCTATAACTTTCTAAAACTAATATTAGACCAGTTATTTTCTCTTTTGAATACACTTCTATATGTGAGCCTCCTGGTCCTACAGAGCAAGATTCCTTCGCGAATAAACGAACCAAATCGGGACATTCTTTGTTTTCTTTGTACACTGTTTTTCTCACTGATTTTTAGTACTATTAAAGACATTTTTTTATTCATATTGATTAAAATCACTTTTACAATTGTATCTCGCATTGGTTGTGTTTGCGTCGAATTGTTACTTTGACATTGACAATTTTAATAGATGACATGGACAGTTCCATAGAGTGGACCGCTAATCATGATCCTAACACCATTATCTATGGCGCAAATTAAGCAACCAAGTCTAGCCAAGCGTCGTCTACAAAGATAGTATTTTAATCAGTAATCCCACACACTCCCCTAAAAAAATATTAAAATATTATAATGTCACGATTGGTGGTTTTTAAAAGAATAGTCTTATGTCAATGAAAAGTTAAATCGCAATTGATCATCATAAGTGTAGTCGTTTAACCTTATTTTTATTATTCCTCAGGCAAATGTTTGTCTGTGGCAATTGAGTCTGTAAACTAGACCTAGCTGTGAGGACTAATAAAGAAATATTAATCCTTCTACAGATTAACATAGTCAGGCTAGATTGCTCGGGCTAGCATAGATTGTGTCCTTTGCCTAACTAAAAAAATTAAAAACTTAATAAAAAAAAAGATACACACTAGTCTGTGGCAGTGATTAGCGATATTTGGTTTTGGATCAATAGCTGCGATCAATAAGTTAAGCTGCGATTATACTGCCCGTTCTGCCGGGCCGGTGAGCAGGGTCCTTAGAGAGCGGTCGGGAAGCCACGATCGCCCTTAGTCAGGACCCTTACTGCCTTAGTGCGATTAGACTTGCCGTTTTGAGCTCCCTACCCTAAATCGGGCCTGGTCGGCCGGGCAATGTAATCGCTGCATAACAACTTTTAAGCTATTCACTGTTCTAATTTAAATAATTGAAAATACTGTATTCGGCTGTTGAGACCGAGCTCTGCTACAAAAGAGAAGGAGTCTATATATAGACTGACGAAATAGATCTGCTTTCACCGAATAAAAATTTGAACAAAAAAGACAATCATCCCGAAAGAAAGGTACCTAATTTTCATAATTCTTTCTTTTATTATATATTTAGAGTTTTTAACTGAGATTCATATATACCTAAAATATCGTTCTAGAACATTTCCTGAATATCCGTTGAGTGTGGGTAGAGAAAATAACTGTGGTAAATTGATATAACAAATTTGGTCTTTTACAATAAAATATTGATTAATCATCATAGTGTGCCTGGTGGGAAACCAATATTTATGCAATTAAATCCATTAACTACCTCTCATAACCGTTACATACATGGGGATTTAAATAAAACAAATTAATATTTTAACCAGATCAAATCTTGTAATATTCTAGAATCAATTGTATCTTCATGTTTGTTTTCATTTTCTACATCACACTCTTCGCTTTGAAAGTTAATAATTAGTAAAGTAAATGCCAAGAGAGTTGTTATTTGAAATGATTCATGTCATCTTCAGGGAACTATATTTGGGCTGAACATTAACCCTCGTCACCCAGGGACTTTCAAGTGACCCAGCTGCATTAAAATAGACCGCTGATCTACCTTAAATCCTAATTGAAGACGGCGACTTGGTAAGCCAAGGACAGAGAGTAAACTAACCCAAACACGGCCATCTAACCACGGTTACCAGTTGCCTGGACCAGTTCCTGAAGGACTTCTGAAGGACTACCGGAATACTGATTTCTTTTTATCCTCGGAATACCCTCTTTTAATCTTTTACATTATAAATTTCAACTTAAAACCAATATCGATCAAACGGACCTATAAACCCTGCCTGTACCTATATTAATTTAAGTCATTCTATGTATATGAATTGATAGAATTGACAGTAATATTGTTGCCTAGTAAACATTAGTGAATTGAATTTTGTTTAAACTCCATTTGAAATAAAGATTTTGTACTCATACTTCTAGTGATTTATTGGTATAAAATATTGTTGCATAGTAAACATTTGTGAATTGAATTTTGTTTAAATTCCATGTGAAATGAGGATTTTGTACTTATATTTCTAGTGATTTATTTGTATAAAATATTGTTGCATAGTAAACCTTAGTGAATTGAATTTTGTTTAAACTCCATGTGAAATGAAGATTTTGTACTTATATTTCTAGTGATTTATTTGTATAAAATATTGTTGCATAATAAACATTAGTGAATTGAATTTTGTTTAAATTCCATGTGAAATGAAGATTTTGTACTTCTATTTCTAGTGATTTATTTGTATAAAGTATTGTTGCAAAGTAAACATTAGTGAATTGGATTCTGTTTGAATTCCCTGTGGAATAAAGATCTTGTACTCTAAACTTTTAGTAATTTATTTGCAAAAATCCAACTATTACATAAAACTAAATAAAAATACATTACACTTTACAAATAATTAAATCATTTTGGGTTATTATCATTTTAACCCCAAAGGAATCAGTAAATGATTGGCCAATCAGCAGTGGATATTTTAAGAAATGGTCAGGCACGATAAAAATGTTTAATTGAACCACTACACTTTGAATCTCTAATGTAACAAAACAGCTACCGATCGAATTTACCATAGCTCCACCAAACCCTCGCATTGTAATTAGTTTCGAACTGTCCCACTTTAATGATAATTCTAAGGCATCATTGTGTCTTATTAAAGTGCATTCACTACCGGAATCTATGTAACATAGTTTATTACTACCGTTTATTTTAACTGTTTGGACATATTTGTCACTAACTGGCTTACTAACTATGATTTCTAAAATAGATTTAGACGTCCTTCTTTCGATAGCACTCGTTTGTTTCATGACCTATTAAGGAACAGTTTGCACATTTTTTTTATTGTTTGGGACATTTACTCAAAACGTGACCTTCCTCTTTGCAGTTAAAACACCTGTTCGTAAAATATTTACTGGGTCCTAGCGTTTTGGAGTCTTTACCAGTAAACCTTTTAGTGGAGGATCTATTGGTATCAGTACGTCGAATAGTACTTTTCGCGTTTCGTAAATATGCTACAAGTTTATCTGGGTCACTGAATTGGGCCGCCTCTGCGCCTAGCCTAATGGACCTATCATCAATGCCAAAAATTATACACTCCACTGCCCTACGTCCCTTGATATTACACCTATTTAATATGCTATCTTATCGTAATAGTAATCTTCCAGAGAATCGCCAAACTTAGCCCTCTGTCTAACATGTCTGTGAGCATCTGACCATAATTTTCACCAGCAGGAAAAGCGGCCTTAAGTTTTACTTGCCATTCTTTCCAACTATAGTTGATTGTACACAAACCTTCGTACCATCGTTTAGCATTACCACTAAGCTTAGGAATTATGTTATGAATGATCTGATTATCTGCCCAACCATAAATACTGGCAATTTCGTTTACTTTGTGAATCCAATTGTCTATATTTTGATTTTTAGATGATGGGTCAAACTCGGGAACGATATTAAAATGACTAAGCTTTTCATGTTTCCCATTTGCTAACTTATCGAGAAATATCTTGAATTAGAGAATACATCAGTTTCATCTATATTAACATTATTATTACTATAATCCTTACCACGGGTGCGATTGTTCGATTTAGCTGATGGGATGCAGCTGTTTGACCGCGATTCCGGACTGCGATGACTTGGGTACGGAGCTGGATTGGCGGTAGCGGCTCGGACGTAAACTGTCGCAGCGTGGTGCTTCATCGCGATGAGGTCTTGACCGTGGCCGTGCGTTGCGACTACTGCTGGGTCGTGGCGCAGGATTGCGGCGGTGGCTCGGCTTTGCAGATGGACTGCGATGATTACCCTGCTCGAGGCTCCTTCTTGAAGATTGACGATGCGGTGACCGCGAACGAGATCTGGTTGCCTGCAAACTTCGTCCGCGATTTGGTGTTTCAACACGTCGCGTTTGGAGAACCAGGATTGGAGATGGCGGCAAGGACTTATTTTCAATCTGATCCATAGAGCGGCACGTGTGTAATCCCACTTCTGAACTGTAAAATAACTTAGTAACAACGTAGTACTTTTGATATTTTTATTTGTTAATTTCACAACACTGATCAGTTATAGTTGCGTCTCAACTTAAGCTTGCCTCAGAACTGACTGAATTGGTTTTTTTTTTTTTTTTTTTCCTCAGGAGAGGAGGCTGAGAATCCATCATGGATACCACGCAACAGGCAAGCAGGGATGCGTTGATTATGTCGGACTCCTGGTACTGTCGAGACGGCTCGACTACACAGACCTACCGACTAAACTCAGCCTAGCCTTTGGTCCTATTGACCCTACTGGCTTTATTGACGAGAGGGCCGCACCTCAGGAGAGGCACGGTTAGCGCTACCCCATGGTGGGGGTATATGCGCTAGAAGAAGGCACGGATCTCCAGAGTGGGACCGGCCCGTATTGACAAGGACCTATTCAGGCTAAGCAGAAGGCTGCCGTTTAGGGGTTGACAAAGGGGAGCGACGGCTCAGACGCCGCCGCTTGCAGGTCTAGAAGTTCCTGCGTGAGTTGGTTGGGAGTGTCGCTAAGGACATGTCGCGGTCTACGAATCCTCTGCCGGTATTGATTAGTGTTGCCTTGTGACAGGCTCACAGTTGGTGGTATTGACGGGTAGTTGGTGGTATTGACGGGTAGACTGAATTGGACAACCTACGCCTCTTTTATACTACACCAACTGGTACAAAAAATATTACTCGGATGTTACGTCACGAAGCTTGCTTTTCCATGTGGTTTTCTTATTCCCGGATATAGGTAAAAGAATACATTATCTATTTTTTTATATAAAATTAAGTATGTTAATATTCTTTAAATTAATACTATGGTAGTTCATGTTAAAGACAGTTATTATTTGATCAATTTAAATTATTTTACAATAAAAAGGAATATCTTAGTGTGTCCACTTTACCGACAAAAAGTCAAATTAACAAGACTGATATTGAATAAATTTTGTAACACATTAACAAGACATTATTGAAAATTATAAAAATACCTCGTAAAAATCACAATATTATTTAATAATTTTTAAAATTTGACCCTATGCTAACAATCAAGTAATATTGATTTGTGGTATTGTTTACAATAGGTTTTAAATAATGTACCTATATGTCTTTATATTAGAAGATAGTATAATGCAAATAAATAATTAGGTACTATCAGTGTTTCTTGAGATCCATTATCGTGGACCCCCATTTTCATTTCATGGACCCCCAAATTAATTTTTGCTAACGTAGACCCCTTGCTGATTATCATAGGCCCTTAGGGGTCGATATAGACCACTTGGGAGTCACTGACTTAAATCTATAAGGGATGAAATTCTATTATGTTAAATAGCTCTGCAAATCACCGATAATCTTTTTTTTTGTATTATATGAAAGATGTAAATGGGTTTGTGGATTATCCTTGGATAATAAACATACATACCAATTTTTTCACCAAAACATACATAAATAAATTTAAAATATACAATTCCATAGTACATCATTTTACTGTATCTCGTAAGGTTTAGCCAGCGTTTCCACGTTACCGGTTACAAATATGTTTTCATTGTCACGATTCTCTCATATTTTAGTGCTATAATAGTCATACATATAATAAATATAAATGTTTTACATTAATTATTCTATCTATTGCTAAAAACTATATTATTCGTTATCTAGACTTAAGACTAGTGTCACAGATCTCATCTTATATTTTACGAACTTTAACGACTTACTTTTAAGATTATATCCTAAATTAAAGGTTGCTAACTTATTTAAAATTAGAGTAATAATCGTATAGAAATATAACAGACAAGGAAACCATGAATCCTGCAATCCTTTATCAAACTAATTCTCTTGCCGTCTTATTAATTTACAGTCCAGATAATATCCGCTAATATATTAACTTACCTAACGAACAAACTTGCCTAATAAATCGCAAAGTTCGATGATACTAAAACAACGAAACAACATTAAATCAAACCTTTTGTATTGCACCAATGCTTACATGTGCTTAGAATCGAAGCCAAACTATTGGAGGTGTACTAACGTAGCTTTCAAGATTTATTGTACAAATTTTAATTGTAGATATCAGTATTCACAAGTATAACATCAGCGAGACATCTAGTTGAAATGAAAACTGAAAGACGCATGATTGATTTTATTGATTATTTAAGCTAGTATTTCATTTTTTGAATAGACAGCACTGAAGCTATATTCGGTCATCAATCATCTTCGTCGCCGCCACGACATACATAAGTATGTCAATTGTTATGTGGTAGCTACTATAAACAAGATATAGATATAGCACTAGAGCGTAAAAATTATGCCGTTTAAATTGAACTAATTATGTAATGACACTAATTGGTTGGGAAGATCCTACATTCCAATAGAATTAACCAGTATCATTTATACTCCACAACGATAAAGGACTAGCGAAGGTACCATGAGTATACAGACGATAAGTTTATACAATGGTTGTATATACGTAACGGAACTTTACGGGTTACTAATTTCGATTCATAGCGTGACATGTCTTCATGTTTACTATATGTCAAATACGTATCAAAAATGTTATTATTTCGTTTAATGAAGAGCGATTTGTGAACGTATTTATAAAAAAATTCGTTCTACCCACGAACATAAATTTTTAATATACGAGACTAAATAATATTATATATGTAAATTATATTTAGTTGGAAATTAATAATTATTAATATTTACATCATATGCAAATTTAATAATCTTTTACTCAAACAAAATCATTTCGTACCTACACTTGTGACAAATGAGACTAAAATTAAATCTCTGTTTGGGTACAGTTAAAAAAAGATGGTGCTATGTAAGCTCAATACCACTATCCCTTTGATATTAGAATACGAGTCGTAGAAGGTAACAATTGATAAAATTAATCAATGTAATGGGGTCAAAATAAGCTATTTTATCGTGTCACATCATATATTTAATTTTTTAATACAGAACTTAATAGTTTAACTTTTAAACTATTTAAAAAAATCTGTTGTTATCACTACATAGTATAAAACAAAAACCAGTGGTTCTCTACAGAAATACTGATAAAAGACAATGCCAAGATTTCTATGGCGCCATGCCCCACCAAATTTTTTCCAGTTACAAACATAATTTATATATGAAATGATAGCTAAACATCTGCACTTTTGAAATAATAAAAGATAAATTATATTAAAGCAGAGGATCGGTAGTTATGATGGTATAAACAATATGATTTTTTTTCACAAATATTAAGTTTATCTTAGACTTTTTTATAAGATGCAATTTTTAGTAGCCATCTACTATATCCTAAAAACAATAATAACAACAACTAATTGTTCTAACTATAAAAAAACAATTTTAAATCCAGTTCAAGTAACCTGATATAATTATTTTATGAACAGCTCGTTAAATTACCTATAATTGAGACTTTATTTGACAATAAAGGTCCTATTTATTACTTGTATTAGAAGTCTCATAAAGTATTTATGTACTTACACAAGATATCTAGAAACTTGCTATAGGATTATTAGTTATCTGTACCCACCAAAGGTTCAGTGCATTGTCAAAATTATAAAAAATATTACAAATAATTGATAATTATTATTATAGTGGCATATTAGAAACAAAGAATAAAAATAATTATACTTATTTTAGTTTTTATTCATTAATAGTTACTAAAATGTTATCTAAAAACATAGCTGAAAAAAACTATTACCTATACTAAAAAGCATTCGACTTAGGTCCAATAGGTTTATGTTGGCTAAAAGGACTTGTATCCAGAGGCCAATAAAATTCTTTAAAAAAATAAGCTTTAAATTCTCCGACTAGGAAAAGGCAATAGAATTCCATTAACAACTATTAAATGTAGTTTTTTTTCCCCAGCTTTTTAGATTTTTTATATTTGTTGTTAGGATCTATAATTTAATTAAATATTTTTCGTAAATGTGTAATTACTGTAACTTAAATTAATCCTTGGGGCAGATCTTGGCATTCTCTTTTAAAGGTTTCTAATGTGTTGTCGTAAATAAGCACGTTTTTTGCGCTTTTATTGCAAAAACGCTGGCTGAACCCTACCGATAGACCAAAATAATGTACTACAGTATTTTCCACCTTAAAAAGTTCAACAAAAAAGTCCGCGATGGTATATATCTATCTCTTAGGGATAACCCACCATAACCATTTTTTATCCTTTACTAAAAAATGGTTATTTACGAAGTGGTTTTAAACAATATATAGCATAAATTCTTATCCAATTAAGCCTTAATTGTGCAGTTATTATATATCAATATGCTTTTTACAGCATGTAATTTAAGTGAATATTTCCGAAAATATTACAAATTTAAAATGCAGGGACGTAGATAAGCATTGCACCCGTGCGAAGCCGGAGCGGGTCGCTAGTATATATCAAATTAGACAGGGACATAGTAACTATGAAATCATGTGATATTTTATAAAATCGCCGAAAATGAGAATGTTTATGATAGGTCTTTAAAAATGATATTGAGGTATTTTATATCATTGTTTTCCAAACTTTCTAACGTTTGCGCGAGTCTTTTTCAAATCTATACTTATAATAAATCTGTAGAGAAGTCAATTCTGTACATTAAATATATTTAAAAAATTACTAGCAAAGGGTGATAAGGGATCGTTAGTGATCCCAAAATGCAATCAGTAAAATTTTTGTCTGTCTGTCTGTCTGTCTGTATGTTCAGGCATCACGTAAAAACTAACGGTTCGATTTCGATGAAACTTGGTATAATTATACCTTATTATCCTGGGCATAAAATGGGATACTTTTTATCCTGGAAAAATACGTAGAAAAAAAATCTTAATTTTTCAGTTTTATTCATTGACGTTATTCTGTAGAACCGCGAACACACAGTGGATTCAGCGCCGTAGCCTGTAGCGCCGAAAGTCGGATTTGGCTTGAACCGTTTGCGACACAAGCGGGCTGCACGACGTCCCGCCTCCCCGACTCCTATATCTGAATTTTGATGCGTGCGGACGTGTTTAGTGTGGAATTAATATTGTACGCGTGTAATTTTAACCGTGCTTTTTGATTACTGGATTTGATGTCAATTCTAAGACTGTTCCGATCAGTTATTTGTAAATATAGTACGTACGTAGTTTAAGTCTTCATCGTGAATTGGTTTATTTAGGTATTATAGGCCTAGCCGTATGTGGGTCCAATAGATATTTATTTGATGTCATTGTCAGAGTTACTCAAAATGGACAAATAAACCATCCACGCGAAGACCGACATCCGCGCGGACGGAGTCGCGGGCACAGCTAGTTGGTAATATTGAGCGTCCTGGTCCCTGTAACTTCTAAAATAAGAGAATGATAAGACTAAAAAAATATATGATATATCTGTGCCTCTAGTGAAAAGGGGTTCAGGTCTTAAAATACAACTTTACAGGAGACGTTAAAAACGATCGGCGCGCTTAAAATTACATATATTAATCATCATAACATTTAAACTGCTAATTAAACTGGATGCATATTAACATATTAGGGGTAACTTTGTTGTGTTTTTATGATGTTTGTGTTAGTTTTTGGTTACAACTAGTAGTTTTGAAGATACGTAGTTATACCCGGTATAAAATGAAGGTCAAGAAAATACAAATATACTTATATCCTTTTTCAAGCAAGGTAAACGAATTTTTTGATGGTGAAGAAAGATACGCATTTGGGATGATTTTCATGATAATTACATAATTAGTAATAAAATCATAGATTCATAGAACTTGTAAACACCTAATAGATGTATGCTTTTTAATAGCACTATCAGAACACATATTCTAAAAAAAGAAAGACTTGTCTCCCATTTCACATAAATATGTTGTGGTATTATATGGGGTATCTAGACTTGTGTCAGGTATGTAGACTAGAGCAGAATTATAACTTAAAATAATTATAGAATAAAAGGACAAAATTATTTTACTGATTTATTAAAAAATTAAAACATTTATATTTTTAAAAAATAATCATATCACAAAGTATGTGTATGTTGTATAAGAATAAAGGAATACTACACAACTAATCATCATCGCTGTTGTTTAAAAGGGGATGTTCGTCTTGAATATCCTTATTACTTAAAAGATCTGTATAAAATGATCTAGCACTGGGATTTATGAGAAGTAGAAGAGAAATCAAGTCCCGTTTCTTCTCATCGGAGATTGGTATCGGGCCATCGTATGAATGTGGTAAACATTCTGTATTAAATACACTAGGAAGAGGTGATTTTCCTCTTTTTCTTTGTAGACTAACTATATTCCAATCATTCACATCGTATACTTTATAATAAAATGAAATTCTCCTTTTATATATTTAAAAACAGCACACTCCGACAAATTGAATTTATTCTTTATTTCATCAATTTTCTTTTGTTGTAAAGGTCCTTTAAGAAGACTCGCAAAATCTAAAAACAGATCAGAATGCATCTCTATAACAGTAAATTATTTTTTTTGCCACATGAACGTACTACTTGATACCAATCTCGGGGATGATGAATGTCCATCGAGGTTTTTTCTTAGCTCTCTCTATAGCTGCGTGGTCTACATCACAATCCATATGGGTATGGCCTGGTACGAAAAAGTTATGTGTAATCGAATATATATTTGGATTGTTCCGTACAGCCAAAAGAAATATGCATACGACATGTATATTTTTATTTTGTCCCGAACAAGAGTCTGAATAAAATATGAAATGTTTTATTTCCGCCGGCATGCAATTCATAATATAATAATATAAGCAAGAAGCTATTTGATTTGCACCTCTGCCACCAATTGCCTCATGCCACATAAAACAATAAACCGTATTAGTCGTACAATCCCTGAGTGTTAAGTTATATGTCCATAGTGGACGTTTATAAAATGCAGCACCAGATTTTAGGTAAGGTGTTGGCAAGCATTGCTGTAAATCAAAAGCTAAAACAACTGTATCCCTTGTTTCAATCGAAAGCGCCCGATCTGTAGACTTCTTGTCATAAACATTTTCTGCTCTCTTTTGATGATTTTTCATAAGTTTTTTCATTTTCTTCTCTTTCTGTACCTTCACTGAACTTTATTTTCATATGTAAAGTATCGCATTTTACGCATGTGTCCAAAGATGGTGTTTTAAAACTCAGATTTTGAGCTTTAAATACCCATGAGTAAATAGTTAGTGATACTGGGTTATCATTACTCTCACGATAAGACTTGTACATGTCTTGCAAAGTTAAATGAGGTAGTAAAAACTTTTTGTTGGTTTTCGAACGACCATAGTGACTTTCATAACAGGGAAATGAGAGAATTTGCGCCTTCACAATTTCTAGCCTGTCATCACTTATTGTAAAAACACTAGGCTTTTTGCCTCTTGACGAATTCGGTATAATACTACCGCTTACTTTCATTTTATCCATAACATTTTGAATGAATTTATTAGTTTCACTAAATGTTTTCAGAAAACAACATTTACAAATAGGATAGCACTCCAAATTCAGTTTTAAATAATAGTTGTTCGCAAACATTCTGTTTCTAACTACACTTGTCACTTTTGCAGTAGTCTTCTCTTTTAATTCAATAAGGCTACTTATGAATTATACGCGCTTATCGTAGTCGCCTAAACCCCAGTAAAAATCAAATATCTTAATTCTAAACTCTTCAGAGATCCTTTCTGCACATTTCATTCGACAAGGTTCAAGATGTTTAATTTTTCTTTCTCCAATTACTTTCCCTTTACCTGTCGTATAACTTTTCCCCAAATTTCTCATATTTTTTCTGTTTTCCCTATCTATTCTTCGTTCTTTATTACTTCGCCTAGGTTTACGTTTTCGACCCTGATGTATACCTTCTTTATCCAAAAATTTTTCACCTGAATCTGAACCAGATTCCGCCACAATTACATTGCGCTGCCTCGAAGTAGTTGAGCGCCTACATTTTTTTGTAGTGCGTGCATTTACAGAGTCCGAGTCACCTGTATCCGTATTATATATTACAAGTCTCACTCAGCACAACGCACACGGGCGACTGAGGAACGCGGGCGCAAGGATATGCCCCCGGCCCCCATTTTCATACACTCTCCCCCGCATTATCCTTTCAACGATGAGTTGGTACCCGTTTTCACAATAACATAAGTGGTGATAAACGATTTAATTCTAATTTTATTAATTGTATTGAATATTTGTTATGTGAAAACTGATCTAACTTGATTTATTCTTACATAGTTATTTTTATTTTGGTGTAAAACACTTTAAGCCGTGTAATATCACTACTCACTTATCGAATGAAAAGATATAGGTATACTTGCATCTTTATACACTATCAAATTGAAACTTCAAAAGAATGCATGAATAGGTAAATCAAAAGTCACAAAATATAAATTAAAAATTTTGTGAATAGGAATATCACTGTACTTATACGCTACTCAACTCATTACTTTTTCATCAGTTAGACCCTTCAGCACAAAACAAACTTTGTCATTTTTAGAGATTTTATGAATCTGTTTTCACCAACCGATGGAACTTTTTTCTGTGACCATTTCTGTATACTTAACTCATTTTCGCCAAAAATGGACTTATACCCCTTTTCACTAGAGGCACAGATATATCACCATGCAAGCTTCCAATGAAAATTGGTTTGAACGACATCTAGTAAGTAGTTTTTGTGTCATAAATCTTTTTTATTATTTCGATTTTGTCTTGTTTATAATAATAATTTATTGTCGTTATATATGTTTTTAACTTCATCAATTACACTACCGCCTAAACAAATCAGAGAGCACGCTTACAATGCTACTTCGAAGCTCAATACTGTTAATGGAACTGTACTTATTTTGGTATTATAAGAAACGACGCTCTGCTTTTAGTGGCAGTACACAATTTATACTCGTCAGATTAGCTACTCGACATTAACAATGTTAAGTAAAGTTAAATCTACAGAATTTGAATCATGAAACAAAAGGCCAAAAGGCGTCGTACCCGCCTAATTCCTGTAGACACGGACGTTTTTCGATTAAATTTGAGATAAATAAAAAGAAAGGCCAATTGTACGAGGCCTCAATTATTATTATTGCTTATTTATTGGTTTTAATCCCTGTTATTTCGAGTTGTATATACCTACTTACGAATCAATGATACGTCTTGAGACAGTGTAATAAATTAAGCAAGAATATAACTACGTAATTTAATGAAAGCTCCTAACCGAGTTTAATCGATCGATGGACCTGTTCTTTCGAAGATCGATCTAGCTGGATGGACTATTTTTCCCAGACAAACGAGATTTCCTGGTAAACATACTCCTGACGAGTTGGGCGCTATGGGAATTCGACATGATTCTCGTTCTTACGATATTTATTGTAAAACTCACCAAGGTTTTCGTGCATTGTGACACCAATTCCTCCACACGTATCGTCATATAAACATATAGGTATTCTTTTTAATATGTGTTCACCTAAGTAATTTGTAAATTTATTATAAATTTAAAACTACTTTGAATTGGCAGCGAGCTAAAAAAAGATACGAAGGTACAGAAATTTTATAGTCCTGCTTAGACTCGAAGAGTCAAAATCATATGTAGGTAAATATCTAATTTCAAATATACAATAGTTTTTTGCCTTCTGACATTAAATGTAATAAAGGCTAAAATAACTAATCAACATCAAAACTCACGAATGCAAATGGTTAGTGAAAATTGTGAAAAATAATTTTCTTTGAACATTTGGAAAACAAAATAAATCGTCCACATTTATTTCGTTGGTTGCACAAGTGAAATGTCAGCGCTAACAACACCTGTTTCAAATTCCTATATTTTTTGAAACAAAAATACCGTCGGCCGCTCGTGTGCGGATAATATACGCTCGTGTCATTTGTTGCCTACAACACACATACCTCGACTTGATAAATTACGTCATTTATTCCAGACTGTACCCTACCGCTATATTGGAATAGTAGCTTCAGTTAACACGACACAGCGATGTTTTGTACTATCATAAACGTTATTTGAACAAAATACGCTACAATGTCTTCTCCCAAAGCTGCGGTTCCGAAATCTTGCAGCCGCTTTTATAAAATGTTATGTCACCAACTTGCTGCAAGATTATTAATAGGAAACGAAATCAACAATGAAGCGAGGTATTCGTCAGTACCGGAAGCCAACTCATGCTATGCAAACTCTGATACACCTAGGTATCAACTTAAATTATAATATAATATATTTTGCTAGTTTATTATTTTGCATGCCTAAGTTAAACCTAAGTTAGATGTTATATATATAGTATCTGGGTAAAGATAATATTGATGTTACACAGATATAATTGGTCCGTTAAGTTTATTATTATATGATTTATATGTATTAATTAGTTTAAAAGCCAAATAAAAGCCTTAGTCTCAAATTAACCCCAGACGTTACTGAAAACTGTAAGTGATTGATGTGACTCCCAAACAATAACAGTTATCACAGTCAAACTTATGGAAGCGGTAAATCCATTAGGCGTTCCTACTGGACTACCAGTACGGAAGTTCTTCAGAGACTCTTCAACTCTAATTATAGTCAAGGGCAAAACGGCTAAAGAAAGTTGGCATGTCTGGGATGTATTTGGCGAGTTATGGTGAATTATGTGTATTGTGGAAATATGTGGTTTCACGCACAATTTGGGTACATTATATGTTCTGCCACATTAATACAGAAGACTGAAGAGTTTAACCCACCACTATGCTTGGTGTTTTGTGGACTAAGAGACAACATTCGAATCCATTGGGACCTGGGCCGTGTTTCATTCCCTCCAGAGGTGCCACGTAAACAATAAATACATGCAATATTATCGTCACTATATGCAAAACGTCACAAAGATACTGCCTTCAGGATCAAAACTAGAAACGGATAAAGCCACAGGGAAGTATGAGAGAAGTGATCACTATATACAGTTACCCAACATGTTGATAGTAAAATTAGCATAGACAAGACATAAATTATGTTGAATTTCCCGTGTAGTAGTCTAATGTAACGCATAGTCGCGAGCAGCTTACAGACATCTCTCTACCCTCTACAATTGATGTTGTTTTCAAGTGTCTATAACAAACGGTATACTTTTAGAAAAAGTCAATAAAAGGGTTTACCTGGGCTGGGTTCGAGAAGTTATATTTATCACACTGTCTCAAGGCAAAAGTGTTTAATTCATACAGATGATTGCATTTTTGGATAACGTATGGCATCGAAAACGAATAGTCGATAATGAGCCTTATTAAATATCTCAAAGATACCCAAAGAGCAATAGAGAAGACCATACACGTAGTTTGTCTGCGTGCTCAACTCAATATTGATAGCTAACAGTGCAGGATCGGTTTATTATGCAGATCTTAGGTGTTTCTTGGCCAAAATAATAACGATGGACATAATAACTTTTATCGAGTTCAAGCAATAGCAAATCCATCCAGGACTTAAGGATTTAACATAGTTATATATTTATGTTTAATTTATTGATATATTACTGTTTATATGAAAGATTTTTCGTATTAAATATTAAAGAATATATAATTCACAAAAAAAATTATTGATTCAAGAGAAGTTATTAAGTGCGTTTTTTTATCATGTGTATTCGAAACAACAATGGACAAAATGATGTATTCTCGGATTAATAATGATAATAATTTGCAATGATGCCAATTTAATATATTTTTTAAAGAGTAAGCATGATAAGACACACTCTTTTTAGACAATATTATCTGAAAAACATAATTTAAAATTACATAAATCTAAAAACTTGACCTTCTGGTCTTTATAATATTACGAGTAAGTATTATCAATTCCGCACCAATTACTGCTGTCAAGAGCTTATGCAATACAACAAATAAAATAATAAATATATACGATATAAATTATTATTTATTGAAAACATCATTGTTATAGTTGTACTAAAATTTTGGAATTACTTAATTTGGTCATGCAACTTAGAGATTTTCCTATTCTATTGTACATAGGTTACACTAAACCACTAAATGAGGTCAGTTGTGAAAACTAAATCTTCGTCTCGAAATTATGATCAAACTAAGAAATATTTAGACTAATCTAAATACTTAGACTAGTCTGCAAAAATTAATTATTATAATTTAAAGAATGAATTATTAATTAGGTCTGAGAAAATAAAAATATCTAAACTGAGAAATATTTACACTAGTCTAAATATATTTTCAAAAAATTTATGAGATTTTCACATTAGGTATTTGTATTAAGCACTATTTCAACTGTTGTTTAGAAAATATTATTTCCTGTTTTGATAGCACTAATAATTCGGAACTTAGGAAGTCTCACTGCACAGAATACATAGCACGTTTTCCTGTCAGTGTCAATGTCAAGTCACAAAAAGTGTTTATCATATCTCTAAGTAGTCTGTGGTGTTTATGTAAGTAATTAATCACTGTTGATAGTTGATACCAAATAAGATACGAGGAAAATGATTATAAAAAAAATATAAATTAGTATACATTACTTAATTATAGGCATAGACATTAAATAGGTATACATTCATGTCTGCAGCGAATAGTGTTTCAGATAAAGAAAATTTACAAGTTAGCGTCGAGTATTGGTATGTAAGAATTTACTTAATACATAGTCATTTAGATATATTGTTTACCTTTACGATATTAAGGATAATATTTATTCTATTAAAACAAATCGAAACTATATTAATAAGTACTCAGCCACTGTATATTACGATATTTACGATGATGGCACTTTTTGGAAAAAATATCAGTCGTAATTTATATATATATATATATATATATAATATATATATATATATATATATATATATATATATATATATATATGGTAGTAACTTTATTTAATTTTTATATTTTCTAGTGGAGTCTGTGACTATGGAGGCCACTGTCTTGCACTTGCAGAAACTATTAGAAATAGCACCCCCAATGCTGTAGTCAACTGCAAGAGAGGACGTCATGGTATGTGCTTCTATAATAACATTAACTTCAATAATTTATGGACATATTATTGATCAATTTTTTGATTATGCTGATGTACCGTATAGACCGATTGATTGTACTGATGTAAAATAAGACCTTCTCAATAATTTAGATTGGTTACCTAATTATTGTATCCATCTTATTTGGTCTGTTTAAATATTTGTCTATTTACCAGCAAAGGGACTAGTGACTGCTCCCAATTCCCCTGCCTCAATTACTTTATTTCATCACATCAATCTGGTTTTATCTCACATCCATTATTACTGCCACTTGTTTATGGAATAAGCTGCTTACTAATTTGACATTATCCTTTTTCAGAACCTGTTTAAAATTGGTATGACAAAGGATGGATATATATTTTACCAATTGCTCACAATTACTCTCACTACGAGGGCTGCTACTTATGTATCCAGAATATAAAATTACACAAATGTATATGGCTAAATATGGGTTTATTGTTTTTCTAAGTATTCTCCGCGATGAACGATACACTTTTACATACGTTGAAACCAATTTTTATAGCATTTTTTCCACTCTGATTGCGGTATCTCTGAAACGTGCTGTTTGAACGCGTCGACGGCATCACGGGTTGAAAATCGTTGACCACGTAATTTAATCTTTACATCCCAACTAATATTATAAATGCGAAAGTGTGTTTGTTTGTTTGTTTGTTTGTTACCTCTTCACGCTTAAACTACTGGACCGATTTCAAAAATTCTTTCACCTTTGGAAAGCTACATTCTCCCCGACTAACATAGGCTACTTTTTATCCCGGAAAAATCGATAGATCCCACGGGATGCGCAATAAAGGCTTCGCTCAAAAACTGCACAGATTTTTATGCGGTTTTCATCAATAGATAGAGTGATTCTTGAGGAGTTTTGCGGCATTTTTTATCTCGGAAAAACGGATAGTCCCACGGGAAGCGCGATAAAATCTTCGCACCATAAACCGACTTCCGCGTATATGTAGCCGTGGGCAAAAGCTATGACCCTTAACCCTCTATACACCCAATCCCGAAATCCACGCGGGCGAAGCCGCGGGCAGAAAGCTAGTTTGGGAATAAATAGAAATCATTAGGGCCAAGGCCCAAGTACGGTGGATGACCCATCAATTCTATTTTTTGACCCTCCAAAAATGTATTTGTTTCGCGTGATGCGTGATAGCAGGCATTGTCGTGGTGTAGAATGATTGATCAAATGTGGAACAAATGTACCACTCGTACCACTCCGAATTGACCGTTTTATAATTCTCCAGTGGTATTGTAGCCACATGACTATTAATACCAAAAAAGCAGGCACCATTTGCTTTAAAGAGCTTTTTTCACGAGTCACTTTCGTAGGGTTCGGCTCATTTTGAAACACCCAAACTGTAGATTGTTGCTTAGTTTCGGGATCATACGCAAAGATCCAAGATTTATCACCTGTGTAGATGTTATAAACATATTTTGAGTCACCTCCGTAAATTTTTTTTTAAATATTCTTGCACCATTCGACGCAAGCTTCTTTTTGATGCTGAGTTAAGTTGTACGGTAGCCAACGCCAACAAATTTTTTTTACGAACAAATGTTCATGTAATATTTTATTAATGCTTGTCATACATATGCCCAGAGTAGCCTCTATCTCGCCTCGCGATACGTAACATGACGTTCTTGCATAATTAGTTTTCGTACAGCTTCAATGTTTTGTGGCACAACGACTGATTTCGAGCGACCTTCCTTAACTTCGTCCGTGAGCTTACTTTGTCCACAATTGAACTCACTAAATCAGTGATACACAGTGGTTTTTGATGGAGCTTCAACACCAAAAGTTGAAGTTAATTGATCTACGCAATGTTGTTGCGTTAAACCACGTCGAAAATCGTAATAAATCATAGCACGAATATTTTCACGTGTGAGTTCCATCATGATATGGCGATATGACATTTTAAACCCATCAGAAACAAAACACTAGTGTACATAAAGGAAAAAAAAATAGCGGCCAGTATTTCAAAAAAAGAACGAATTTTACCATGGAGGTCATATATTGCATATAAAAATGTTGAAATCCCAGATTCCGGATACTTAAGTAGCAGCACTCATATTTACAGGTTGACTGGTAGGAAATGTCTCTGGCATTAAGACTGCCTTTGTACAGCAGATTTAGAAAGATTAAATAAATAAATAATACTTATGATACAATCAGAGATAATGGCAGCTTTAAAGTATTTTTTTTGTTAATGTAACTAAGCAAAATATTTTCAGAAATAATGTAAAATTTATATGCATATCACAACATCACAAGTAATTAGCATGAAACAATAAAATTAAGAGTACTCTCTTTCTTTCAGGGTCTTTTGAAATAGAGATTAACAATAAATTAGTGTATTCAAAACTGCAAACCATGGCACTTCCAGACTATGAAGAAGTTGCAGAAATTGTCCATGATGTATCAAGAGGGGAGGAACCCAGAGAAATAAAAGGGCAGCAGCCTATAAACTGTGCAATAACATAAACATTTATTTAAATAAAAACAATGTATTCTGACAATTGAATATAACACCTTTTAGTTTAAATTATGAAATATAAAAACTATTATACATTTAAAATTCAGCTACTTATATTATTATTCTTTATTAACAATAAGATTATGGTTATGCAATTAACAAAAAATTCAAATAATGTAATCCCTCATGGTAAATTATGATCATATAAAAATCTTTTGGTACAAAAAAAATCCATTGCCCTAACCCAGTTACCATTACCACACACCAAAATCCAGATACATTATCTATAAGTATTTCATTATGTCTCACTGATATGTTCAATCACTGTAATGACAATAATTCTTACTCATCTAGTCGAGTATATAGTCTTTAGCTGCATTTTGATTGTGTCTTACAAATGTAGAGATAAAGTACATATTAATAATTAAAATAGTGTACAAGTTACATTTATTTCTAGTGAAATTCTTTTAAATATATGTGTTTTAAGTACTTCATACAAATAATAAACACAACCATAGTAAAAAATCATTTACATAATGAGACTACTGTATAAGAAATATAGGTATAAAGCTCATATAATTTTATATCACAGGTCCTACAAGTCAATATGCGTTTAAACTTTACAAATAAACTATAACAATTTATATTAATAAATTCTAATGGGTAACATAAAATAATATAATCTTTATCCACACATTTCATTCATGATTTGGGTTAGCTCAATCTTTCATCACTGTCTGGGCACAGTGGCGTTGGATTTTACTACATTATCAATACCTATAAATATCTCTGAATTTTACTATCTATGTTTAATTCTTTAATTAATAAGATCTTAATTCTTTTCTAAATAGTTTTTAAAGTATTAAAAATTTGATAAGTACTGAATCATTGATAGAAGACGCTAGGAGTTTCAGCTGTTATATTGATGCAATTAAAAAAAAAGTGGGAAATTATTTTGCTGCCTGATTAAATTGTGCTAATTACATGTAGGATCAATCCGATTGGCTTGTTTCGAAATTATTGTTACAAACTAAACGCACTGTATAAATATAGGAAAGGAAAGCTTTGTATTGTACTGTAAATAATATTTATTTACAGTTTCTATGTATGCTCCAATGCCGTTTCTTTTTTCATTTATTTCATGCTCCTATAAAAAAGAAATTATCTATTATATGTACAAACAAGCACTTATGGCTTCCATTACTTGGCGATAACATTGTTGTACAATAATATATATGAAAAATTAACGATTAAATTGAGCTATCAATAGATTTATTTAACTAAATGTGTCTAGTTTCAAAAGTATATTGTTTGAAACATTTATTTAGTAGGTGTGACAACCTCATATTTATAGCTTTCTAATTAATTAATAAAGGAACTAAATATACTTAATGAAATGTAATATTGATTGGAACACAATGATTACCGTAGAACATGGCAAGATTACACAAAGTTATGTATTTTTTTATTTCTTAATAAGGATTATTACATAGTAGATTTTATTAATTAAGGATAATATTTTTATAGCGTGTTGTTATGTGTTAACGCATTGAGTTGATAATTTATTGCGATTTTTATAAAAGTGGGCAATGTTATTGTAGGAGATTTCAACGTAATAAGACGAAGGCTACAGGAGGATAAGAATGGGTTGGATGCTCCCAAACAGATTGTACTGATTTTTTGTCTGAGGCTTACTACCAACATAAGATTAAGATTTGCAAGGTTTCACTCTTGATATTTTACAGTTACTGTATATTTTAAAAGAGCCTTTGTAAATACTAGGTATCTGTGGTTTTCTTTTTTCATATATGTTATTAAAAATATGTTTGTCAATGTCAATTTTTTAAATAATTCACCTAAGGTCTTACAACCGGACAAAGTCTACGGGCCTACTTATTCATACGACAAAAAGTTGATTAAAATTAAAGTACAACCTTTTCAAAACTAAGAGTAAATTAAATGAACAAACTAAAAAAGATTATCAATTAAGTATGCATAGATATAAATAATTCTATACTTTCATAGACTCACAGAGAAAATCTCGAAAAGAATTATCAGAAATTTTATATAGTATAGTATGTTTGATGTAAAAAATGAATTATTTTGGAACACAACCGACCATTGTTCAGTCACTTAAAACTTGTATTTTCACATATTTCGAATGATAAAGCGATATAAAATATAATTTAATTACAATATATCAATAATAATGAAAAATATAATACATGATCGATTAATTACTGTGTTTCTATATAAATAATTCAACTATTCACCTGCTTATATTATCATCATTAATTATAGGCCTTACAGGCGAATTGATATTAAGTAGTCGGTCTTTTGAACCATCTACTGTCCCAATGTAAGTGAGATATATTCCAAATCGCAGTTTTCCAGCAAACTCTTCAGAAATTGTACGAAGAGGTTCAATTGTTTTCTCCCCTGTGTTTTGATCTATACATACCATTTGACACCGAGAACATTGTCCATCGACCTGAAAAATACATAAAAGCTATTTAGAAAGACTTTTCATCGAGTCAGTCTCAGAATTGGTATTCTGCCGTCCCTTAACTAAAAGGACGCTAAGCCAAAAACAATGTTCTAGCATGTGGTAAAGTTAGAACGAGTTGTCTGGCGATGTATGTATGTTATTTAGGCGGTGCATAATTGTTGAGTCGATCCTGCTATGTATTAATATATTTTCGTTCTTCATAATATATTCTCGTCCAACTTAGAAAGTTTTTGTACATATAATTAGAAGTATTAGTGCACATACATAATCATAGTATTGTGAGCACCTGCGGGACTCAAGATACAGGCTTTCGTCTAGTTTGAGTTCCGCTGGTACCTGATTTAAACGCCCATTTTTATGCAATATCAACATAGTTTTGAAATGTGTTAGGCCATGTAACTCGGTGTTTGTTAATAAAGACTTATTATTATTATATGAACATTTATCCGACGCTCTTACAGAGATGGAAGGAAACGTAGTTGCAAATATCTGCGAAAAAATTCAAAGATGTGGGTTGATAACAAACTGCACTAGATCAGCGTGCCTAAGTAAGCCTCTAATCACCCTAGGTAGTAGAGGGTAGACTCAGTCCGCTCAGTGGGGACACATATGAGCTATGATAATGATTTATAGATTCAATTAAACTTCAACATAAACAATATACCTATATACATATTTTGCCAACTGTATAAGATAAAGAAATAGATTGTATTGCTCTCTGTAAAACTACAAGCAAAACCAGCTAAAGCATATATTACTTATTTAGCATAAATTTCAAAATTCAGAAACTAATTTGATATCACACAAAATAATTAGCGGAGAGGTATTATCAGAAATTTTATTACAATAAACTTTAAACTAATATATGTATATACTATGAGGGCTGTCGTTTAAGTTGTGTCGTTTGCCAACCTCCTTTAATTATAAAAAAAAATAGCTTTTTCATCTTTTTGAATGTAGAATTCGAAAATAAAATAATGTTTTATAGATCGGCCGAATTGTTTTATTCTATCGTCTATTACAAGGTGACAGGTCTGTTATGAAAATGGAAATGTCTAAGGAGAATTTTCGTTCGATAATTTTCTACAACTTTCAAAAAGGATTATTGTGACGTCAGTGCTTTGAGGAGATCACTTCTGTGTTTAATGATGCAGCACCATGTCTTAGAACTACGCTGGTATTTTTAATTTCAACGTGGGCAGTCTAGCCTCAGTAACAAGCCACATAATGGTCGTCCAAAGATCGCCACGACGCAAGAGAATACCGAAGCCGTGCGGCAGCTATTCCTCGTCATGAAGATAAAGATCGTCATGTGACATACCGTGAATTATAGCATCCGTGGGCATTTCAAGGATCACTGTCCAAAACAATTCTAAACGAAGAACTTGGCGTCAGATAGTTGATCTCCCGTTCGATACCACATATGCTTAGCGACGACCAAAAAGCAGTCCGTGTTGGTTGGGTGTCGCAAAACTGCAGCGATTCAATCGATGAGAGTCAATGCATGTTTATGATATGGTTGGTGGTGACGAGTCTTGGACACATGCTTATCCAGATTCTAAGCAGCAGTAGTAGTTTTCCAGGATGAGTCAAAACCTACCAAGGTCATACGCTCACAAAGCACTTTGCACTTGATAACTTTCGACACTATAAAGCGCAAGCAAATCGTCAATCGCGTATGGAATATTGCTGTCACGAATACAAAGACGTACGTCTCCTTCGCTCATAGTAGCTAAATACCAACCCGCCACTTAAAAGACTCAACGAGGCGTAGAGCCAGGAAGATGATGGGTAATACGAATATACTTAGTGAATAAGCTGCAATATACAGACAATCGGCGAACAGTTTAGCTTGTCAGGTATTCTACACATTAGACTTCAAGAAGTGTGCCCATGCCCTTTTACGTACACTGTCAGACATGCAGCTAGATTTTATGCCTTTTTATTCCATCATTGGTAGCCTATTTTCAGTTGTTTTAAAACAATTTTCTAATTCAACAACTATGCATTATAAACATTATACAAATTTCATTTCTATATTATATTTCATTGTTTATAAAGTCTCATGTACTGTTGCACTGGTACTGTGCTCGTACTCGCTGAAGTGAATTTGAAATCTACCCTCAAATTAAACCAATTTGACACCTCAAATTCACTTCACTTTATTGAATTTATTGTGATAAAAAAAATGATAATTAGAAAATCAAACTTAGTTCACTATGACAACCTTGTCAAAGTGAATTAATTTGATCTCCTAATTATAATTTCTTTATCACAGCATAACAAGAATTATGTATATACTAAGTTAGTGTATTAATAATAAGTACTCCAATAACCCTGCTAGTTTCTTACACCGGAGTTGGAGGTTACTAACCTGAAATGTTAGCAAACAATAGCAATCTATTGGTGTGTGACGAAATGATTGATGAAAACAAAACAAGTTTTATTTGCGTATCTACCATAGTGAATAATTGAATTACATCAATGGATGCGACTGTGCTACATTAATTACAACACCTCTTGGTTCATAGTCAGCATCAAGACGCACAAAACGCATAAACAATCGATTTTAGGAAGTTCTCATATGACCAACAGTGGCACTTGTCTCTTGACCAAAATAAAGATAATGAACTATAAAAAGAAATCATTTAGTACCTTAAATTTATGTTTTCCGATAATAACTTTGCTCCAATCCCTCTCAACAAGTTCCTCATCCATTTCAATCATTATGTTGCCTCGAAATCTATCAGTTAAATCCTCTAAATTATGTGAGAAATTTGGGTCTTCAATTTTATCACTTAACCATCGTATAGTTGCTTGATTTATTAGAAGGAATTGGGCTTGGTTACTCAGTGATAGTAATTTGTTTTTACCATTATGTTTTTTCTTGTGAACTCTTAATCCATCACTGGATTGCCTAACCATTCTCAAAAATGACACTTCTAAGGCATTTGACACCCAATCAGCTACTTCATCGCCACAATCATACCCTAGTATAATGTCAGCACAGACTTTACTTTGACAGAATGAAGTGTTTGCTTTCTTCACAGTAGAAACATCCAAAGGTAGACTTATAGACGGCATACCTGAAAACCATTAAACAAAAATTAAGCAAAGGCAGAATATGAATTTCAAGTTTAAAATCAATCCATTTTTGATTACCTTTGCAGTTTAATAAAAGCTGCCTTTGCTTGAGATCAATAGATGGTCTTATAAGGCACATTCTCGTGTTTTGTTTTTGAGTTAAACATACTCCATTGTCTTTAACAATCATCCACTCTCTATCATATTCAAACCCCTTATCACCAATAGTCCAAGATGATTTAATCTTAAATGCCGCACAAGATTTGACAGGGAAAATAGCAATTTCTCTCAAAGTTATGTCTGAATCAAAAGAACATATATCATCCACAGCATCATTTTTTTTAAGTATCTGCTCCTTATGTATTAGATTTTTGTGGTTTTCTTTAATATATTTTTTTTCCTGCATTTTTTCATAGTAGTGTTTTAGGCGAATTGGCTTCATTATCTTGGTTTTAATAAAGCACTGATTTATCATTTCAATAAGTCTGTCAACATCATGGAATGTATTGTAGTACCCAAATGACACTCTGATGGCACCAGTGGCACGGCCATTAATGAGGTCTATTTCATCTCCACATTTGTGTCCTGCTGCATACATATCCTTCATTTCTTTATTTGTAGCATTTAAGTGCCGCTGACATGCCCCAGAATTACAAAAACAGCCTGTCCTAACAATTATGTTAAATAATTCTGCCATATGCTGAAACTGACAGAAATATTATTTAATAGTAGGGGAAAATTATAAAACAGAACTCGGATTAAGTTGGCTAGCCATGTATTTACGAAAATTTGTTTAAGAAACAGAATTGTATTATAGAATCAAAATTGTATTAAAATGAACTCTTACATTTCATTTTATTCTTTTTAAGACCTACACATTTAAACTTAAATAACATTTAAAAATAATTATTTTTGCAAGAGTAAATGATTAAAAAAGAAAGAATGGCTTCCATAAGCATTAATTACTATAAGATTATTTACCTCTGCGTAACCAATGTGTGTTTCATCTTGCCTAACTATACTAAATGTGACGATAGCACCTTGTTTTTCAATATCTGTAAAATCTGAATCCATGTAAAATTTTACAGCTTTAAAGCCATTTCTGTGGTATATTTGGTCAAGCTGATCATATAAATCTTTAGCTAATAAATATGTATGCCACGATATAGTATCCATAACATTATTGGAAATTATTTTAGGCACTAATTTATTTACTGCGTCAAAGCAATGTTTTAATGCTATTATTGAAAGAAATGAGACAGTACCATCTTCAAATCTGAAAATATGTATAATAAATATATTGAACAATTACAAACAATACTTCTTCTTTTTAGAGAAACTTACCTTTCATAAATTATTTCCCGTTTTACATTATAGTTCTCACTGCTTAATACAATATCCACAGTGCCCCCACCAAAATATTTTTTTTGGCTTAAAACATGAGCACTACTATTCTTTACTAAAAGAGCACCTAATCCTGTTGGAAATCCGAATATTTTATAGAAGGACAGACATATAAAATCGGGCTGTTCGCTTGATAGATCTAATTTATTTGTAGACAGGAATGATGCAGCGTCAAGTAGTACATACCAGTTGCAATTTAATGTACATAGATGTTTTTTGACATGACTATTTAAGCAGCCAGCTTTAATTTTTTCAGTACAACTAATTGGGTATTTATATCCATTGAAATTACTCTGTGCTGGATATGCCAGTAAATTGTTTGAATTAGATTTGCTTGCCTTTGTATTCTTGTTTATGATAGAATTAGAATTGTATATAGCTTCTAGAAAATCATTGTGAGATATATGTATGATATCAGCATTTTTTTCAGCAGCTATCTCTCGCAATCCAATAACAGATGTGTGGTTATCTTGTAAATACACAAAAGATCCATTAACATCTTTATTTTCATCAGAAGCAAACTGAAATGATTCCACTACCAATTTCAATGATTGTGTTGTTCCCGAGGTAAATATCACAGAGTACATTGATGAATCTGTATTGAAGAAATTCAATATTGTTGACCTTATTTGATCAATACAATCCTTTGTATATTTATCAGAATGTGGATTACTATAAACATTGCATAATAAATCCTTGTTTACAGATTCCAGTAAGCATTTTGGATATAGTGATGTGCCAGCATTTTCTAGATAACATCTATCTGAAAATACATTAAAAAATAATACTTTACTTCAAATATTAATTATGACAAATTCAAATGTCTCAGTGGTGTATATGGGTTAGCTCTCTCTTAGACTACACCATTATATAACTATGAAAAGAATAAGACTGAATGGTTTGTAACAGTAATGTTTACTTATATGAATTATTTCCAAATAATCTTGAATAACCAAAACCCTTCAACAGTCCAGATTATTATGTGATTCATTAACAATATAAATAATCAAATGAAAAAAGAATTTACTATTATACATTTCAAATATAGGTAACACTCAAAAATTTTATCTTGATTATATTAGGTGATTTTTTGACTAGTGAATATAATTGTAAGGTAGCTCAGTTACAGCCAAAGGTATTTCTTCACTGTTATGTAATTTATATTAGTGAAATTGAATTAAGTTCATTCAATATTATATTACTGCAGTGTTAAGATTTTTTCAGTAGGATGCTAAGCCTGATTAGTCCAATACCATATCCTGACATAGTATTGGACAGGTTAACCAGACAGCCAAAAATGGTGAAATCACATTAATGAGAAGGATTTAAATAGGATTGTTTTGATGTTGACATCAATTTGCAGAATTATAACAATTTCCAGTAACCTGTTTTTAAAACATTCACTGAAAGGCACTTATGCCTTTGTTTTATATTGTAAGCAATATACAAGCAAGCAATATAGTAAGATAAAAAGGATAGATTAACATATGTATATTCAATGATTAATATTAATAGCAGATATATAATTAATTTCCATCATTAGACTTTACATATATAGACTTTACATATATAGACTTTACATATATATAGACTTTACATATATAGAATGTTATTTACTAGATTCAGATAAATAGTAGTTCAAAATACCTAATGTATGTACTTATTGCAAATTTTAGAATAACGTAAATTATTGGATTCTTGAAAACGTTAATTTACAAGTCCATTAGGTCACTTACTTTCCAAGCGTGCAAATTCCTTTAAAATGTTTAGCATATGGTTATTTCCAATAACTTTACTGAAGATATCCATCTTAATAATACCTACCCTGAAAAATTAAAACTATTATAAGCACTATATTAAGTAGGTAAGGCATACGAAGGCAAAAAACATTAATAATCACTAAAAAATATAGAGTCCTAGGCGCTTGAAAATTGTTGTGACCTTATATCATATGTTTGAATGTGTGCTGTATTTAAAGATAATGTAGAGAATAGTTATTCATCATTTGACTAATTAAGTAATTATATGTAGGTAATCAAAAATCATCTTTACGCTGTTTTCACAAATGTTTACTAGCACAGAGCGCACAGACCAAAGTTTTTACTATTCAATGTCCACAGACAAGGGATACTTGTCAATGTCAGAATCACAATCTGTGCGGTTTGGGTAGAGGTCCGAATTAAGCAATATGAGGTACCTACCGTTTAGCATGCAAACAATCCGATTTGATATTAACTTATAGGTTTATGACGGCATGACATGAGTGACGTTATGAAATCGAATGTCATTGCACACGTACATAAAAGTATTGACGATATTGCTCAAAAACGGCCGGAATCAAATATCATGATGTTATCAGTGTCATCGCTCATTACTTAAAACTCAATTCATTTGAACTCAATTCATTAATTTGGTCTACCGGTCCAATATTATTGAAAATGGTCTTAAGAAAATTTTTATCAGATCAATTTTGCGATGAAAATATGTTTAACATTTTCTCACGTTGGTCTTGTTGTAATTTATCTGTGAAAATAAAATCCATGTATGAATTTTTAATAATTCCTCTTAAATAGTTATTAGAAATCAATATAGTTCATTATTAGGTATTCATATCAATAAAGCATTCCTCTTTAACATTTATTTATTATAAATATAACATTCACAAATTAAATAAAATTAAAAATAAACAAATATCATCAGATCATCTGCTCTAAATACAACTGAAATACTTTGATAAAACAAATAATACAGACAAACATACCACAATAGTTCGTATTGGAGTGCTATAACAATATTTCAATAAATTATTGCTAAATAACTCAATGCTGTGTGCGAGAATAAAACTCTCGATAAAAAAGAAATTGACAGAACACTCAACACTCGAAAAAATAGATAATATTTGACAAATATTCTTAGGGAGTGAAAAGTATAGTTGTTTTTTCCCTATCCTTTACCCTTGTTTGTGGCTAATGTACACGTGGTGCAAGCAAGAAGAGAGATAAAAAAAATATGGTTGCTTATGTCGATCAACTTTCGATCTAAGTCTATATTTAATCACCAGTTATGTTAAAACCTTATACTGTTCCATCGATTTTCCTTGTAGGAGAATTAATATTTTTTTTATTCACATATATATGCAATTGCCATCTCAATTTCTATTAAAGTTTCCATGATATTAAAGTCATAGTTTTGAATATCTTTTGCAAGTTATACGCAGTATGATCATTTCTTACATCTAGATACTACCTAAGTGTTGCTTCATAAAATAACGTAATAAAGATATATGTAGAGAGTGGTATATAAAGTTGTATAAAAAGCACCAGTGGTAGGTATATATACCATGATGTATTAAAATTAAATCTTTTTGCGAAATGACACTAAATAGCCATTAAAGACAGTATTACTTTAAAAGCGGCCCCAAAAAATATTTGAAAAAGGGTATTAATCAGTGATTTGTGGATTTTATATTATTTTTGTGACAGCGTTATAATCTTACAACGCCATACAGCATATTCTGGATAATCCAAATTATGAACCAGCCAGCAGAAAATGCAATTTAAAAAAATGTAATCTCAATGGTTACCCGGAACTTTTCTACAAATTATAATTTCAGCACAACAAGATATGGGTAATAGACTCTCGGCTATTGATAGGGAAGCAATAAAGAATGAACTTCGAGAAACATTTAGAATTCAAAACAGCGTTCTCCAATCTCTCTCGGGCAGTGGCGCACTCGTCTGCGGGATCAGTCAGTAAATCATTAATATTATGTGGCCCGGACTTCACAAACATACTGTTTAGCAAATGTTACTAATTCTACATCATCTATTTCTCATCCAGCCTATGCCTTTTTTTTAAGTCCGAGTTGGCAACATTAAACGACGCGCCGCCGGCGACGACATTTTGTTGTGTTATCTGTCACTCGCAACAAGACTCCCGTGCTAGTCACATTTCTGTTCGCTGAGTGCTCTTTCATATTTTTCATACGCTGTGTTGAGTATTTTTACATAATACATATTAACACTTAAAAATGTATGATCAATTTGAAAAAGAATCTTATTATTCCCCCTAAAAAGTACCTAATTCATATTACAAAATAAATAAATACCTACTCGTTTAACTTGAAAAATTCATTTTTTATATCACAGATTAATAAGTTTTTTTTTCAATCGACGTTAATTTAAATATTTCTCTATGTGATGGTCAAAAGAGGAGAAAACTATAAATTTTTCTATAAGATGGATTATAACAAGCTATCAGCTTGAAAACAAGTATATAAATAATTTTATTACCTTCATAAAACATAGGACAGTATCGAGTTAACGTTAGCGAGCCTCGTCAGCGTTAATTTAACTCATGGTACTGTTGTTTACGAAAACATTTAGAATTAGAATTATGAATCTATTATCCAAATAAGGCACAAATACTTATTTAATGTTTCACATGTCTCGCAGATATAAAAAAAAGATCACGACATGTTTTAATTTAGGTACATAATTGTTTTATGGCTAGTGCAAAACGTGCAAAGTTATAAATTGAAAAATTGTTGGAATATCTATTCAACATGGGATTTTACAGGTAGTTTATTCAAGTGTCTATGGATATCATAGTATAACATAAAAAAAAGTTATAATTACTACGAAATCCATAGCGACGAGTTGCCTTTAGCTCCATCTAGTTTATACATGGGATATTATTTGTGAGACTAATTTATGAATAACTGATGAAATAATGCGACGTAAAAACATGAGATGGCAGTGTAAGGTGCTTTGGTTAAAAAAAATTTTATTTTTAATTTGAATGGACTCGTGTTATATGTGTCGTAAAGTATTTTTATGAGTGTCAGTGATTAAAACGATTTTAAATAATAAATGAAAGCTAATTTTAAATTCAAAGGCATATAACAAATGCATGTTTTAAGAAACATGCATTTGTTATATGCCTTTATTATATTATTTGCATACATGCATTTATTATAATAAGTTATATAAATATTCATTACATTATAATAGAACTATAAGATGATGTAAAAAAAATCCGATTCGGATGGGACACGAACCAATCTTTTTATCAAATCTTCAAATCGACCCTACTTATATTCCTATCACTGAGTACATTTTCTTGAAAGTTAATTAAAAAATAAAGCAAGCTTATAAATTTGTGTGTCATCTTAATTAGAATATAAATTTTAATTAAAATTGAAAAAACAAAATAACAATATCTTCGCGGCTAATCCTGCCCAAGTTAAAAAAAAAATTGTTGCGTTATTTCACACATTAATTTATTATGCCTTTTTTTAAAATGCAGTCACAAACAAAAATATCGTTTTGTATTTCGTAATAAGTAAATTTACATTTTTTTCTTTCCACTACGTAGAAATATCATTGCTATAAAATGATTGATTACTACCAAAATGATCATAAAGGAAGTATTTTTTACTTAGAAGCAAAACTGCAGAAATATTATATAAAATAAAAGAAAAGATTTGTGTTGCTTGCTCTTCGATATAAATGAATGATTGAAGGAAGAAATGCAATAAAAAGACATTTTAATTATTTGAAAAAGAAGTGAAAATATAAAGTGAAACTTGGGATATGAACACCCGTAAACATATCAGTAATCGACTTTCATATTGTGGAGTATAACCTACTTACTAAATACAAATGACAAACTACTTAAATATTTAGATTTTAGTTTACTTTCAACGCATGGCTTTACAACAAGGCCGCCATAAGAGAGTTTTAAAATATTATTTGTATAAATATATGTAGGTAAATTAGATAATTTACTTAATCGGTGGACGGTTGATGAGTAACGCACTGCAGAGCTCTTGAAGAGCGTGCAACAGTGTGGGTTGATATTAAGATTTGTTCTTTGTTCATCTAGAAGATTTGTACCACATCGAAAAAAATAATTAACAAAAGGAAACTAAGCGTATAGTCAACATAAATAATAATTTATTTTTGTTTTACCGTACTGAATTTGGTCGTATATGAAACGATCATTTATTAACAATTCATATTGAGCACAAATTAAAATTAAATCAACAATACGTACTAATGAAAGCTCGATCAAACTGTAATACAAGCATTACAGTCAATATCAAAATACATATATTATTTTTATTACAAACTAGCGGACCCGACAGACTTCGTCCTGTCAAAAAGATTTGTACAGTGGCAGTTTTTTGTTCCTAATTATTTTATAGATAATGTCGCATAGCCAACCAAATCGCAAAAAAAGTCTAAATTACCTATTACATTTTGTGGCTATTCAATTTTGGAGCGTGACATTAAATCCTCCAGCGATGTATTCTGTGCTCCAACGCACGCACGCACACTGTTATGATAGATATGATTGAATTTCAACTATATGTAGCGTCAATAAAGCGCAAATTGACTCTTTGATGTTAGGAACACACCTTCATTGCTTAGACAACAGTGAGTGCTTGCAATATGAACTTTATACAATAACAATAAAGCTCAATTCGACTGTACGTTTTGAACTTTATACAATAACAATAAAGCTCAATTCGACTGTACGTTTTAGTTAGAAAACGTTTTGCATGGGAAAATAAAAGGGCTGTTTTAGGGTATTTCCGATAATTATTAGAATTTTCCTCATTGTAAAAACCCTCCTTGAACTTCAACGAACATTAACAAAAAAGAATTGGCCAAATTGGTCCTGGTGTTGTTGAGTTATGAGCTTACCAACACCTTTTGCGATTCATTTCTATATATAAGATAGTTGCTAGCCGTTAAATATTTTATAATGAGGTTTACGTAAACTTAATATTAAATCACATTGTAAACGAGCCCAATCAAATTCAAATTTTATATATATATATATATGTATATATCATTAATAATTAAAAGTAAACAGCAATATTTAAAAAAGTTTAAAGTGAATATTTGTATAATTTGAAAAAATATTTTATGAAAAGTTGAAATAAGGAAAATTAGAAGCGCTTAAGAATCATATTTTGAATTGAATGATTAATATATTAAAAGGTTCGTTTTCACCTTTGTATCGTTTTTACTGCGCAATTCATCAAAATAATCTCATAAATTGAATTCTATTTATAAATCTTGATAGAACGTCTATTCAAAACGTGTTTATTCGTTACTTTCAATGAAAATGATGTTGTAACATTCAAGAGTTTGATCATCTTCACCAAATACGGCCCCACATCTAACTATGAAACGATGGCTTTAGTCAACCGTACTGAATATGCAGATTACAGTATTTTTGTTTATTTATATATGACATTCGAAAAAAATTACCGAGTTTATTGTGTATTTCATTATCATTTGAAATGTATTTAATTTAATTAAAGTACCTATGATACATTAGTATTAGAAAGAATTAGAAAATGAAAGTAACAGTTACAAAACAGTTGAAAAGTGAGTAATATAAAATAATTCTGTAGCCAGCTTAAATATTGGAGGTGTCTAGGTTAAATTAATAAAAAAAAAAATCTTTAAAAATTAATTAAGCTCAACTCTGTCGATTAACATAGAAAAAATATTCGTATCTAGTGTGAAATTGTACACCCTTGTTTTACTGGTTCTTCGAAAGTATTGTATAATATGTCCTGGATCCTACCTTTGACAGCATCGCCTTACTAAATTACGTTACATCAATTTAATTATTGCTTTTATGGAGGGCTTTTAGTAGCTTTTAGTAGCAAGCGGTAGCGTGATCGACCCCCTTAAGTGAATTGACGTCGTCTGTTTCTGAAGTCCTTGGTTCACTACTTCATGTTTGTTGAATTCCTAATATTTTGTCTGTAACACCTAGAAGGTAAGTGCAGGATATTTAAAAAAATATTATTGTAATGGTCCCAAGTAATTGTAAACAATAAACTATGTAAAATAATATATTATTAAAACATTGAAATTTGCAGTAATGGTAGTCGATATTATATTTTATAAATACTATAATTTATTAAAATTGATTTTAAGTTTTCGTGAATGATTAATTTTGATAAAGGTAGATATTTAATTAAAGCGTATACGGTGTTTAAAATTCCTCTGTTGTAGTTATTTTTGTGTAGTATCTTTACTCATTGTTTATTATTAATAACAGCATATCCTAAAATCAAAACACGTGTAACGTACGAGTATATGCCAATATGCATTTTTAGAAATCAATGTGAATCCGTTGACGACCGGCTTTAACTCTTTTAAAATTTAATACTTTATATCTGTTGTTAGTGAGATGATAATTTGCAAAACCATTAAACATATGCAAATTAAGATTTTACAAATCAGACACAACTTAAACTAAAAAGCTTGCATGTCGTTATAAACTGGTATTTCAAATTAGCTTCTTCCTTTTTAATTAAAATAATGTATTGCTTCCTCGCTGTTTTTGACGCAAAAATGTTTCCTTCCTTGTTCCGTTTTATTTAAATTTGAAATATTATATTTTTCCAATTTAATCTCAAATACTAATAATCAAAGACGTAATACCGAATTAATTACGAAATTAGGTCTAATGCATTTTAACAATATAAAAAATTACTTACCTCACTTTCAGTGAGTAGCTAGTGATCGAAGTCAACTGAGCATATAACACTTTTTATATCATATTTATAGCCTCAATTACAATTTTTTTTAATAAAATTGCATTGACTGCATATGGCTTACTAAACAAAGGTATTTGAATGAGTATTATTCTCAAATCAAGTGTTTACCAAATTGATTATGCAACCGGTGTTATAGCAATAATATTTACTAATATAAGTAACCAAATCATGTATAAATATTTTGTCATTTGAGCCCCAAATTGTGAAAATTGAAATACATACAGTTAATAATATAGGTACTTTTATCTACACACACATTTCAAACATCTTTAAAGGATTTATGTTTCTCGAAGTCCTTGGCAATGACCAGCATTATAGCAATAAATTTATTTATTAAAATTTTCTGATCTGTGGTCTGGATGAATCCAGGATATGTGGGTCGCCCTGGTAAATTTATTGATAAAATACGTATAGTTTCACGAGATCATCATTAATGGAACGCTATCATATTTGATACAGTATTCAAATTTGAAACATATTTAAAAGAATTCAATTTAAATAGCGTCCGGTTCTAATATCAATTGATGCCGAAATTGATGAAAAATTGTTACGTTAGATCGGTAAGTATGTACATTACTTGTTAAATTGTAAATTCCTTTCTGATCCTTTTTTTTAATAAGCCGCTGCACTACTATTTCGGCACCCTTTCGCCTTCTGCTTGGCGGTTGTTGCTTCGTAAATGTCGGTAGATTGATATTGCCAGTGTGGTGAATTACAGGGATCTTCGCACGGGTCAGGCTAGTCGACGTCACCGTAATATGTACCCTACCCACCAGCTACTGCCATAACACCGGCCGCCGCTGGAGGTTTGTACACACACACTCTACAACTAAATAATATTAATATATTCTTTTGTGGATCAATGGGTGCTTTTTTATTATAAGAACACCCAGACGTCACAAATCTTTTGAAAATGTCCGTAAGACATTTCATGTAGAGCTCTCATAGAATAGGTATATTAAATTATTTAAAAAACAACAATTACTTGATGATAACGTACGATTATTTGTAATTTTCTTTCAGCTTTTGAATCCATTTTAGAATTTATGTAATATCTGATGTACATAAATAAGTAATGATGCAACTGTTGAGTCTTAAAATATCCGTATGATCTTAATATGAAAACCACATTTATGTTTTAACGCCTCTCATCACGTGTTAATTACATTAACTACCAACTATTGTAGTTTTTCATAAACTTACAATACAATATCTTTATCTTAATTTGGGCAAATACATAAACTTCGCAAGTAACAGGTAAAATTGATTAATATTAAACAAATACAAATTTATTTATATTCCTCTTGTATTCTTTTTGGTGATTTCCACTGGAGTGATTGTATTTCATAATAGAAAACAAATCCTACATAACTTTAAAAAACTTACTATCATTAGTCTAAAATTCTTGATGTTTGGGTATGTAACCCACTTTTGCATTTAAAGGATTATAGCCTTTTCTAAATAGTTAAAGTATTTGGTGGTAGCTGAAATATACTTCAATAATATCGGTACATTCAATGTTTATAGTAAATCGATTGACATTATTACTAAAAAATACATAATTTAAAATAATTTGGCGTCTTGTTTAATAACCGTTTGATGCAAATTCATGCTGATTTAAGGTCAATGGCTACAATATTTTGTCCAGAACGAGTACTTAACTTGACATTGACATTGGCCATCAGACACGTAAATACGACTCCAAACCTACTTGTACTATCATTAGCTCCTCAGATTCTGCGATTTGACGACGTATTTTATTTTGTAACAAACATGTTGTTAACTTCAGTATTTTCATTGAATTTAATTTATGTATTATTGGTTTTTATCTCTGTGGACTATAGTGTTGGAATCAAAGAAACTAACTCCAATTTTGATGCATTTTTGAATTCGTTTCAAATGCTGCAAAAGTATGGTTATTCACCAGAGGAACATACAATAGAAACAGAAGATGGCTATTTACTTACATTATATCGCATACCAAGGAAAGGACCTCCTATTATTTTGGTTCATGGAGTAACTGATTCATCAGATGAATGGCTGGTGCTTGGTCCGAACCAATCACTAGCTTATCAATTGGCAGATTCAGGTTTCGATGTATGGCTGTTTAACACTCGTGGAAATCGCTATAGTAAACAGCACAAGCTGAGAATATCGCAGAAGAAATATTGGGACTTTAGCTTTGAAGAAACTGGGACGCGTGATTTGCCTGCTTCTATCGATTACATATTAAATGTAACGTCAAGTAAGAAAATATTTTATGTTGGTTTTTCTCAAGGTACGACTGTTTTTCTTGTTTTGTGTAGTTTGAAACCGGAGTATAATAACAAAATTCACCAAGCCATTCTTCTTGCTCCGGTAGCTTGGGTTAACAATATAAAATATCCTATGATCAAGTTAGCTAGTAATAACGTAAAATTGTTTCAGTTTTTCACTGAAGGTATTGGGTTATATGAATTAATTCCATTTGATGCTAGCAAAGCCAACTCCACTTTGGACTGCCACCAAAAATATAGTAGAGAGTTATGTGCTACGGAGTATTTTATTAGTTTTGGATTGAAAAGGATTGAGTATTTATCTAAACCGATTATAGTTAATAGTCATGCACCAGCAGGAACTTCTGCTAAAACGTTATTGCACTACATACAATGCTATAAGAGCAATAGGTTTCAAAGATTTGATTATGGTAGTAAGAATCCAAATGTTTACAAATCAATAATTCCACCATTATACAACGTATCACTTGTAACAGCTCCAATTAATATTGTAGCCAGCGAGGAGGATTGGTTTAGTGGACCCGAAAATGTTAATATTCTTATTGGAAAACTGCCTAATATCCAAAGTTTTAAAATGTTCGATAAGAGCTTAGAGTTTTCGCATCTTGAATTTGTATATGGCTCTAGAGTTAATGCATTGATAAATAAGCCCATAGTTAAATTGTTATCAGCACAATCTAAGATTTTAGAACAAAATTGACGATTTTAGAAGTTATACCACAATTTCACAACCTATAAATAGTGTCTAGATAGTATATTAATTAAGTACGTTTGTTCTCTTAAGCATTACAACCTTACAGCTAAAAATAATTTAATATGAAAGCAACATGTTTCTATTCATTACAGCTATTATTTACATAAGATAATAAAGACTGAAACTTATTACAATTAAATTAAGAAATCTCTTTTATGTAGTATATTAAAAGTATGATATTATATAGTGTAGAAATAAGTCTATACATAATTTTATTTAGATTTATATGAATGAAGTAAAGTAAAACCTGAAATGTATACCAAATAACGCTGTAAAGAATAAAAATCACAACAGCAAGTGTTACCTAGAAAGAAGAATGCCTTACTCAATTGATGATCTATTTAATATTTACAAAGATAAAAAAAAAATGTAAAGCCTATAAAAAATAAGGCTGAAGTTGTAGCCTCTTTCCATACAGACAAATTTTTACTGTTGATTGACTTCATCTATATGACAATATTTCTTCAACTTGTTTTATATTAACTGTGCACTAATCCTGATTTCTTGTCAAAGAAATTTGTATTTATTTCCTTGTTGGATTTTTAATAACTGTTTTATTAAATTTTATTTGTGTTCTTTTATTGTTTTGAGAAAACTACATTTTTATAAAGTTATGACGCTGCTAGATGGTATGAAACAAGGTTATCTACGATACCAAACAACAAATTGTGAATATTGTGCAGGTATTAGCTCGAATATATTTTACGTGAATGATTTTGAATTGGATGAAGTAATATTCTGTAGTTATTTATGAACACTTATTTAATTAATTTTCTCGTGATACATAAACATCAAACGAATTAATTGTAATATAGCGAGGAATAAGATTTCTTGACGATCCTACAAATAAATTAATACGAAAATATTCAAATGTCCTATTGAATGCATTTATCTGGCATGAAATTTTAAATTTTGTAATAAAGCCAACAGCATGTATACTGCAAAAATTACACCATAACAGTATTTGCAAATTCATCAATATAGCCTATAGCTATAGGTAATTATCAAGTGAATGTTTAACTCAAAGCATGCTTGTAAACAATGTCCAGTAAGTCTCGGTAAAGATCTTTTATTATTTTCAAGGCTACATCAAGTGACATTTTGATACGGTCAACTAAATCGAGCAAAATAGGTAATTCTTATTAAAGGCAGTTGATGTTATTTTACTTTGTATTAACATTATTTAAATTCTACTTTCCAGTTTGTGGTATACTTTTCATTTGGGTGCATATTATCAAATATAAGTAGTGGGGTAAGATAGTACCGTACATTAATTTAAAGCTTTTGAAAAGGCAAATAAGAAAATTATTATTTAAATTTCTTGAGTATGTGCCAATTAACCCAAAATTAATAATTTAACTATTTTTGTGACAACTCTAGAGTTATGCGAATATTTTTATCGATGAAATAGATTTAAAGATGACACAAGATGTTTTTGAGTATGAAATTAATAATGTTTTGTTCAACATTGAGCATGAAGTGATGAAACTTTGTTCCAGTCGTCATGCCACGTGATAGATATGAAATTTCAACTATCATTATGTGTATCCTCTGTTTAGAGTAATCTAATTTGATCTACAAAAAATTTTCAAAACGAGATTTTCATAGTCACAGTTTCTGCACCTACCTAAAATCATGATTTTATAAACCTGCATGTGACGTTTCCGTTTCGCGTTAACAGAATCCTATTACCTCACGTCATGCCTTTGTTCACGTGAACAGTCAATCAGCGGCAACAGTGAAAACTTATTTCGTTGGGTCGGATTCGAACGCACCTCCCAATCTGTAAACGCAGGAATTCTGGTTAAAACAAATAACAAGTCGGCCAACGGGCACGGGGCCAGAAATTAAAAACCCCGTCTGTCAGAACGTGGTGTCGCAGCCAGACGCTCAGTTCGAATTGCCTCTCTACACTCAATTTAACGTGGAAAACACTTGCCTTTGTCTACGTAATCAAGAGGCTACTTGGTGAAGTTGGGAGCCTGGGCTGTCATGAAGGCGATTATGTATGAATACCTCTCCAAGGCAACAAAATAATGAAGTAGGCATTTTTTTCTCTTTACGCGATGAGCTTTATCAAGCGTTTTAAATTTAAGATACCTACTTAAGGATGTATTGTGAAACATATCAACTAAAGGAATTCAGTATTTTAATTAATTTGTGGTTTTGTTATTTTATACAAAAATCTGTGAATGCAGTTATATTTCTTTTTAAAAATAAAGGAATGTTTCCATTTAGTAAATTGAGCTGTTTTATAGATTTAAGGTACTTCCCCTTCAAGGCCCATCTTTTTTTTCCACACTGTGTATGGTGACATTTTGTTAAGTAACGTGACAATAGATCTGTTTACGATGACGAATAGAATATATATTGTTTCAATGATGTAACAGTGACATTTCCGATACAGTATCGTATGTGTAATTTTTGATTGATTAAAAGGATTGAAAACGAAGAAAAGTGGCTTCTGCACAACGGGTTGATTCCTTCGGTGGTTTTGTCTTGCTAGGGATAAAAAGTTATACTTACAATATATATTTAGTATGACCGCAGAAATTTGTTCCGATATCGGCATATATGCACCCATGAAACAGGACCAACTTCTGATGTCGAGGGACTTACTTAAAAAAATATAATATTTATAGATACAGGCATCCTATTAATGTCAATACTAATTATAAATAATATATGTATCACTAACTAATAAGTACATGAAATAAAAATTACAGTGAAACGTTTGATAAACATTTTTATATAAAATTATACATTATGTTAGTATATACTAAAATTATAGAACAAAGTCAGCTTTCGACGCATATGTTTTTTCCTTATCTATACTAGTACAACATTAATATTCATGCTCTTCAATTTAACATGTTTTCACAAAGATGTTCTATGTATTTTTTTTTTATTTATTACTGGCATGTGAAATTTATGAAATTATCAATTTGTCAATTATAATATGAAATTTATCAATTTGCAAATGTGAATAAAGTATCCTTCTAACTAATTGAATTAATCAATATTCTCTATCAAGAGACAAAATTATCTACGTAAGAGAATCCTTTATAGGTTTCTTCTATATACGAGTATATAGGTATAGTTATCTATAATACTAGGTACGGCATAAACCTTCGCGACAGAGAAGTTAACTCTTTTTTTATAGCATAATCCTGAACGTTGTAGTTATGATACTGAAGGTGTGAATCAGGAAGAATCTAGATTTGTAGTAGAAGATCTGAAGGTTATTATCGATGTGGCCACCTGCTTCTGGTATTCTTCTTAGCTGATTCACTAGCTAGGTAAGCTTAAAACTATACAAACTTGCAAGCTTTATGGCCAGCATGTTCTGTCTTCTGCTACGGGGACAGTAACATCTGATAGTAACCATGACCAAAGTTGCTTAGCTGCGGCAATATTTACTCATTACTTTTGACAAAACGAAAAATAATGTGAAAGTATTATATCATTCTTCAAAATTATTTTCCAGTTAATCTTCTATTGTCTATTGTGAATAGTGAATTTTCTAGTATCATCAAAGGAATGAAATGATAAAAATTGTCTTTTCCAGGTTACTTTATTTTCTTGGTACGTGCATACAAAATAACGACAGCGACAATTGAAATTTGATTTTTAGAACGTAGCGAATAGGATTTGAGGTATCCTTTTTTTAGAGGCGTATATTTGCGTACGAGGTACGAGTCCCGTGCGCCGCGCGTCGTTCCCTGTCGATTTGTCGACAGGCTTTATTTCCGCCTGTCGCACTGAACCACGATAGCGTTTATATTTTATTCTCAATATTTCAGTTATCGAAATACAAAACATGGAACGAAGCTCATTCAATATGAAATCGTTTTTATATTAGTGTATATATATATTACAGCAAGAGCGATTATGAATGTGATGTTAAATTATAAACTATTGAGATATTTGTGTTAGTTCTAATAATATTATAATTGATTTGTAATAGTGAACTATAAAAAAGTTGCGTCTTTATTGTCAACGAAATCAAGACTTGGGATTAGTTTAAGTTATATGTTATACTACTATATATACGAGTATCTGTATCTGTATCTCGTATCTGTGTACTTAGCACGGTGTAGTACGTTTCTGTGTATGTATGTTATAAGTATTTTTTACATTTATATAACCTATAATATCTGTACATTCAATATTTTTTCAAAAAATTACTACCTCGTTTGCTTGCAAAGTAGTATATGGATCATAATAGTTGGTAGGAAACGTGCTGCCTTAAGTTTAAGCAATTAGGGTAGATACGTTTCTTAGGGAGATTTAAGCTGCGATATCTACTGCTGGTAATATTGAAAGAATTTTCCCCTTACAAAAAAGAGCAATTCGTCTCATTCACAGCTTACGAACTAGAGACTCACTAGGAGAACTCACTGTTGAACAGTAGTAGTAATCAATATCTTAACATTAGCTGGCCAATATATTTATAATAATTTAGTTTTGTATATAAAAATGATCACACATGCAACAAAAACAGCGACAAACATAATCTGAGTACAAACAATAAATATAAACTTCCAATATAAAATCTTCATAAAACTAGTTGCTCGTTCTTGGGGAGATGTATATCCATGTTTAATAAGTTCCAAGAAAAACTAATAATTAAAAGTTATTATAAAATAAGTGATTATCTAAATCATCATACTATATCGAACTAGAGACAGTATTCATAGAGCCATATTTTTTTACAAGATAATTTATTAATAATACAGTACTTTTTTGACATGTAATGTGTATATAAGCGAACATACAACTGTAATTGTAAAATGTATGTTTGCCCTTGCTTATGTATTTTAATATTATTGTTGATGAACATTTAAAAAGGGGTTTCTTGTTTGTACTTCTCGCGATGGCTCTACCAATTCGAGCATGAAGTCGAATGTACCTCATTCTTCTTGTGTGTAATAAGCACAGAGTCGGCGTATGTGCCTTTCTCGTAGCAGGAAGCAACGGATATCCACTAATTCATTGTGATTTAAAGAACTGCCAAACAGATTTTGATTAAATTAGGTATGAAGATAGTCTGACAGCTGGAAAAATTGTACGTACTGATGTAAATTAAGTTGAGGATTGTTTAAAACGAATAAAAGTATACTAACAAATATTAGGAGGAGAGGAAGGAATGAGGATCTATCTCATTGACGAAGCTGCTTGTCAGTATTTATTGCTGGTGTTATGCAGACTATATAACCGTGCTGAATTACCTATCTAGTCTGTATTAATCTGAGATAGGAAAGAGTCAACTCTACTGTCATAACTTTAATTCTACTGCAACATAAGGTGTAGTTATAGCTTGGTATTTATTTGATCAAAACAGCGTTATCTTTCACACTTGGTTTGTGACAACAAACACAGTGACATAATCAGTTTGTAAAACTACACTCTTAAGTATGCTGGTTATATAATAGCATGAGTTGTAAATACGTATTGCTATTTAAACAATTCACTGTTCAAAGTCAATGTTAATTTATTTTAACAGCAGAAGCCGTGATTTCGGTATATATAACGAAGTCGAATAAATCCAATCTAGAAAATTGATTCTATTATACGATCTCCACACATCACATAGGTAATAATGGCGGAGAAAATACGGAGGTTATATAATCTTTAAATAAATAAAATGCATAAACAATAAACTTTTAATAAGTAGGCTCTTAAACTTTGTTAAAAATATACAAGGTTTACAAGATTCGAGCTTCGTAATTTTAACAACAAAAAAGCAATTTTATTTTCATTTTCCTTTTATCGTTACAGGAATTATCCTAATACAAGAGGAACGCGTAAAAGAAAACTCTTTTCAAAGCTTAGTTCTTGCAATGGCCACCACTAATAGCCGAGGTTTCCGCCAGCACTATACAAATCTATCCGGCACATATATAACTAAAGTAAGATACACGAAAGTATAAAAGGGGTATACACCATATAGTTCTTATATCTAAAAATCGAATAAATTTATTTTGTACTCGTTCTGGCATAAGATTATACTTCTCTTCATGGGAACTCGTTACTAATTTTAAATAGTATCTTCAACAGCTGAAACGCTGAAGTTTTTCAGCCCATTGCTTCTTCGAATTACATAACCCAATAATATGTATGCTTTCTTGAATACATTTTCAATGTCTCATTGTTAATACGTGAACCAAAGTTCCAAGTGCACTGTGGTGTAGTGTATTGTGTACGCCTAAATGTCAACGTAGAATTTAACAGAACTACAAGAGATTTTTATTGCTTCTTTCTATTACCCTATCTATGTCCCTTTGTATTTTCTCAATTCTTCCTGATGTGCTGACATTACTAGGATCTCTAAATACTATTATCACTGCTGAGATTTATTAGGTTTAATATCAAAGAAAAATTAAAATAGTTTGATAAACTAATATCTACCGTGGACAAATAATATGAACAAAAAAACAATAAGTTGCTTCATAAATAACTATGACGACCTGGCTAGTAGATCCATGCAATTTCCATCATTTGAAGTAAGTACATATTGTTATCGATTTCTAATGGGCGTTATATCATAATTTGCTAATAAGAAAATTATAATTACAACTCACATTTTTGTTTGATCAAATTATATAATAAACATTATAAAACAAATTAATCATTATTATTCATGTGAATAGAACTTGGAACTTATTTGACTTACTTTATTTATTTATAGTATAGAGCTGTATTAACTTTTAAACAAAAAAAAATGTAAACAATATTGTTTATATTTTTATAGAATTTCATATAATAAAAATATCTCACAATTACTAAAAATCACCATGAATATATAAACGCATCCTCTATGACTTTTTTAGATCTATACAAAACTAAATTACTGTATCTGGCATAGAGTGGTGATGGATAATGATGTACGTGAAACTTATCGATTTTTGATGAAGTTTAAAGTCTTGTATGAGAAACATTTAAAATAGATTGCGATGGTTGCAGGAAAATATTTTGTTCAAGATAACTTAGTGGAGGGCAATCAAGAGTCATCAGAGCATGTTTGAAGTAACTATCAGTTACCCTATAGATTTAAAATTATAAAATTTTCATGGTATACATATATTCAAAAATCACCATGCTATACATATTCATCCAAAAGATTCATATTCATTCATAACATCCATAGAAAAATCGGTTTCTAAGTAAATATTCTGTCAAAATTTATTAAACCTCTGCTCATTGAAAGCTCTGAATGGATGACATTTTCACGGAGAGACTGAATAGACGGAAAGTATATTGGTAGGACGAAGCAAGATTCCAATAAATAATTTTACGGAGCGACGAGTTTGCACCCCGCCCACTCTTAAACAGTGGTCGCTCTTACTCGGTCGGTCGTTCGGCCGGTCAGTCATTGGGACCAAGGCTAAGTTTGGTCGGTAGGTCACATCGCTCGAGCCGCCTCTATCGGTTTGGAGTCTGACATAAGCACCGTAACACTTGGTTGCGGTGGTAGCCATGAGGATCTCAGCCTCAACTCTCCTGATAGAAATAAAGCGACGGGTTTGTTCTTATAGGTCCCATAACGTTTTGTTTACTTGAAAAAGTTAATGATAGAAATATACAAACAAACTTAAAACATTTGCTAGGGTATAAATTTATTATACACTTATGTGTTTGATATATTTATTATTTATTTATATTTAATAGGCTTTATAGCCAAAAAATCTTATGTTGCATAGATCGTAAGATAAATCTAATATCAAACTGGTATTTTCTTTCTATAGTGAATAAGTGCACTTATATATTAATTATCTAATGTTATAAAAGACAGATTAAACTTGTTAAATAAGTTAAATTTTTGATTTCTTAGTCTATTCACTTGGAATAGCATGTAGACATAGTGTAAATTTGCCAATCATTTAAAATTCAAATCATAATCATGAGCTAAATGACTATACAAAGAAATAAACTAATAATAGCAGTGACTGTTCGAAGTTAGACGGACGGTGACGGAAATCACCACGTATTAGCATTAGCTCATACGTGGTGATTTCCGGATAAATCGGTTACTTTAAAGATGACTTATATCTAAATTAAATAACAGGTAAATCAACATATACATGTTTTGAACCCGATACATATTAATATATTAAAAGTGGTGTAACGTCACTCTATTTTAAAATAGCGAAAATAAAGGCAATAAGGACATATGAATACATTTAACTAAAAATAACACTTTGCCATATAATTTGTTACTGTTAGATATGAAAAAAATTATGTATTGAATATTACAAGTTACATTTAAGAAACTATTACGATAAACAATTAGATAATCGGCGCTATTGTCCATTTAGGATAATATTCATAATAGACAATGCGTGTTATCCACAGCACTAATCTAGTTAAGATAGGTAAATATAATCTAAACTTATGATAAAAAAATCATAATTAGATTTGGTAATAACAATATTTGAAATTGACTCGAAGGCTGCGTTAGGACATGTTTATGTAGACGACCTTAAGGAAAATAACTACTTGTTGATGTGTGACCTGAGAAGTATCCTAAATAAGACCTTAATATTTTCTGCAGCTGCACAGGAGTGATCGAAGAATAGCTGATAGATGAATTAACATTTTTTCCTTAACCTTAATAATACTTAAATCTACAAATCGTAGAGTTTCTTACAAGAGCTAATATTTAAAAAAAAATATAAATGTGGGATGGAAGGCACAGAGGAGTGATAGGTGACATGACGTGAATGCATGAAATAGGAGATACAGATTTGACACAAAACGCGTAAAATGGAGTATGTATACAATTGAGTCGAGAAGTCGAGATAATTGTCGCACTTTTTGAAGAATTATGTGATCAATTATTCTCATACATAATTGAAATTTCAACATATTGGGAAAAAAATGTTTGTGGGCTACCAAATTTTAGTTTGTGTGAAAACATTAACGAAGGGAACCAATACCCTGTTATTAATCATGCAGCAATCATTATATACCGAGTGATTTTCTATCCACCTATTAAAACGTGCGAGCGATAAAATCTGTACTCTAAAGTGTAGACATAAGGGTTGATGAAGACAAAAATATATGAAATTGTAACTTTGTTAAGTTATAAAAGGTCCTTTGCTCAATAATATGTTCTAATTTGTCTAATGCGATCACTCGGTCGAGCGGCCGTGTGAATCTTTCGCTTAATTAACTCACACAGAGCAATGCCGCACTTCAAAGAGCTTCGTAAATAAAATCCGCCATAACTTGCTGAGCTGATCATGTTTAGTAGAGTAAAACATTTAGGTTAATATGTAAAGCGCTTCGAGTGCGACGATGCATTGGCGCAGAATATGCTTTTAAGCGAAATAGCTACAAAAGGGTGTTTTAAAATAGTTATTTATTTATAGAGGAATCTTATAAGTATAAATTGCTATGTTATTTTTTACTGTGTATACTTCAGGTCAATAAACATTTTATCTTGTATAATAGGAGAAATATCCTTAATAATAAGCCTTAACGACCTTACTGCCTTACTTTTTTCGTTCATATTTTAGCCGTAATAAAAATTTGTAATGTTTATAGACTTAATGCAGTTTCAGTAACAGTAGCACAAAATAACCACCATTTTTTAAATACTGGAGAAAGATTGGCATATCGACATAGCTAAGGATAAGGATCGATTGACCACAAATGAATCATGCACTCAATTGTAATTTTTTATTACGAGATATGAATCTGAACCGTTTTTGATATTCGTAACTGGTCAGCCATGTCAATTAAAAGCCGAGTTAGCGATTCTTCGGTCTATGTCAGTGACCTAGCTTCTTCAGAGGATTTCACTATTTTTGATTAGATCCGATCACGCTGAGAAATTTTGGGCTTAGTCCTTTGTTACCATTTAAGTGCTGCCTTTGAGTCTTTTTATAAGTAGTGAACTTGAGATGCCGTATGTCATTACAGGAAATACCCATGATCAAAGGGTTTTTGTCTTGAAGCACTACTGTAAATCTGTTGGCTATACGGTGCATAGCGTTCTGAACGCTACCCAGTTAAGTTCAACCCATGGATGGATCTCTTCCTAGAATTTCGACCAACCTAATTGGACTATTTGTCTCAGTTAAACATCGTATCCACAAATGATAGTATGGGACGTTCAATTTTCAAAGAGTAGTTGCTTCTTGAAAATTTGGCATGATCTTACCATCTTGTCCATACTTCTTTTAAGATCTTCTTGTTGGGAAAGTCTACTATGATCTCTGACCATTGTGGTCAAGTCTACCACGGTCTAGCTAAACTAGCTACACTTGCTGTGGAAATTGAGTGATGTGTTTCGAACATTATTTTTTAACCAATCCAAAGAAGGTCAGCGTAGTTTGACTAAGGCCTAATCGCCCCAATACGAGATGTACGAGAATAACTTAACCATGTTAAGTTAGGTTAAACTTGTACCCCTCGATGTGGACGGATATGAGCTGTATGGTGGTTGTTATGCTCATTCAATAATAATTATCTTTAAATACGAGCGGAACTACTCTGTTGCCCGCGTCGTGTTAGGTACGCTAAATATACACCTAATATAGAGACAGCGCTGCATCGCTCTCTGCATCCCTCTTCTGAGGATTACCTCACAATTAGCAGCAAATCTGCAACACTGCTGCTTTGCGACAGAAACAAATGAGGCGAAGGTACGTAAGCAAACGACCTTGGCATACTGTCCATATTATATCAATGAAAAATAATGATGACTTATTTACACAATTTTTACTACAGTTACAGAAACACCAGTTGTATTTAGTATTAGCTACATAAATTGAATCAATGAACCACGTAAAATAAAATTAACCTACGTAGGTTTCTTTCAATTTCTTTTTATGTCGAGAGCTATAACACATTATATGCTTTGAAGCAACAAACCGATATTGAGCCAACTAATTGTTATAAAAGCTTTTCCACGAATGGGAAATAAGCGTTTCATTTTAAAAATGCATGATCACTGATTATCGAAACTGTTTGATGGATGTGACACTTTACAAATAGTGCAAGATTAAATTTTAATGTTTTGTTATATTATAGATTCCATGTTTCGAATTGGTTAGGCATAATGAATTTTAATAACACTAAATTCTGTGGTAAATTGCTTCAATTGATGTAGATAATGTTCACACAAATAACAACTGGAACAACTTTTATTACAAAACTTACATTAAAGAATGCATTTGATAAAAATAATTAATAATTAAAACTCAAAAATGTCATTACATGCATACAAAGAGATACAATCAGAGACTGAACTGATCGAACGATCTCGCTTTATTGAGGCATTATATACTTATTCTAGATGAAATATACGTTCGAAATCTCTTATTTTATGTAAAATAAGTTATTTGCTAGGCTGACAGTACCTATAGATGATGCATTGCTATACTGAAACAGTCTTTCAACGCCCTTTAACGGAAATTTTGTTGCAGTACGGCGGGGTCCGAAAAGTAACATACTTAATAAAGTTTCTCACTTTAGGAGTATGTTAAGGGGATAATTAGGGTATGTATATTTAGTAGCGTCACCATTTCTCTTTATCGGTAGCTTTTGCTTGATTTTGTAATTTATTTTAAATCGAAGTATGAAGAATTATCTCTCTGTCAATATGTTGATAACTACAATATCATCTTTTCTTCGTTCTATCTATCGCTGTTACCTTTTCATATTTTTCATATGATAGAGCTAATATGGAAATGGCAACGTTTTGTTAAGAAAAAGTCGCTTTAATAATATCACTTAATTCGGTAATATATTAATTACTATTATCTACAAACTAAAATTAAAATTATCCTTACAAACAAAGGTATATAACTAAAGTTCTATACTTCTAAAGTTATCTATATAAAATCCCAGTTATATAATGAAAACCACGAATAATGGTGGCATTGATCTCATCTCATTGGCAGCATAAGCTGGTGGCGTTACCTCTCAGCACAGCAGAGCAATATGTTGAGAGATATACATAAGCCTTAAGGTCTCTTTATAGTCTGAACCATTCATGCCAACAAAGTTATAATAAAATCTTTCATATTGGCTGACCATTGGTCTAGTGTCTCTACTGCGAAGCTTTTAGTCTTTCTATTGAGGAAATTTGTCGAGTAAGAAACAAAGTATAAACATGTTAAGTAATAGAAATAAGCCCAGTTAGAGTTGTCGCCTTACTTAACTGAATCGTTTCTCACGACAACTTCACTTAGTCCACGCATAACTTGATAAGTAAAACTTCTCTCAACTCTTAGTTACATCAAGTTCGGTTCAAGTAACACTGAATATGATGCTTACTTACAAGTTATTTAAAATAACTTTTAAGCTATTTGTTTCTTTTTTGAATGTTTCGAAAATATTAAAATAGATATATAAGTATCAACAATTTTGTTGATTGTCCTTTGTAGCAATAAAAATATTTTTTTTTATTAATCTAATTTTGAAAATTATGGATGTTTTGATATACTAATGTAAGCAATGTGTCCACACTACTTTTTTCAACATTCTTCAAATTTTCTACGAACTACAGATTCAACTTTCCTACGATCAAAGAGAATATCCCGAAAAAACATGAATGCTTCTGTGAAAACCTCAAAGACATGACCAATCCGCATTAGGCAAGCGTGATTGACTCAGATCTAGTTAGTTTTCTCGTGCTTTTTAGTGGAGAAGTAGAGATGCTGTGATGATAATGACTTTTAATTTAAGAATACTTAACAAATCAAAACTATTTAAAAAATCATCAGTTTTTCGTTGAACTGATTAGAAAAGAAAATGATTTCATTCCACTGGATCATGGTAGACCGTAAACAATGACAATTATTTTTATTTGAAGCCATCTCCAATATGCTTTAACGTTTTATTACGTAACGTTGGAGCATCGTATTGACAACTATCTGATTTTGCCCCAAGGCTATTGGACAAAGCACTCATTTTAATTATTTGTTTTCCACTTTTTAGTCTTCTATTTAGTTTTTTTAAATTTGTTTACTAAAGAAAAACAGTTTTAAAATTTGAATTCACACAATAATATTTCTATGAGCAAATATACATTGTAAAATGTTTACATAGTTACATTTTATATTTATATAGTAATGTTTACGACAATATTAAATAACTTTTAATACAATTAAACCTAGCTTAGTGTTATAATTTTATTTCGTTAACTTACTATCTCGGCCAAAAAAATATATTACCACCTAACAGTCAATACAGCTGTCAACTATGGAATATAGTCCAATTTCCTAATTATGAGATTAATTTATAAGATTCATACAAACTTTTGTTTTGCAAACTTTATCCTGAATAATGCAACAATAAAATAAATACCTAATCCTAGCGATTCATATTTAACAGAAAAGAAACAGAAAACAGAATTGACAAACAGAAAAGAAATCATGAAACAAATAAAAAATCATGGCGTTGAAAGAAGTTTAACCCTAACGGAGGTGAGTAAGAGCTCGCGGTATATTACCAAAATATTCTGAACGGCACAACACTTTTTCAAAAACAAACGTAACACGTCTTATCATCATATTACATACCTAACTTCTTACAGATTCACTAAAAAGGTTAACTTTAAAATGCTGTCAGTTGAAATGATTTTATGCCAACGGTACATACATAAAGGGCGAGTAAGCGATCGCCGGGTTAAGTGTGGTGTGATGAGGAGCACGCGCTAAGCACGCTCATGAATTATTAACAGGCCGCGGCTGCCGGAGTGTCCCGCTGTACCTTTATTATTGAGATCGCTTTGAGTCCTCCACACTGTAGAATCTTTTTTGTCAAACTGCGGAATACTGAGGAAATTGGATACAAATGATCGCGTTCAACGATAAAGATGTACCGTTTCCGTTTATTTTCGCGGTAGCTACGTGCATATTGATTTGCTTTGATAAGCGAATAGGGAGTAGAAATTGTTTTCAATTGGATTTATTCCACTTAACACAATTTTTCCTAAAATGCCTAAAGAAATTTTCATTTATGCGCTTGTGTGTAATTATATTCTATATACTTTTTGTCACTTATCAAACAAAACCTCGCAAACCAAATAAATAAATTTTACATAGGAGTCTAAACACAGATTTTTAAATTTGTGTTATAAATCGTGTCATTGTGTAATTATTTCTGAACGCTCTGTATAGTAACAATTAGTTTCGTTGTGTATATAATTTACAATAAAAATATTTTTTAACTAGTTAATGAAATTAAAACTAAAAGTTAAAACTAATAAATATTTGAAATTTTTGATCGGGGTTGTTTGCTAAGTGACGTTTTGTTTTTAAAAATAATTCAATACCAAATTAATTCATCTAATGAAATAGTTGTGATTCATGTGTATTTTCAGTAAATAAAAATATAATAAAAATAGCAAATTTGAAAACTAGAGTATGTAATAAATTAAAACGTAATGATATTACTTTAAGAGACATTAAGTGCCTGTCTAGTCACATCGTATTTACTATAAAATGAAGGTAGTTAGGGTTACCTAACTGCCAATGACGTCATTCTCCACAAACATTAACTTGCTCTACCATAACTGTCCTTCACAGGAATGTACTCAAATGTTATGGTAGCATCCAATTTTACTTTTGATCCTTTGCTTCCTAATTAGTAAAATACATTTGTTTTAGTGGAAGGAAAACTAATTTTATATATAATATTAACTAAAATGTGACACTTTAGATGATTAAGCTAAAAAAACAGCGTAATAATTAACATTATTTTTCAGTTGTTGTTGTGGGTGTTTATAAGCCATATACGAGTATCTATAATAAGTATAGATATGATTTCGGACTGTTCGCAAACTTAGTCGAATTTTGTGCCAAAATTTACCTATAAAAATTTACTTAATAATGACGTCAATTCTATTATAAATAGTATTAGTACCAACATGCATAAAAAAGTCTTATTTCAAGTTGTACTTTATATGTTTATCCTAATTCTCATCTTTTAAAAATTCAGTATTGAGATTATAATTCAATTTATATATTTTCGCTTCGCTACTTTTCGTTCAAATGGTATTAATATAAAGGTCAAGAAGTAGTTTTATCCTAATTATGTTAAAATATGATGTATATGGTAGCATTAATACTAATGAGGTCTTATGTAACTGAGTTATTACTTTGCTGCATAGTTTCTCTTTATTCCACCATTCTCAAACCCACCTACAAAATGCACACCTATAAAATGCTCGAAATGACAAAATAGTATAATGCATATTTGTTGGCGTCTAAGGAGAGAGCATCCAGCTCCCCACAGTAGCAATTCCCATCACTATAATGAATGAAGTAATGAATAAATGACAAGCGGTATGAAGTTGTAATAGCGTCCATCGTACTTATCCTAGAGATACATATTTTGTGACAATGACAACCTACCTTTCCTATCTATTAAAAAGGGGGTCATACCAAAATAATAAGGGATTTTCTTTCAAAAACCACAGTGAAAGATAGCAAGCTCAGTACAAAGCGCTGTCATGATTTCCGGTCTAGTTCACTATAAAGCAGTTCACACGATGTCGCTGGTGGCGTTAAAAGGAAATAAGATGCCACTCAACTCTTGGCGTCGATGACTGGCGGACATGTCATGTGTGGTTGGAGCTTTATCGACATTTTTTCATTACTGAATACTTCATTGGAGACGGAAAACCAGTATACGATTATGAGTTGCTTCATTCGAATTGATATGTGTAATAACAATAAGTTCAAGTATATAATATCTAGCTCTTGCATCTTATTAGAAGGTTAGAAGAACACCATATTATTATTATTAATAAATAAAAATAAATATTTCTTACACTAAATATTTAGCATAAGCAGCTATATTGTAAGTACTTTGTCATATAAATACTTATATAAAAAATGGAACTACCCATTGAACCCGTTGAAGTGGGATTCGTGTGCTTATTTCACATAGAGGACGCAACATACTATACTCATATGTATCAACATCAGCCGTACTCAGGATATCGTAATTGACATGTCAAGCCCAGTCGTGAGCCACAAAAGGCCAGACATTGTAGAAAATTTGCCGCACCGATAATGTCCGACGCCAAATCGGGACAGCTTGACCGAAGGCGGCTGACTGCGAGAGACAATTTCTAAATGCAGATGCTACGGGCTTTTATATCAGAAACATTTGCTTAAAAGCCGCAATTTTACTTAGCTTTAACTATGATAACGTTCAACATATGTTATAGAATAAAGGGTTTCTCTACTTATTTAAAATTTTGAATTATAACTTGTTTAATATGACTATGTATGATGTAAGTACGATTTTATTTGATATTTATTTCTTGTGTTATAGAAAAGGCCAAGGTATATCATATCTTAGTCAACATTCTCTATAGGACGGATAGTAAGTGGGCCGACCCTCGTCAATAAAGCCAGTAGGGTCAATAGGACCAAAGGCTAGGCTGAGTTTAGTCGGTAGGTCTGTGTAGTCGAGCCGTCTCGACAGTACCAGGAGTCCGACATTATCAACGCATCCCTGCTTGCCTGTTGCGTTGGTATCCATGATGGATTCTCAGCCTCCTCTCCTGATGAAAAAAAAAAAAAAAAGTGGGCCGACATCGAACAGTTCAAAATTAAGCGAGTAACTCCCCACAATCCACGCTTAATCTTGGTATTTCATATTAAATTCTAATTTTATTGTTGTGACATTTATTGTTTCCTTTTCGCCCAAAACGTCACAGGTGATTGTGGAAAAACATTACACTGGCGCTTAGCGAGCAGTAAATATATATAGTTACTTACTACAATGGATTCGCGTGATATTCTAAGACCTGAACTTTAATTCATAATCAAAATCAAAATTAACTTTATTCAAATATGGCTTTATAGAAAGCTCTTTTGAATCGTCCAAATTTTTTTCCTACCACCCATTCAGGATGTATTTTTTAGCTGATAAGAAGAATGGGCGCAAGAAATTTATCAGTTTTATCAAAAGTAATAACAACATTTAGAACAAATTATGTCGTTTTCATACAACGTAGATATGTGTTTACAATTTATACGGAGAAACAAATATTTACATTTTAGATTACAATTTAGAACACCAAGCATTGATCAGCTTATGAGTACAGATGTATATGAGCTGTGATGATGATGCCATACTGACCTGCTAATATAATTGTTGTTTAGAGTCAACAAAAAATAATTGAATGCAGATCGTTGAGATTTAGGATATTGGTTCTTTTGTGTAAAAATTGCTAATATTTACATCTAAGGGCGTCCCTACAAGAGGAGATGGGGTATATGAAGACTTATACTTATAAAAAATCCTATTGATCAATATCCAAACTATCCACAAATATGAAGTAATAAGAACTAATATTGAAAAAAAAAAACAATAAATAATTTAATAAATGTATCAAAATACGGATCTATTCACGGTTTCAAAACTTTTGTTTATCGCATTTAAACGCATTCGCATTGCTAAAGCGTGCCATTAAATGGAATTCTTAGTTCACAATTCACATACTGGAGTCCATTCAATACGGAATACGCTGTTCGAATGCACATTTAACTTTATCGAAAATCACTCGAATTATCCGTGCCAAGTGAACAGACAAGCTAATCCTGAAATAGCTTTCGCTGGTCGAATATACGTACGTCTGAGAGCATTAAGTCTTCATTAGTACCCTAATACAATGACAATAGACAATTGAAGAGCTTCCGCTCGGATAGTGGATATATTAGAGAGCTCTGCGATATTAATGTTTCAATAAGTGAAGCAATATGAACTACCATTAAATATACTTAATTCCAAGTTGTGTCATATATACATATATGTCATCTCCAAAAATAAATAATAAGTTATATTAGATATATTTTATATCTAATATAACTTATTATATTATATATTTTAGACTTAATTATCTTGACGCTACCAATAAGCAAATGTATCTAGTAGGCGAACGCAACATAACATTTTTGTTGCAATATAATTTTGTATCTACGATTCCATATCTATATGGCCGTAAAGGCTGCATTCATACAATAAAAGTTATTTCGCATATTGGGTAGGTAAAAATCTAAATTTTACATCCAATTTTCACTGCGTTGAAAACTACAGCACAGAGAGCTTAGTTTTTTATCTCCCCTTGCTGCAAACAGGATAATTACTGCCGGTGACGCCACTTTTATTCCGTTAGTGTCGAAAAAAACGTTTTGTTTTAGACTTACCTGAGATTCGTAATGGATAAACTGATATGAATTCGTGCATGTCTTGTATTTATGTTTTCTTTCGCATAGTTTATGAAGCAGATTTTACGTTCTACTAAAATATTTCACATATTCATTTCTATTCGGCACGCCCAAAATTAAGATCCATTAAAAACTCCTTAAGTAAAGGCTTTTGACTATGAATGATATTGAAAAGGAACAAAGGAATCGGTCATGAAAAGTCATTAACTTTCGTGACTTATTCAAGCCGAAGGCAGTGAATCTTGCTTAGCATTGCAAAACAGAAGCGAAATAATTTACTAATCAAACGAATTTAGTTTAAGGAGAGTATACTAACAGCTGGTTGGTAATTTTACGTTAGACCAGATCGATCGAACTTTATCCGAATGAAAAACGGATAGCCTGCACTGAGTTTATTGTAACGGATTGCCACAAATAAAGCACTTGAAATTGCGTGAACTTAAAGCAAATGAGCCAGCTAATGAGCCAGTTTCCAAATTATAAGAAACTTATAATTTGGAAACTGGCTTAGTTCGACGTAACTTTCCTCACTTCGTAAACTCCATCATAAACCATTTTTTTCTAAAAAGGATTGACAATAGTGGCTAACAATAATTATTATTAATAGTGTAAGAATGTCAGTCAACCAATATCGCGCTGCTGAAGATGATGAAAAGAAGACTACGTTATTGTCTAACTAAAATAAACAATAAGTAGAGTCAGGTCGATTTATTTAAATAATTAGGTTACCTCACTTTTAGGGAATGTTCAGCCTATAGAAAAATTTCTTGTTAAATAAGATGTCTAATATAGCAATACCTACAATAGGTGAATTTAAAAGCCAATGTTAATTGAATCGGCTTCAGATTGCAGGAGGCCAGTGCAGTGGTAATTGCGTTAGCAGCAAACATGTCCGGGCTCTCAACTCCCTAATAGGGTTCATTCAATGTGACCAGTTTTTTGGAACCTTTAAAAACAGCGCGTGAAAAATAATATTTTAGTGCTCGACATATTGGGGTTCAAACTAAAGGCGTTCTAATAATGTATATTCAATATTGACTTTATTTTCACATTGCCTTCTGTATTTTAAATGGATCTTCCATTAATGATGTATGAGTAAAGATATAATCTCAATATCTTTGAAAACAATGGTTTCTCAGGTGAATATTTGCTTTTTTTTTGCACAGTGCACATCCATTGATGTGCCGTCTCCTATTTACGTCCCTTCACTCATATTGAAGCTAATCGCGTTCTTTTTAGCCTATAAAGGCAGTCATTTGTATCCATAAGTTTCATAGTCAAGGGATTGCTGTGATGTTCCAGTCTCCGCTTATAAGATTCAGTGGATCGCTCTATTTCCCCCTTAACCGTCGGGATGTCTAGATAATCATGCACCTCCGCGTTCCTTGTGAAACATGGGGCGCTGACGATGATCTTCAGTACTAGTTTTGGTAGCGCTGGACGATTTCTACATTTGAGTGACTTGCTGATCCCCAGAGTTGTATTCCGTAAGTCCAGATCGGTTTTAATATACATTTGTATATTAGGACTTTATTTGCTAGACTTAGTGACAGACTTAGTGTCTGCCCAATAGCCAGTACAAACTCGTAAACTTTTTATTTGCCTGCTCCCTTTTGGCCTTTATATGGTCTCGCCAGTTGAGTCTTCTATCTAGGTGCATGCCTAAGTATTGTACCGTACTTTCTGTTGCCAACATGGCTCCGTCAAGTGTCACAGGTGAACAATCCCCTTTCTTTAGCGTGAACTTAATATGCACTGATTTAGCTGGACTGGCTCGAATTCTCCACTTTTTCAGCCATAGTCCGATTTGTCGTATTATTCAGACTGGATTACGAGTATAACATTAATAGAGTAAAACGTGTTGTTTACTAATAAGTTATCATAATAGTGAAAGTTAATCTTTGATTTTAATATATACATTCGCGATGACGTATGATTAGACTTAGTATTGAGTCGGACATACCTATGGTGTTGTATTGCCTTGCGTTCGATAGAAAAACAAATATTTTTACCCTATGAGCTCGTTGGTCAATAGCAAAGGGGATATAATCCTTACAGTAAGGACAGATGGTACTACGAAAAAAAATTCATTACAAAAGTAATTAAGTTTGAACTCATACCAAACGAAACAATGGTGCATTTGCTTAAAATGCACTGTTATAGATAAAAAAGGTAAATAGAACTGCGCAATATGATGAGCGCCGACCACCATTTCAATTATATGGGCAATGGCGTATTACCTTTTTCTGATTGAGCGAGATTATACCGCCATTCATTAGCATGTTTTATCTAATATTTTTTTTCATATAAACTTGCGTTAAAGTGTGACAAATAAATTGTTCCTTACCAAAGTAGATCGTATTTTTTTTTTTAGAAATGTGAGTCTAATCGCTCGCTTTCGCTTTTAGAACACGATTTCCTTGCTTAGAGAAAACGTACTAGAGTACTAGAGAAAACGTACAATATCTATTGAAGTGTAACATAATCATCGGCTGGATTATACACTACTAATCGCCGGCTTTTTCTTTAAAAAATAGTATAACGAAAATTCTGTGTTAATTTAACCATTCTTATGATTATAACAGAATTATTTATTTTAAGTTCTTGCTAATGAGGCATTTATGAGTAAATTGTTACTACTCATATTTTCCTGTAAATTCTGTTCTAAACTCTTCATTAGCCACTTATTTGTAGATAAGAAAAGTATGAGAATTTTTGATATCAACCGTCAAAAGCGACAATTCGACGTAAATTCAAAATTATCACTAGGTAAAGATTAAAAGTTCTGTTTTGCACACTTACCATTACAAATTACACCCCGTTTAGTAAACAGTTACCCTGGCTTTAAGAAGCCTTTCTTAGTGGCCTTCTTTAGTGGCCGGGGGGCGTCGTCGGTGGAGGAGACCGGGGGAGGTAGTGTAGCCTCCCCCGAGGGGGGCTCCCCTCTGGGCAGGGGAGCGGAGGCTGGGGGTTCCTGGAGGTTGCTTGGTGTTCCCGGGGGCTCCCTACATGCCTGAGGAAGGCCATCCCTGAGGTTTTTAGTGGGTAGGCCTCCTCCTTCTGGGGAGGAGAGCCCCACATAACCGCCGGCTCGCCACAGCCGGGGTATGCAATTTAATGCATTTTCAAAAATCTTTAATGCATTTGAAAAAAAAAATGGCTTTAAGAAGCCTGTTTAATCTAAATAACAATTACATTTAAGTTTATTAGCAACTAAATGTTGTCAGAACATACGCTTCTACGCGATAATATGTATTTCCTGAATCTTCAAGGCCACCTAGAGGACACATTTCTGGAAGGAGAATCTAAAGTATCTAGCTAAACAAAAGAAGTTTAAAGAGATATTGTACTAACAGATTTGCGTGACAGTGTAATGTATTTCATCAGACAATATAAAGAACAGTGTCTGTATTTTTCTACTTTGTTTAACTAGCGATTTTACTGTGTAGTATATATACATGTCAGTTCTAATTACGTAAAATTACGGTAAATAGACAAACTCAGAATACTTACTACACCAAATCGAGTAAAAAATGGTGTCTCTGGGCCTTTTCACCAAAACTAAATGTTTTTAACGACTCAAATATGAAGAAGTTTAAACACATCAAATATTTTTACACCATAAAATAATTAAATACTAATAAAACTAAATGAAGTTTGCAATGAAATATCAACCCTGTATAATTAAATCTTAATCCACGACTTCATTAATTAAAAAAATGGAGCTCATGGTAAATACTGAGATCGAATTTTCAAGGGTGAAAAAAGATATCCTTATCTGAAGAGGTGCTCGAAAAGACACTAGGGGTTTCTCTTATTCAGTTGAATAGCGAGAACCAATTATAACTTGTAAGTAATCCTCTTATCTGAAACTGCGAGTCGACGCTGCCCGCCACTCAGAATATAATTCACTTTATCCATATTCAATATCAGATCGTGCGACGGCGAGCAAATAGAGCGACTCAAGTGAGAATTATTATTGGATAAAGCCCGCCTCTTTCTTCCTCGTCTATTTTCAGTGTCCACTGGACTGTGATAATTTACGTGTTGTACTCGATATTGCATTGCGAATATGTTCATTCATCTTCCTAATGATCTCTTGCTTGTGTTGCAGCATTAGAATGCTAATTCACTTGATCTAACCTTATCATTTAGACCATTCTTATCAGGAACGATGTCATAATTTCTTCTTTCCATTTCTCTATATGTCATGTCAGGTACTTTACTGATTTGGATATATGATGGAATTATTTTATTTTGGACAAGTATATCTATGATCCCATTAGTATTTATTAAAAAATACATATAAATATAATCACTATTCATATAAATATTTGCTATAATGGCTGATTACTACATCGGGTAAACTGAGTTGGTAATCCACAAATGTTATTGGTTATTGGTAACCGAACATATGCGAGGGCGTTAATATAATATGACTGCATTAATTACTCACTTTTACAACATACGTAATCTAATTTTCTTTCAACTAGCAATTTACCTCCATTAATTAAATATTGATCCACTCAAAATAAAAGTTCTAACTTAATGAAAACAAGGTTGAATATCTCCTTCAACATTTAAAACCTATAATTATAAAACGTTATAGTTATTAAAATATTTAATCCGTAAACTTTGTTGCAAGGTGCTTAACTATTTTATTTGCAGCTATTTTTATGATACTTGGGGTTGAATTCATTTTGCTACAATATTTAAAGTTGCCCTATTTTAACTTAATGGGAGACACTAATGCCCCTGTGGTAAATTCTAATAAAGAAAAACAGTTCAATAAAGAAAAACTGTAATCAGTTTTCTTTGTAATCGGTTTTGTAGTTATTAATGATAACATTACTACATACTTAAAATAAAAATATATTTAAGATAGAAAATTATATTTATTAAAAACAACGGTTACAAGCAGGTAAAACAGTTTAAAAGCAAAAAAGGTTTAAAGTGTGTCGTAAAAATATAAATAAGAAAAACTTTTTCTATTTAAAGTTGAACAGTAATATTTGTGATACGATTTTTACAACAACAACACAAATCAACAAACAAGTCCAAAACTCTATGAAATTATCCTTATAGTTTTAAAACTATAAGAACATTTTTATAGACCCGGGAAAATTATAATAATTTGATAATTTTACATAATTCCCTAAAATGTAAGGAACGTAAAGACTTGGCATCTTATTCCATTGAACGAACAATAGAATTATCATGTGTGGAACTTGAAAAAATAATTATTATCTGTGTTTACCGGCCCCCCTCAGGGAACTACCAAGAGTTTGAGTCTGTTATGGAGGAAATACTGAGAATTATTTGTAAGAAAAATAAAAAAGTAATTGTTTGTGGAGACTTTAATATAAATATATTAGACATGTCACAGCTGTCTAGCAGATATTTAAATCTATTTAAATCATTCAATTTAGTTAATGTCTTTGATGAACCTACTAGAGTAACACCTACGTCAGCCACTTGTATAGATAATATTTTTTGCAACAGTGATGTTACTAAAAAATCCATAGTTAATTTCATTAATTCTGACCATAGTGGACAATTTGTGACTATTGAGCACCATCATGCACCATTGGTCCTTGAGGTTACTTGTAGGCCTATTACAAAACACGGTGTTGAAAAATTAAAAATAATGTTAATGATAGAATTTATTCTTTACCATTAGATGATAGTAACCCAAATAGTTTATATAACAGCGTCTTTAATGTTATCAAAAGTGAATCTAGTAAAATATTTAAACAAAAGTCCATTAAGATTTACACGAGTAAAAAGAAATTCAGTGACTGGGCTACACCAGGTATTTACAAAAGTAGGAGAAAATTATATGAGCTATATGCCCTAAAATCTAATTCTAGGGACCCTGAATTTATTGAGTATGTAAGAAATTACTCTAAAATATTTAAAAAAGTCTGTGTTACAGCTAAAAAACTTTTTATTGCCAATAAAATTAATGTTTCAAAAGATAAAGTAAAAAACTGTTTGGAAAGTAATAAACCATGAAACAGGGAAAATAAAACAAAACGAACATACTTATTCGCTAAAGGTTAAGGATAAGTTAATTCAATCTGATAACGAAGTAGCCTCCGAATTTGAAAGGTTTTTCCACCAAATACCTATAGATACTACTTGTAGCCTCGGATCATGTACAAACGGTGCGGTCGCCCTCCTTGAATCAAATGTAAACAAGATTAAGGAATCTTTTCATTTTAGACATATTGATGCTGAATTTATCCTCAAAACTTTTAAATCACTTAATAATAAGAAAACAGAGGATCTGTGGGGTATCTCAACTAATATTATTAAACCAATTATCTCTGAAATTGCGCCTCACCTAGCCCTAATTTTCAATAAATGCATTGATGAGGGGGTCTTTCCAAATCTTATGAAAAATAGTAAATTAATTCCACTTTACAAGTCTGGCGATAAGAGTGACCCTACTAATTTTAGACCCATTTCTATATTACCAGCCTGAGCAAAATCTTTGAAAAGATTATTTATAATCAGCTATCATCTTATTTTATCCTTAACAAGTTATTTCATTGCAACCAATATGGTTTTACCAAGGGTAAATCCACTACAGACGCTGGAATTTCACTTTTAAAACACATTTTTGATGCTTGGGAGGGCAGACAAGACGCAATAGGTATTTTCTGTGACCTTTCTAAAGCATTTGATTGCGTAAGTCACGACACATTAATGAGGAAATTAGGGCATTATGGTGTCTCTATCAAATCACTCGGCCTTATTAAGTCATACTTGTCGGATCGAATACAAAAAGTTGTTATTAATAAAACTGAATCTGCTGGAACTTCACTAGTTATGGGCGTGCCTCAGGGATCAATATTAGGTCCTTTACTATTTTTAATATATATTAACGACCTTCCTTACTATACAAGCACTTTATGTGAAACAGTGCTATTTGCCGATGATACTTCTCTTGTTTTTAAAGTTGACAGAGGCAGCAATTGTTCGGACGAGGTAAATAGTGCTCTATCAAAAGTTCTACAATGGTTTACATTAAATAATCTTTCATTAAATTCGAGAAAAACCAAATTTGTTAAGTTTTCTATACCAAATGTAAGGCAGGTTAATACACCCTTAAATATTAATGGTGAAGTGGTATCTCTTGTTGAGAGTACTAAGTTTTTAGGCATACACTTAGATTCCAGATTACAATGGTATACCCATATTGATGCTCTGTCAAGCAGACTTAGCTCAGCTGCGTATGCTGTTAAAAAAATAAGGCTTCTAGCTGATGTTGAAACAGCAAGGTTAGTTTACTTTAGTTATTTTCATAGTGTAATGTCTTATGGCATTTTGTTATGGGGATCAGCTGCCACCATTGAAAGTTTTTTATACTACAGAAAAGAGCAATTAGAGCTATATATAATTTAAGACCAAGGGATTCCCTTAGGGATAAGTTTAAAGAAATTAACATTTTAACATTGGCGGGGCAGTACATCTATGAAAATATAATCTATGTACACAAATATTACAATAATTTCATTAAGAATAGCGATGTTCATAAATTAAATACAAGAAATAAAAATAAGCTTGCTGTTCCAAATTTTAGATTACGTAAAACACAAAACTCATTCTTGGGGAAATGTATAACTTTTTATAACAAGTTACCACACAGTATTGTTAATCTACCTTTTAATAAACTTAAAACTCGAGTAAAAAAAACTTTGATGAGCAAAGGATATTATCGAGTCCAGGATTACTTGGATGATCGAAGTGTCTGGGACTAAAAAACCCTCGCTCGTTGAAATAAACAAATTGTTAATAAATTCTTAGGTAACTGTGTAACATAATAACATGTATATTTAACTGTACCTATTATAATAACCTTTTGTTACTTGTATAATACATTATTGCTAGTTTTTAAATGATTGTATGCGCGTGTCCTGCGGTTGATTTTTTTTTTTAGTTGTGCTAATTTACACGGTACCTGTTTTTGGTAATTTGTATCCTTCTGTGGCTTAAGGGTAGTCATACTCTCATTAAAATCTCTTCGGCAGTGTCGTGTGAGGCGGGTCGTTACGTTCCCTAAAACATGGTTGAGCGAAGCGATGGCTGGTTCATGCGTCATGCTCGTGAACGGGTGCTGCCAGCGGAGATGAGTCTGCTCTTTGCTATACTGGGTACTACTCGTATTTATTATAATTTTAATTTAACTTTAATATATTCTTTTAAAACTGTATGACACGGCATTCCTAATATAGGCATGTTTTCTAAATATTTTTATTAATTATACTATGTAATGGAAAGTGACTTCATGAATTATCAATATTGAAGTCATTTTCCAAATTGACGACTCTGTATCTATTTAATACAGGGAAAAAAAACAGCCCTTGCTGAGTTTCTTGCCGGTTCTTCTCAGTACAAGGTCTCCCGCCGTAGATTTGCGAACCGATGGCGTAGCTTTTCGACATTCACAAGTGCTTGTAACAGCCCAGACTGAATAAATGATTTTGAATTTGAATTTGAATTTACCACAGAAAAATATTGCTCACCCGTTGAAAAATCCGATATATTCGATTGAACTGATACTAATGTATTGGTATGAGGTCATCTTAAGACACGGGGAGGCATAAAGAATTTTTAACACTGACATTTATCTCTTTAAGCTAGTCTAAAAATAATAAACAATTTGAAAAGCGGTGATTCAGTATTATAAAACGAAAACATGTGTTTCACACGTGTGTAAAAATTACAAATTTTGCTAACAAATTTATAGATCTAAATTTCAGAATTTCAACAGATGGTTAAATATTGGTTTATAAGATCAAACCGATGTGTTCTGTCGTACGCTGCCATACGTGACGAGAATCTCCAATGCAGCCAGCCAGAGAAAATCGGAGGCCTATAAAGCTTCCAAGCCAGTCATATTTATTTAATATCTCTTATATTTCTATTACTGTCGATTTTATAAAAACGATTATAGTATTAATCGTAAATACTTAATGAATAAATAAATATGCATTATTGATCATTTTGAAATGATCGATAAAGCGTAGGTACTTATTGATCATTTCAAAATATATATTTTAAAATGGGATGATAATTGTCATCAATTTTCGTTATTTATGACATATATCGATTGATTTAATTCGTCAGCCGTTGCGCAGTTGGCATTATATCAGGGACTAACCAAATATTTAGTGAAGTCCGCAGGAGGCATCAGCCCAACAATACCGTCAGCAAACCTCGCGAAGAGTAATTACATGCAAAGCATGTTTGCCCTCAAACATAAGACACACAGAAGTACCGCGTCAAAACCTAAATTGCTGACATTTATCACCATCTTCGTCTAGTTCTTTTAGGGTTAGTGGCGGCTTAGGAGATCCTCGACGTGAGCGACGAAATGCTTCAAAACACTAACTCTCCCAACGGCTTATGTACCTTATCAGCTATTGTGATGAACTAGTCAAAGAACCACGTTATCTTTTGATCCCTGCTCTCTGACTAGTACAGAGTGGCAAAAATATTCTGTAACTTCTCTCTATACATCAAGATCCTCGGGATGAAAAATCTGGGTTTTTAAGGCTACTGTGATAAGACACACTGGGGTGTGTAAATATCTGTATAGATACTTATTCCAGTGCGTCGCTTGAAACAATATTCAAAACTGAATGCTGGATAGTTGAGGTACCAAGTGACCAAGTTAATCTATGTCTTTGTAAGGAATAGCACATGCTACTTGTACGCCTCGAGATGTAGTGGATCGGATCGAGATTGGAGTTAAAGCCACATATGTCAGTGAGATGCATTTTCAGTATAAAGATGTTATGAGTAAAAGTAAAAATAGAAGATACACGAAACGTTCGTCTCGTAACGCAGCTGTGTTTCCGACTACGTATATCGGTGTATCGGTCCTCGAGCTATCACTTATGATTCGCTATTCTTTGCAATTTTTCAATGACATAGGCTAGAAATTGGTGTAATATTAAAAGAAGAGTAAGTACACAGTCAAGTTGAGATACTGTCCTTTAATGTATTCTCTAAAAAAAATCCAATTCATTTTTTTTTAAGGACATTTAATATTTTCAACATCATGTTGGCAGTAACTACGTAATACTGGCGGCGGCGTTATTAGATAAATGAAATTATTGATGAATTTTTTTCATTTAAAAATCAAAAATTTGTTATTTCAAATATTCAAATATTTGTTATGAATTACCTTTACTTATAATAAATCTGTAACGAGGTCAATTCTGTACATGAAATATATTTCCAAAATAACTATCAGGAGGTGATTAGGGATCGATACTGATGCCAAAAATACAATCGCTAAAATTTTTGTGTCTGTCTGATCGATATAGAAACAAAAACTACGCTACGGAATTTAACGAAACTTGGTACAATTCTTTTTCATTAGGGGTATTGTTATGTATGGTACAGGTTATAGTATACTTTTCATCCCGCTATAATTAATAGAAGCAGATCAGTAAAGGGAAATGTTGGAAAAATGGGAGAAGTTACTCCGTTTTTTAAGCTTCTGTCGCGTGTACAACCTTAATGGTTGTTCTCCTTAAAGTTATATAAAAATATTCCACGACAGCATATGTCTATCTTTTATGGTTGACTCATAATAATACGTGTAACTCCCGATAGCTTAGCAGTTCGAAGCGTTCTGATTATATTTGTCTACTCTTACATTTATAACACTCTCAGTCATTAAAAATACTACCTACCTAAAATTACAATTCCACGCGGATGGAGTCGTGCACATAGCTAGTCTCTGATATAAACTCTTGCTACGTAAGTAAGCAAGCGCACGAATGAACTCAATAAAATGAAAGACTTCATAACAGAAGTTCTTATTAAATACATAATTTAAACATTCCCTTTGATCATATCATCATTTTCTAGGTGACTTTAAATTTTAGCTATATATTATTACGTTTCCACAATTCGCTAAGTACAAAATGGATATGAAATCCTTGAGTTAAAATTATTATGTTGGTGTTATAATTTCACATGAACATTTTTCTTTGCAGTAATTTCAGATTATGGGATCTTGTTTCAAGTAGACAAAAACGTATAAGGCGTTACATAATTTCCAGTTAAACGTACAGTTATTTTGTGACATGGTGTTACAAGCGAAGTAAAATGATAAAACATATATGGTTAAATTTCATAGCAAGTAAGTGGTTAGTAATACAAGTCTATCAATTTTCCGATTGCGTTTTTTAAAAGAAACATTAATTTATAAATATAAATTCAAAAGTAAATCACCAATGTGATACTGATAATCAATATAAAGAAAATTGTATGCGTACCGACGCGGATGTGTTTATTCGGACCACGTTGGGCGACAATGTAATGTGGCGTGGCTTATTATATTGAATCTTTACAGTAACATTTGATTTAAAATTCATACACAATTTGATGTTGATTAATAATTATTTAATTGTATGGCAATTGTAATACTAAGACGTGGTTTTACATTATTAAATATCCATAAATCGATGAGCCATTTGTATTTTTAAATAAAATAATTCTCTCACTACTCAACTTTAATGCTATTACTGACGATCTTCATTTGTAAGTCCAAACAAATAAAAGTAATTCAAATTTCGCCATCGTCAATTTTATTCAGAATAATATTAGGATGACCACTTGGTCAGAATGCTTTGATATATCCGTTAATGTCAAAAGTCAAACAATTATCCTGGATATTTCCTTCTCGATTTCTTCTTTCTTACTTTCTTTCTTACTTCTGGAGTTTTCACTTCTTGATTTGAGTTCTGTACCTTATTTGTTGTCCAATTGAGACAACATATTGTTTCAGCTCAAGAACCTAGGTCTTTATATTGATTGCTCTCGCATTTGGGAAAATCAAGTAGATTTCTCGTAAAGTGGACAATACTGTACCTGTACTCTCTGTACAGGTTGAAATTCTTTCTCCCATTCAGCACAAAATTTGCATTTATACAAGCTCTTGTTCTCCCTATTTAGGTTTATGCTGATGTCTGTTCATCTGACACTATATATAACATATTTTGTGTAAGTTGGTTCGTTTATTTAACAGCTACATTCGTTTTGTTTTTGGTCAACGTAAATTTGACTACATGTCTTGTTATAGAAATCAAGTAAGATGGATATACGTGAACGTATAAGTATCAGACTTCTCTGCATGATATATAATCCAAAATACTTGAAATTTAAGTTTCAGTTACGAGACCCTTCACACTCCTGATCATCGTTCTGGCTTCGTTTTCAATTCTTTTACTTTATCCACAGTGCAGATTTCTATTTCGTTGCATATTCGACGTGCTCTAATTTAAGTCTCACTGGAACACCAAACTAGTGCACGATAAGTTTTTTTTTTAATTTATATTTATGTTTTATTTACCCAAAGCTATATTTGTAAGTATTAATAACTCTTTCTTTTTTCCATCGCCTTACTAAAGTCTACTTACTTTCATTCCGGGTGACTGGTCAAAAATACTTTATGGTGCTAAGTCGGCCATTTGGTGCAATTTTATGGTGCAATGAAAAATATTATAATAATAAAAAACATATACTTATTACATATGTGATAGTGGTATTTATAAATGTACATCTGTTTGACGTAACATATTGAATAAGGAGTATGCAGAACCCATTTTCTGAAAATGATATTACATCGATTAAAACATATCAAAATTTTAATAAATACCAATCTACATACAACTATGAAAGCAAACAAAATACGTACACCAGAAAATGTTTTAATTGACACCTCTTGGAACCCTGGAGCCTGGAGCGGTAGAGGACGCAGGCATCTCATCATAATCAGTATCAAGTAAGGCTTTATACATGGGCCTACATCCCAGAACCTAAGCTCCCAGCAAGCGTCGAAGATAAGAGTCAACTGTTGATAACGAAAACTTGAGATTTATAAAAAAATATAAAATGAAATGTAACAAATACTTGTAAATTATTGAAAAGGATAAAGGAATTGTCAAGAAATTAAGAATTAGTTAAAACTGGTAAAAACTTATTATTTATAATTTGTTGTACAATTCAGAATATATACAGCTTACTTTACTGCCAAAGATATAACATTTCTTATCAAAAGTACAATTCATTGATATTATATATGCGCCATTGTACTGGAATACTTGTTTTTTGTGGATTGTTATTCTTATAGTAGATTTATCTGATGGTTAGTTTGGCAGTCAAAATGGGTATTATACAAAAAGGAAGACAATTGTACTCCAGAGGGACATGTGTCGGTAGAATCGCGAAAGCGCACTCCGCCATGTGCCCCGCAAGGGACTAGAGAACTCAGGGGAGTTTTAGTGGGTAAATAGACCGGTCCTGTCAGACCGGAGAGCCCCACACACGGCCGCGCCTAACCAGCGCGGTGTCACTGTGAAAAAGGTGCCGGAAATGCTCTTAAAAAAATGTGCCATAACAAGTAATGTTGGCATTTCTTAATATTTTATGTAAAATTTTAGCGATATTTTGAAAAAATAAATTTGATGCACTAGGCTTATGCCACATTTTTTACCTAAATGAGAGTTACCAAAGTATGTTAACGCTTTTGACGTATATTTCATTGGTCACTTACAAAAGTGTACAATACCGATAGATTTGATACGCCAACATTTGACCAGAGACTGGAAATAGTCTGATATGTTTGGCTAAATTCGGCCAGATGGCAACACTAATCACATTTCTAAACATTCTTAATCGATCACATTAATGTTCACTCCGCATTAATTTTGGTTTAAATTTGACTGGTGCTCATTTAGTGAACGGCCTGTCACTGTTAGATATTTGGGATCTATATCCATAGCCCAGATAATATGTACATCAATACATATTTGAATTAAATAAGAGAACACACATGAATAAGAGACTAGGTTTGAGGCACTACAGTAGATGGGCTGATTGATTGTATATTTATCGGTATATATATTTAGTGGGTGTAAAGGGTTTCGAAACATACCTGACGGGACCCAAGTCACCTGCTCGCGATGCACAATCATCATCCTCTTGCCCATTTCCCATTATCTGGGGTCGGCGCAGTAGATCTCTTCCTTCCATTCCTCTCTATCAGCCGTCATTTCCATGCTTACTCCTTTCATTCTTATATCATTCTTCACACAATCGATCCATCTTTTATTCGGCCTTCCTCTGCCCGTGTATCCCTCCACTTTCATATTCAACATTCGCTTTGTGACATGACTTTCATCCCTCCGCATCACATGTCCAAACCATGCTAATCTACTTCCTCTCACTTTTTCTACCACTGGCGCTACTTTCAGGCTTCCTCTTATGTACTCATTTCTTATCTTATCCATCCTTGTCACACCACACATCCATCGTAACATTCTCATTTCATTTGTATGCAATCTATTTTCATCCTTCTTCTTGACTCGCGATGCACAATATTTTTATATAAAATCCCTTATGGTAATCTCCAAATAAGAAAGGTCCCTAGTTTACGGCGATAATGGAGACCGTATAGATGTTGGCCTGAGACTGGTGCCAGGGTTAATAAGAATGCTTGGGCGGCAGACACCAATGACCAAAAGATGATGAACGTTGTGAACGTTGTGGACAGACTGCTAAAACTTTAGAACGAATTAAGTAGGATTTGTGTATTGTGAGCAATCAGAAATCCGAAGAGAGGATGAGGATACTATAAGTTTGTAATCCGACAATCTGTTTTATTTCTAGGAGAGAAAATTTGTACCGAATGTCGGGTTCATTATCCCATACTTCAAAGTTTCAATTAATGATAATGATTGATTGATGCTCCAATTAATGTCCACATATATTCATAATTGTGACTAAGATTTTTTATATTACTATTCATTAATTACAAATTGGACACAAAATTGTTATTAAAGTAGTTTCATGAAATCAAGAAAAATCGAATCCATCGAGTGACAAGCGAAATCATATAGAGTATATGTAGATTTTTTGTCTCTATTTGTACAAACATAAAATAATAATTTCACGTATCTTATTTTTATTACCTTTGTACGTAGATACGTGCAGAGATAATTGGAAGTAAACAGCACTAATATAGCGGCCACACAGAGTACCATCATCACGACGGGCGCGTCTCCTTGATCAATTTTCTGAAGTATAAGTAATAAGTATAATAATAAACACAAGTATATTTGCAAGAAGTTTTTGATAATATTGGTAATTTGTTTACCACAGAAGAACAATACGCAAGCATGCAGACTAAAGGGCTTGAAATAAATTGTTCAAATATCAGACACTTCTTATAGACTTTCGCATAGCTCTCGATCAATCTGAAAATTTGGAAACATTAGTAATTTTTTGTATTTTAATTATACTTGAATATATTTCGAAACATTGTTGTTACTTACTTATTCAATTCATGGTGTTGAAATACAATTTCTTTCATCCGAAAATTGACCAACCTAATGTAGTACTGTTTCTGATGCTCATCGTTCGTTGGGTGAATACCTTCCAAAAGGTCTTTGATACACATTCCTATCATTTCTGCCTTTGCAGCTATTTGCCTGACCCATACCACGTTAGTTTGGAGTACAACTGGAATTTTTGTTAGCAACGTTTTATCTCTGTACACAATAGTAATCTAGTGTTCCTAGACTTATGAAAAATTTTCTCAAAATGATATAAAAGATATTAATAATGTAGTATAGTAATTTTGAAATTAATTCAGGGTAACAACATGAAAAAAAAATAGTTTCAGATTTGTATAGAAATTTTAGCTGAGTTATTGGAAGTTTTTTCTCGGAAAATAGATAAAATTTCGTATAACTTACATATATAGTTATAGGCGCAAGCCAAACATCCTATATTGGAATGAAAAAAAGCAATTTCATACGCTGGTGTTGCTTTATAATCTACACCCGGCGCCCAGTACGGGAAAACTAGAGGTCTCTCCGGTCTGTCGCCTGGGGGATGCTCCACTAAGTATACCATGAGACTTATTATTGCAAATGTCACTAAACTTGTACTCATCGCAATCAGGCACATATTAGTTGTAATGCATGCTTTCCATGTCCCAACTTGATACGCAAAAAACACTTTTCTAGAATAAATAAAACATCGTGTAAAGTATTGTAATGTATTACGTCCTACGACATGTATTTATACTTAAATAAGGTAACATATATATAAATAAAAAAAAATGTATAACGTGTAACTTAAATTCGACCGAGGCATATATGGTTCCTTATTTTTTGACGTCGTGTCGGTTAAAAATAGCAGAAAATCCTTAAATATTTGAATTGTACAGAAAAGAAATCATCTCGAATACGAGTTATTTAATAAATCAGTTTTGCGCTTTTGGCATCTTGCTTAGTTCATACATCACATTATTATAAGCGAACATATGTTCGAAATCTTTTGTAATTATAAATAGCAATAAATAGGAATTTTAAGGCAGTTAGTAGTCCTTCACATGATTTATCTTATGTTAGTTAAACATTTAATTCAAATTCTTTAATTAAACAGAATTTTGAGAATAGGCACTTATTGAGATCAAAACAAATTGAACAGTGAGAGAATGTAAGCAATTACGCAATTTTACACTTTAATGAAAAAAAAATATTCTACACTTTTTCCTAAAATAAATAAGGTTTTTTGAGAAGCATAAGCAAGAAACTCCGAAAATCTGTATCATAGCACTTAATTCAATAAAATAATGAATGTATTTCGTAAATCAATTTGCGTAATGTGGGCATGTCCCTCACAATAAATGTCAAAACGGATTATTTTGAATAAGCTATGTTGCAACAAGCTATGCCGCTAGTTTACACTTCCTTTTAAAAAAGAAAGAAATTTTTATGTATCAGAATTTTTCATTGTTTTATATTCACAAACAAACAGACAGACAAACAGATACACAAGTGATATGGAAATCTGCGACCCCCATAAACACCACAGTGTACACTACATTACCTTCACACCAAAAGACAGCATTGTGAACTCTGCTATTTTGCGACAGGATTAGATGGAGAAACTCAATCAGATGACCTTGGTCATCAAGTCTGCCTCCGGTAACAATTCGTTCAAATATCGTCAATTAAAGGTCAATTAAAAGTTTGAGTTCGACTTAATTATCAACTTAAATGTTACATAATAATTGTTCCATTTCTAGACATTACAAGTAAATATGTATTAAGTCAAAAAAAAAATAAGGACATATATTGGTATCATTTAAGTAATCATTGCTTTTGTAGTAAAATGTATTTCATAAAAGCTTATGTAAAATATGTTTTAAATTAATAAAAAAGGCAAAGCTATTACAAAAGGAACAACATATATTTTAGATTTATGTATAGCACTTATAATTTTGAGCCACTAGTGTACGTACGTACTTTTAAAACAAATATATCAAATATTTGTTTTAAAATACTTACCTATAATTTTCCCCTTTCGTGTATATATATTTGAAATCGTCCTCCATCGCTCGTATCAGGTGAATGTATTCTCGAATATTTATTTTGGTAAAGATGAGCGTCAATACTTTATACAACAGCATGAGGACATATGTCATAGATTCCGTCATGAGAAACAAATCACGTGTATCCATAGCGTGGTAGAAGGACAAACAAGCGTCGGTTAAAACAGTGACACCGAATACTATTAGTATAATTTTTGTAATGTATCTGTGAAATATTGAGCAAAATACAGACACTTTTAAAGAAAACAATAAATAAATGCATAATATTTAAAATTCTCAATTTGGTGAAGATCGCAGGGAGGCACTGGATGCTAGTAACGCAGGACCGATAGGTGCAAGGATTCCTCTGGGTAGGTAAGTCCAGCAGTGGACATCTCTTGGCTGAAATGATCATGATAATGATTGTTGAAGTTAGTGCCCCTTCATAAGTATAATTTACGTATAGATTACTACCAAACTCAACATTGTGTTTTGATTTAATTTTATATATTTTTAAAGTCTTCTCATATTTTAAGTAAATTAACTTTTTAATATTATTACATCCCCGTATCAGTTGACCTGATACATAATATAGTTATAATATTAGTAACTATTAAAAATATATATATTTATCGGCAAATAACATAAAAACACCGAGATATGGTTTTTTAGTTGGTTGAGCACCGATTAAATACCTATTTTATTGTCTGACGTAACGGGCACTACAAATACGATGCGATAAAAAAGTTAGGTTTCATATAACTTTACAGCCAAGATTACAAGTAGAATTCGAACTCTAATCCAGGACTTGTTTCTCACTTACGAGTCATTAAGTATCTTGCGTCAGTATTACAGTTACTCGTGGGAAATACGGCATTTCTTGTCAAAAACTCTCGATACTTTATCTGATTGCAAGAAAACTCACAATGAAACCCTATGACTAAATTGAAAACTGAAACTCGGTGAGGTGATACTAAGCTTTATTCGGGAATCACTTTTCGCCAGCGATCCAGTCAAGGAATGTCTGGATGTTGTGAGGTAGAAATTAGCGATATTGAGATGCCATTAATTATATTGATGTACTGAAAATGTTTAGATGGTTATTACTTCCTTTTTCATTATCTTGTATTATCCTCCGAATGATATAGACCTTAATTTCTTTTACAGCCTCTCTTTTAATGCCAACAATCCCTGTATTAGTCGGTAACTCTGGATGGAGTATTTTGCGTAGTCGTGAGACTTTGAAAGAGATCCATACGTCTATGTATCTATATATGTATGTATTCAGCACCGTAACAGGGAATAGACAAACAGTAGATGATTAAATATTAGATCTGAACTCTATTTCGTAGAGATAAGACGCTTACATCGATGTTATTACTCGATGTGAAGATTACCGCTAGACACGAAGGGTCACTATTACACTGTGTATTTGAGAAATACCCGCACGCACAGATAGGTACTTTTATGCACTTTACGTCATCTCTGTCACCTACAGTCTGTTGTTACGTCTCTCAAGAACAAAGTCTATAAAACTGAGCTTGACAGCTATTCAGGAGATAAACAAAATCATCGGATGTCAAGTGACATGGAGACAGAAGTAATCGACAGGGAAAAGCAAATATCTACAAGCGAACAGGACGCTAGCTTATATGCCCTATGTGGCATTACTTATGAGGGGTTACGTGTTGAAAATCTACTGCATATCTACTGTGTTCATGTTCGAACCCGGTATGAGTATAAATGACACGGTAGGCACACCGAAGGATATTTTGTCACAACAAACTCCAGCTTCCGAGCATGAGCAACGAAACAAGATACGATAAAGTGTCTGTCGTATAATAAAGCCACCATTTTACACCATATCATTTATCCTTTTTTTTCAGTTCAAAGTTACGGTGTCCTATCGTATTTTGGCGGTCTTGCTTGAGGGTATATGATAAAAAAAATATTGTAGCTGCGGTAGTTCTTGTATAGGCCAAACGAAGCTGAAATAGGTACGAAACATATCACGCCTGTGAAGTAACAACAAACCAGCGCATGGTACATTGCGTGACATCATAACAAAGCAAGCACCAAGCATTGGATTGAATTATTCGATTAGACTGCGCCTGAAGCGATATAGTAATAAGAACATAAGAAATATTTAAAAAAAATCAAAGGGGGTAAAGTTCCAAATTACAACTTCTTGGAATCTAATGCTGACTAAAACACAATCTCAATTTACACTGTCATTTAAATCAGATTCGTCTATCGGAATGTGAAATATGGACACTTTCAAGAAATCGACAGTAAAGTTGTATCATCGAACCGCCTGCAATCACGGTGCAACCTGATAGCAATGTACTTTATTTTATACTAGCTTTCTGCCCGCGGCTTCGCCCGCGTGGATTTCGGGATTGGGTGTATAGAGGGTTAAGGGTCATAGCTTTTGCCCACGGCTACATATACGCGGAAGTCGGTTTATGGTGCGAAGATTTTATCGCGCTTCCCGTGAGACTATCCGTTTTTCCGAGATAAAAAATGCCGCAAAACTCCTCAAGAATCACTCTATCTATTGATGAAAACCGCATAAAAATCTGTGCAGTAGTTTTTGAGCGAAGCCTTTATTGCGCATCCCGTGGGATCTGTCGATTTTTCCGGGATAAAAAGTAGCCTATGTTACTCGGGGAGAATGTAGCTTTCCAAAGGTGAAAGAATTTTTGAAATCGGTCCAGTAGTTTAAGCGTGAAGAGGTAACAAACAAACAAACAAACAAACAAATAAACAAACAAACACACTTTCGCATTTATAATATTAGTTGGGATATATGAGAAAGGGATCTTTATCTTTACGAATTTATATGCACATGTCTATGAAAATTGGCTCTTAATTTACCGAAAATTTGCATAAGAAAATACCAAAAAAATACTTTAATTAAGCCTTCCTCCTTTTTGAAGTCGGTTAAAAAAGAATACAAAATTAAATAAAAGAATATAAAAAAGGAATATGTGAATGAAATATGAATATGAAATAATAAATATGAAATATGAATATGTCTCAATGAATTTATCAGCTATAAAGTAACAATGAACTATCTAGTAAAACTAATGGAAAAAAATATGAAAATGTACCAATAAAAACAATTATTCTATTATATTTTAAAAGTTTTTTACTTACGTCCAAAGTTGAAAAGGCTCATCAATTACTTGGAAAGCTCTTTGAGTATGAAAGAATACCAGATGAAATTCTTTTGGGTCGACGTATCTACCAGTGTAATCAAAATCTTCCTTGTTATAAAAAGCTTTAATTTTTTTCAACACCATAATGACAGTGATTTTGCAATTCCGTAATAGTACTTTTATTTATTAAATTATTTGTAGTTAAAGTAGGTATCGATTATTTTCCTAACGTTTCAAATGCAAAAGCTAGCGCAGGAACGAATACAATAAAATAAAATGAATTCATTTTAAAATCTTATTAAAGACAACTAAAACCTTTCTTTTTATTATGTGATCATTTTCTATATGATTTTGAAATTTACCAGTATGTTATTACTTTTCCACAGCTCTACAATCTTAGTTACTTAAGTACAAAGAAGATATGAAATCAGAAATCCTTGACTTAAAATTATTGCATGAACGTTTTTCCTTGCAATAATATTTAATTTCAGGCTTCGGTATTTCGTTTCAGGTATATAAAGATCAGGTATATAAGCAGGTGAAATATAAAGTATATAAGTCATAATATTACTTATAATATATAACGACATTTTAAACTAAAGGCATTTTTAATTAAAGGGGGATAACTTAAAACCAACTCAACCTCTTGCTTTAGACACAATGAGTGAGAAAATTAACTACGATTAAATTTGTGAGTTAATTTGAATATTAGAAACAAAAAAGTAAGTATAATATATGGACAATGTTAATCATATTCTTATTTTCTACTTTAGTAACTGGATTTTAGTTTATAACTAAATTAAACCTTACATTTGATGTAGGTTTTAAAATAGCATTGACTATTTAGATTTTCTAGCTTTGATGTAATTTTCCGATGAATGACAATTTTTTAAACTGAATCATTAATTAGTCCATTTAGACCATTTTGACAGATAGTTAGATTCTCTATCTGTCTCGCGAAACTATTTTAGTTATTTTAAAATAAACTGAAACTGAACGAACGTACGAGATTGATTTGAACTCGACAGGTTTGTTATATAATATACAAATTTACTTATTTACAAGAGATTTAAAATATTACTATTAGTATTATATCTGTGACATAATATATAAAAAAAGAATGTCCATGAAGTGATAATCTTTATTTTAGTTTTCAAAACTTTACATTTCCTTACTATGTAATATTGCGTTCATATGCGAAGTAAAATGCAGAATATTTGTATTTATAATTAAATACCATAGATTATGTTTTAGTTAGCTGAAACACACACTACTAAAAGGCTATTGAAAGTAAAAAATGCCGTTTAGATGTAATTTTTTGATTCACCAGAACCAAAGACCATTGAGCGAGAAACCAGAAAGAACCCAAAGACAATTGCTTTGGTTCGTATAAATAGAGTTAAGGAGTCTATTAGGCGTCTCTTATGCACCGCCCCCGTTCTTGAGGGCGGAAGCGTTAGTTCAAGCCGATAGGGTCCCAGGCCTTCCGCCCGACCAAAGGCTGTAGGTAGTGTTTAGTTGGTAGGCTGGCCTTCTGCTAGGGTCCAACATAACCAGCCGCCGTAGACCGGTTGCGGGTGGTATCCGGTGCGAGGTCGTCCAAGCACCAGGGGATTGTCATAGCGACCACTGTGGTGGCGCGCCCCCTATGAGGATTCACTACCATCCCCCGTGGGGAAAAAAAAAACTAGGTGTCTACTATTAGGTGAGACTTAAAGCAGCAGCGTGGGAGTATTCACGCTGTAAGAGCCATTTGCAAGGACACGTAGTAATTACTACCCTGCACTTACCTTTATGGGGCGCCGAAATTCTAATAAGGTTCTTTACAGAATATAGAAGATATTGAGGCTAATATATGCAGCTACCGAGTCTGTATGGTAAAAATAAATAAAAATACATAGGGATCGCTTGCTAGCATCCAGTGATTATAAACAACCGGTCAGAGTGGTAATCCTTGATCAAAGGCCTTTTTTTTTTTTTGTTTCCCTGAGGAAAATGCATTAAATTGCATACCCCGGCTGTGGCGAGCCGGCGGTTATGTGGGGCTCTCCTCCCCAGAAGGGGGAGGCCTACCCACTAAAAACCTCAGGGATGGCCTTCCTCAGGCATGTAGGGAGCCCCCGGGAACACAAAGGCCACTTCCGGGAACCCCCAGCCTCCGCTCCCCTCTCTAGAGGGGAGCCCTCCTCGGGGGAGGCTACCACCTCCCCCGGTCCCCTCCACCGACGACGCCCCCCGGCCACGGAAGGGGCGTGGTCCATCCCGGGTCGTCGTAGCAGTCGCGACTTCCTCGCGCCCGCCGGCGACCCGCGGCGGCGCCGCAGCTGTGCTACCGAGCCCGGCGCCGCTTCTTCGAGCGGGATCGGCCATCTCCCGACCCCGCTCGGCGGCCTCCTTCTGGAGCATCACTGCTTCACAGAAGGAGGCCACAGCCCTCCAACCTCCCTCGTCCGCCAGCATTGCCGCAATCAATGCCGACGGAGACAGATCTCGCCCGATCTCTGCGACCAAGACTCGGCGCTCGGAGGCCCACGCGGGGCACTCCGCCAGCGTGTGCTGGGCCGAGTCGAGGTCGGATGCGCAGTGGTGACAATGTGTTGATCAAAGGCCTAGCAGTGGGCGTTTCTTGGTTGAAAAAATCGCGTGATCAAAGCAGCTCTCGTGAAATGTTATCATTTGTCTAGGTGGAAAGATAAGTCAGGGTTGTCAAGGTGAATGGTTATGAATTGTAAAACGGTCTTAAACCTACACCTCAGTCACAAGTCACTAATGCTAAGAATGTTTGTCTCTCTAATTAGATTTTATTTTAGATTTTTTGGGACATACATCAAGTTTACAAATTTAAAACTGAATAAAATATACATCACCAATGTGCCAATACTGCTAAGCGACGCGAATAACTTGTTTCATCGCTACGTGGATGTGTTTGTTCAGACTACGTTGGGCACCAATTTTACGTGACGTGAATTTTTACAGAATCACTCCCACCTTTAGTTCTATAAAAACGCAGGTGAAATTCGTATATTTTTCTCTTGAATATAAATTATAGTAAAAGTTTTTCAGTGAGGTATTGGATGATATGCCTGACCTGTATAAATGTAATGGGAACCAAGCTAACGTCATCGGCTTTCGCTATATTCTGCTAACCAACAGACTAAGCTCTGGCGTTTCTCACTAACCGACCCTCTTGGTCAGCCTGGTGGGAAATGGTTTAAAACTTCCCTATGATTTACAGATCGGTGTGTAGATCCTTGAAGCAGGCCTATGTCCGACTATAGGCATCTTTCGACTCAAGTGATGATAATGAATATTGTGTAATAAATATAAATATATGCCATTTCTACATAAAGGAGTGCGTGGTTTATCTAGACGTTTTTTAAAATGTCTATAGGTCGATGACATTCCGAATGTACTTTTTTAAATAAATAACTTCTTAAAGTAATACACTTATCACTTGTAATAATATAAAATAGATTTCATCATCTACAAATAATGGAATGGAATACAAATCGACTTCAGGTACATTACTTACTCATAATTAGAAATCCTCTTACGGTGAAACAAATATAAAACTTTATTTAGGTATGTGAATATATAATAAAATAAACCAAAGTCGTAACTCCAGCAATTAGTAAAATTTATTCCGACCTGACACGCCGAGTTCTAAAACGTCTGACACGTGTCGTCTGTAATTGCCAGTTAAATGAAATCCGGCCGATCGGTCACTGCCAGTGGTCACCAGTCGCTCTGGTCATTGCCGTACTCGGTCACCGCAGTTCCATTACGTTACACATTAATTTTTCACACTTGTCCCTAGCTTCGCACCTAATTGAGCTTTCCGGTGACTCCAGCCGTTAATGTCGTAATATTAAGCACCGGGATATTTATATTTCTCCCACTTTTTTCTTAGCAAGCAATAATGAAAATGTCAACACATAAAACTATGCAGACTGGTTTGCTTGTTATACTAACTGTGTTGAGGACTTGAAGAATCCTAGATTAAGTCTGAGCTTGCATTCAAAATATGAAAATTCGACAAATTGTTGTCGTCGCGCCTTTCCGCAATACACACATAATACAATAAATATAGAAAGGAATAAGAAAACTATATATAATAAAGTTTTATATGTCGTTTCGGTAGGATTTTGTTTTTAACAATGTTCTCTACATTATATTTATTTACAAACAAAACTTTAATCTTTATTTGCTACATATGCGCGAGTGGTCATCTAAATATATAAAAGAAGAAACTGACTGACTGACATATCAACGCACAGCCCAAACCGCTGGTCCTAGAGATTACAAATTTGGCACGGTTATAAGGTGTAGGGGTGCACTAAGGAAGGATTTTTCAAAATTCATCCGTTAAGGGGGTGAAATGGGGGTCCAAAGTTTGTATGGAGAAACAAGATTTGTTTGAATATTTTATTCGAAACTTCGCAGGAGTACTCCTAACAATAAATGAGTAAATACGTGTTTCAGGATTTTTGAAAATTCAACCCCTAAAAGGGGGAAATGGGGTGTCAAAGTCTGAAAATCGACAATGGGTATTGTTTCTATGGTTTATCGGGTCGCTGATTACGAAAACAACAATGATTTTAAAATCCAACGTGGCGGACGTGAAATAACATCTCCCCTGTCGGGGTGAAATGGGGTTGAAATGTACTAAATAAAAAATAAATACTGTGGTAAACACTGATGATGCTGTTAATTATCCAGTAGAATTCTTAAACACTTTGAACCCACCGGGTCTGCCATATCATAGACTTTTACTACGTGTGGGTACACCTGTTATGTTATGAACAAATTTAAAGCCACCCAAACTTTGTAATGGCACTAGGTTGCAAGTCAAGGCGTTGCACCGGAACGTAGTAGAGGCAACTATTTTGACCGGACCCGCTCAGGGAGAAACAGTGTTTGTGCCGCGTATTCCATTGATACCAAATGATCTTCCCTTTGATTTCAAAAGGCTACAGTTTCCCCTGAAGGTCTGTTTTGCTATGACCATAAATAAGTCGCAGGGGCAAACTCTCAAATTCGCCGGAGTAGACCTACGACAGCACTGTTTCTCCCACGGTCAGTTCTACGTGGCGTGCTCCCGTGTAAGTTCACCTGAAAGTTTGGTTCTATTGCTACCACCTTCAAATATGGCAAAAAATGTTGTTTATAAGGAAGTACTTTAATAAGAAGTAATAAGTTAATTTTGTATTAAACAGTAACGCTGCTAAAGGAGGGAGGGTCGCAAGTTCAAATCCTGCTGTGTGCCTAAAGTTTTCAATTTTTCCTTTATTTATTATCTTTAAAAAAATATGGGAACCTCCTTCACTAAAACGTCATATACCGAAACTTCCAAAATGTTAGAAATACGTTAATAAGACATGAGATAATCGCGGACAAACATACATACTTACATACGTACATAAAACATACGGGTCACACTGAGAAGCCCCTTTATGTAGACGGTTGAAAAGTACGATTAGTACGCGGGCGAAGCCGCGGGCACATGCTAGTAAAATAATACGAAAACTTACTGAAATATTTAAGGTTTTTTTGGGAGTTCACTAAAATGAAAAGCGTCCACATAAAAGATAAAATAACCACAGAAATAATAATTACGCCACTGAAATTACTAGACTGTGCACCGGAATTACAGGTATTTCGTAAATTGTTTCAAATTAATCTAAATTAATTTCCATAGTGATATAAGGATTGTATTTGTGATTTTGAGTAAACACAAGATCAAATTATTATCTAACAGAAGAATGTTAGGTATAATTAATTTAATTAAATTGTTAGCAAGATAACAATAATGGTATTACATGTATGTATAATAATCTACAGGTACAATGTAAAGAGAATATTACGAAGATCTGACTGACTGGTTTGTCCATCACATTATCATTGGGACGAACAAATGTACATATAGAAGTACACTTGTTATGTATTTTCTAACTCGATATTTTAAACAGAAATATCTATAAGTACATAAAATACACTCGAAATATCGAATTTAAAGAACTTAGGTAAAAAAGTACACCACAAAACTAAAATGATTAATTTGTGTGTTTAAAATCTGATTCGTCGGACTATGATCGGTATTACATAATGAAATACACAATAAAAAGAGATAAGTTTAACATTTTATGGCTGCTCCAACAAGACAGTTCTTGCGGTGAATTTAAAACACAATTTAAAAAAAAAATGAATCTATCAGAAATTAGAAAGGCCAGCGAAATAAAATGTAACTACAGCAGAATACATTTTACGAGCTGACACAATATTTTTTTTTTTATCAAGGTTAGAGAAATTCGTATACAGCTCAATTAATATTTTGCTTCAGGGTACTCTAGTACTATCTACTTATCTTATATCTGTTCGAAACAAGTATTGATGCGGAAAAATTAATGCAGGATGCGTCGACTGGGAGTCTGTGGTGCATGCAACGGATATGAAAATAAGGTTCGGATTTTTTATGAAAATATTTTAGATCTATAACACACATACTTAAAAAGGGTTAAGATAAAACGTTTTCAGTGTTTTAAACATTCTGCCAATATGTGGGCTCCAGTATTCTTTTACTTTTTATGTAAGCTTATCACAGTAACATGTAGGTTGACAAACATTTTTAACATTTTCAAACGTACATTAAGGATATGCATACGTTTACTTTTAAAGTAATTAAGCGCTAGACCTAGATTATGAGCCTATTGACATGTCGAAGTTATTTTGCATTAGTTTTTCAGCCTCTTGAAGTATCATCTGCGTATTGGTAAACAGAGGCCTCCCGAAAAACTTTACACATATAGTTTTCGAATAGTTAATACTCAATAAGATATCAATAATGGATTCTTGTACGCTGTATTTTTTGTAGGAATTATTTTAGGTACTAAGTGAATTGTTTACTTTTACTACTGTGAAAAGACAGGTATGATAGTTTTTAAAGAGATCCAAAATAAGACCCTGAATAATTACACTATGCAGATGCTTATCATGATTGTAATATGTAACCATGTCGACTACGATATATCATTGGTTCGATTTAAGGAGTCTCTGGCTCTCACGGGCCTTGAAGGTGGGTTATTTGATTTTGTAAATGTGTTTAATCGTTTACTTGTTGGTTTGGTGGATTAGATTATTTTGTTTAGTTCCAATATTTGAAAGTATAAACAAAAAAAGAATAATCAAATCCTTTTTCACGGAAAAATTCGAGTGAATGTTCATCTTCCACATTGTTACTATTTCCATACAAGAAGTAAAAAATGATTATATCTTACCACATCTCGAATAGCAGAGTCAAAGTATAAGTAACGTCAAAGTTTTTGTATATGTTAAACTATAACTATATGTACACGAAGGATCCTTAATATCGAGACAATCCAGTCTGAAGTTAAAGTTAGAAATTAAATTAGTACGAATTCGGAAGTAGGTGGCAGTAATAATTACTTCTAATAGAAGCGTTGGTAACATAAAGCCAAGGTTTAACTGCGAGCAGCTGTTTCCAGAGTTGTAACGTACGCTTTATCGCTCAACTGTTACTGCGAAGACAATTTGTCCTCAGCCTTATCCAACTTTGTATGGAACGAATTGAGTGCGACGAACTACCGAACTATGTCAATTGTTTCGACGGAGATTCTGTTAGTAATATTAAGTTTTTGTACGAGTTTATAATAGTTTTGTGTGTTCTGAATTGTAATGTGAAGCTGTTGGAGTATTATTTTTGTTTATCTGTAACTATGTTGTATAGTTTGTCAATTATTTTTAATGAAATGCAATACATGGTCATATTTTTAAAACCATAGACGTAATGAATTAGTAGGTCATCTTTATTTATTAGCTTTTTAGGATTTCTTTAGTAGGTAATTATCATTCATCGTTGTCATTCATCGGACGTTATCGTACACAGCGGTGACCTCAGTATTCACGAGCATGTCGTACTCTTAGTGCGCGTTGAAATATTGACGGAGGTGCTGCACGTGCTCCTGCTCATTCTAAGATAACAATAAAATGTCATCGAACTACTATGAAAATTAATGAGTCATTCTATGCACCGCATTACGAAGACTAAAACCACAAAAGGCGATTCATATCGACCGAACGGAGTAGTGATTGCGGTTTTCGGAATATCTGCTAACCTACTAAAAACCTATCAACCCAATAGGTTTTTGTTACCCCCCAGACTTAGAAAGTCTGAAGGGATAAAAACTTTGTAGTTATCTAAATTATGAGCAAAGTAATGAATGTGCTTTATTGGATACCTTACTCGGGTACAGTTGTTATATGGAGCTTGCGATAGTAGCCACGTGGACACCAGTCATTTCCTTTTTAGGTGCTGTGTGCAGAGGAAACGCTTAAGGACTGTGTGAATCTAGTGTATTTTCGTTGCAATCGTGAACTGAAACTCCTGTGCATAATTAAGTTTAATGTGCTAGTACACGCGAAGCACAAGAAATTGGAGTATTGGAGTCGTGGGGATAACGCGGGTAATGGACAGTGTGTTATATTGCGAAGTGGATCGGTCGGTTGAGTGATGTTGGGAAATTCCTGGAGTGTTTTGAGATGCCGAGTAGCACCAGTCAAAACTTTAACAGATATATTACCACACTTAAGTTATTTAGTATCAGATGAAATGGAAGTCATGGGATCATTGTATCGGCAATTAACAATAAGGCTATAATAATTTAGAAAATCTACGCCCATTATAGGCTTAGTTATAGATATGTAGATAAAAAAGTATATATAACTTTAATAGTTATTAATTGTTTTCACATGGCGTGTGTCATCCCGTTTATAATAGCCTACTCGTCCTTGTGTCATTATCGTTAGAGTTCTTAGGTCTGGACTGATCGTTTTAGTAGTTAAACGAATAAATGGTTCTGAACCCATTAGATGGGTTTCAGAACCTTTTCGCACCAGTTGGTCAGCCTTTTCGTTTCCAGTGAAACCTTTGTGTCCGCCAGGACTGAATACCAATTCAGACAGGCAAAATAGTGTTGTGTTTGCCTAGCTTATTCAGGATTTTAATGGTTGAAAACATTTAAGAGAATGAAATGAAAAGTAAATCTTTCAATTTAGCGCATTGGCGCGATGATGCTAGGGTTAGTTAGTTAGTTTGGCTAGGCTCCACCGCACTTAGCCTCACGATTGGGCCATTGTGCGTATGATGCTAGGGTATGCGTACATTTTCAGTCTCGTAAGACAACGTACATATCTAGATTAATTCATGATTCTGAGGAACTTATAAGGATACCATCCAAGATTAGAGATGAAAGTAAATGTAATGTGGGATTTTCCGAGTGACAGATCAAAGAGTTTACTAAGCTTGCTTAATAATACGTTTATACTTATTATCAAATAACATTTCATAGGTAAAAGCAGTGATTATATATTTGTGTAGGTTATATGACTCTTATTTTGCATTATTTGATATTACATATTAATATAAAATGAATTTTAAAGTATTAAAGAGGATTATGTAAATATTTTTTTATTTTATTATTTAAGGTCGCTAAAACATCAATGGTCATTAGCTACTACAAGGTCAGTAGGTATTACTTAAAAATAGTTCTAGGTTCACTCAGACATTTACTAAACATTTTAGCCAGGTTTACCTAGTTATCTTGATCAAAGAAAATACATTCTACAAGGTGTTTTAAAGTCAAATCACTATTACATTTTATACATTTGTATCTATTTTTTTTGTTATGTATGTGAGTTAAATTTGTGTGGCCGCATCTTCAACCAATTTAATACAATTTGACTTTCCTATTTTATATATCTTACTACTACTATCATACTTTTATTAATACTTAATTTAAAATGGTATGGTCATCAATAGTAACTGTTATGTAATTACGATTTTCTTATCTGGTAGCATTAATAGCCTCCAAATGTGCTCTTCTACCAGGGATTTGGTATCCAAATTATTTACTACTATTTTTGTCCCTGGTGGATTAATAATATCAGCTTATTACGGATATTATTAATAAGTGGGTCTTTATTTTTAGTGTTAGAAAAAGTCGTTTTGAAATTTCGAAATTTCATTACGCTTAATATATCTACAGACTATGATGGCTAGTGCAGTAAAGACTGAGGTGTTGTCAAGTAGTCGGTAAATGAATCTAACAGTACCTGTGAAAACAGCACAATCAGTTCTATTCTCGAACTTAAACTTAATAGCCAATATGGTATGGTGTAAATTTTGAGTACTGTTCATTTATTTAATTAAATAAGTTTTATTTAATAATAATTAAATAAGTTTAAAGGAAATGAGTCTATAACTCAATGTTTGATTGGACAAATAGTTAAATCTTATATTACTCATTTAAACCTTACACTCGTAATGAACATTGGTCTACTACGTATGGTTGATGGCTGATGCAATTTCCGACTGACCTAGTAATAATTTGTTAACAATAAATAACTTGTCAAAAAAAGAGTTTTCGTAATATAAGTCGTATTAATGTTCATAACTTGTGGTTTCGGCGATCCTAGCTCGCTAAAGTAGGCATTGAAAAAGTTTAATTTCCTGAATATTGAAATAAGTTGGATTAGTGTGCACTTTGGGAGTATACCTACAAAAATACACGAACGATCCTAATCTACTAGTGGAACGTGCATAAAGGGTGCGAGTAATCGTACGAACGTTCGATTTTAAAACATGTTCGTGCATAATAATGTATGTATATGGTTTAGAACACAAACATTTGAGACGGCACATATTTGGCTCTGAAACAACGACGAAGCCGCACTTTAGGTTTCGAGTAAATAGAAAAGAGAAAAATAATTATATACGATACCGATTTATTTCTTCGCCCTACACAAGGATGTTTGTCCGGTATTGTTAATGCTGTTACAAACTTCAAATCTCATATTTCATATCTTATAGATAGATAGATAGATAACACTTTATTGTACATACACCACAAAACAGAGAGAAGAAAATAACAAAATACACTTAAAATTACTTGTACAATTGGCGGTCTTATCGCTCAAACAGCGACCTCTTCCAGACAACCTACGGACGGAGAGATATAAAGAACTGGAAAGACGGGGGTGTAAGATACTTACATATTAACAAAATTTTTTTTTTTAATATACTGACAAAACATTATACTTAAAATCAAATAATAATGAGCTAACTGACTTACCTAACCTAAAGTAAAATAATATTATACAGAATATTATCGAACAGCCAATAAGCATTATCATACAGAATTACTTTATGTTAATGATATAATTTTTATTTATAAATAAATGTATGTATGAAGATGAAACGCGCCATGAAATCTAAAATTGATAAATATAATATGTAATACAAGCTGATAATAAGTAGCGCAACGACCGTATAAGCTAAGGAATAAATATTTGTCTCTCGTGGGAATTGAACCCGACCAGTAGCACAGTAACCAATCATTCGACTGTTGCACCAATTGTGCATCCTCGACTTTAATTAATACTTTTATATACGCTCGTCAGTTACGGGTACTCTCGACCTGACCTTACTTTAGTATAACAACTATTTGGTCCAAGTGTGTTTGTCGAGGTCATCCCTTAAAAACGGGCCCATTCATATTTGTCTCATAAATTTAATATAAAATTCATCTTTCTACATCCCATAGTTTATAATTAATCTATATCGCACAATCTACGCACAATCCATCGTTTGTAAAAAAATAAGTCACGGCCTCTTAAAATACTGGGCGAGATAATTAAGATTAAATAAGATGATAATTAAGTTTTGTTTACGGTTTTTCTTTGCATAAAATAATTAAGACAAAATAAGGTAATTTTCTTTAGAGACTTACTTTTCGAACGGTGATATATTTTCAATGTACGCTGTATTTTCTTTTTGTTACAGTTCAAAGTCTTAGCATCGTAATTTCAACTAGTTGTATGTTTATGTATAAATATGTAGGTATGTATGTATTTTTTTTTCAAATTGGCCCTTATGCAACACAGGCCTTTACAAGCACTTTATGGCGTCAACACAATTTTAAGTTTAAAAAACACAAAACTACGTACACACAGACAAGAAAAAAGAAAATTCTATTTTCCAACGTAGTGTTTGGCTTCTTCAGAAATACGGACAATAAACTCTTTTTAATTGTAACACTGACGGTATACAAAATATCTTTTTTATTTATAATAAATAGATTCAGTTAGTAACCAAGTTGTAAATGGCTCAAGATTGTCTTGATCCGTTGAATAATTTTTCCAATTTCCTCATTTATTACGTGTCCATATCGTTTTTTTTAACTTAATTAGAAACGAAACAACCGTAAAGTATTTTCTTTTCCAATTAAGTTGCCAGTTTATCTTGAGTAGAGTATGTATGGGGTACAGTGTCCAATTAGTTTTATTACTTGTGATGGTGATGAAATGAAAGAGAAGAGATGAAAGATGGTGATGGTGATAAAGTACATTCTTTGTACTTTATCTACATTATATTGAACGGTTTTCATTTTATTGCACTATGTCAGTTACCGACTGTACGTGTTCTGTGGATTTTTAGAAAGTGATTTTTACTAGTTAGAGAGTCGATAGTTATGTTTAGTTTGTCAATTATATTCTTGAGAGTTTAGTATCCGTATTACATACACAACTCTGCTCTTTTTAACAGAAATATAATTTGTACCCAAGATGCTAGAAGTTTTACATATCAATTTATTATAGTTATATTAACAAAGATGTAATATGAAGTTTATGACATAATTGAAAAACGCAAATGGATAAAGTGTTCGCTGTGGGAACAATATTATTTAATAAAATATAATGCGTAAGAAATTATCTTATTGAATAACAAATAGATGATAGTTTGCTTATTATTTGCTAAGAACATAAATAGATACATGCAACAATAAGATAATCCGACAACTTGGTGTATATTCTAGCGCGCGCAACATTGAATGCAACGAAGGCCTATGAAGCCCAAACGTTAAAACACGCGGGTATTCATGGCAGTATGAGTGACGCTTTTCAGCCTGTGCCTTGGAGATAAGTCACGTATTCATTACACAAACTTCGGATGAGCCTCGGTTCAGACTCCGCTTTATTGATGTGAATGTGTGTCGTGGATAAGGTAAGGAAGAATTTGACATTAAAATTCTTGGTGTCTAATCTTAGATTAATAGTCTAATTTTAGATTCATGTTTATCGTTCGAAGCTAGTTTTATCAACGGATGTTCTTTGTAACTATTATTAGAGTTGTTGTTTATATTTTCGATAGACATTGCTTAGATATTTTAGTATTATTGTAAAATATAATGTGAAGTAAGCTTTCAAATCTACGTAACTAATTGTTATTATTAAGTACTAACTCCTTAATCCAAATTCTTTTCATTTTATACACGTGATGTTAGAAGTATAAGGAATCCCTTTCGGTAAATCATAATTCCTCATGTTCTCAGGGGACGAACTAATCGTAAAAATATAAGTTAAGGAAGTAGAAGTTGTACTACAAAACGTTATTATGAAACTAAAAATAGTTTGGTACTAGAAACCTTTAAAAAACACTGAAGAATTTATTCACCTTTACAAAGAACTGAAGCTATACGTGAACGTAGCCTCGGTCAAAAGCGAATCTTATTTAATCGTAAGAAATTATGTATAATGGTAGATATTTCACTTATATTTCTTACGTTTTTGACTTCGGAAAAGGTGACAAGATGGTCAGATATTGTAACCTTTAGACATAGTTTGAAAGGTATGAAGACTTATCAAATGGGATTCAGAATGAATGAGAGTCGAGACAGACTACCATTTAATTAACTATCATCGAGGTAACTTCGCATCGTCAGAAGAGTTGTAATACATAATTATATAAAAATACATGTTTAATGTGACCAAAATGAGAGTGTGATACGGTTTCAGAGAAATGATGTCAAATTGGGATGTTATGCTCGACACCTGTTTTGGCCAGTTAAGAAAGCTAAGGAATCTAGAAAAATATGTTAGTATATCGTAGTAAGTTGGGATTTGTTATCTCTACCTAATCACCGATTCTCTCAGTTTCATGCATGTTTGTTTAATAAATTAATATTAAATGATATTAATGATGTAGTTTCCTTAGTATAAGAATATAAATAAATGAACAATCCGTCACGCAGTAGAGCCTAGTTTTGTTCTAAGTAGGGTTGAACTAAGTGATTAATAGGTTAGTCACAACCAGAACATAATAATAATATAAGTAAATACTAAGTTCGACAAAGAATAAAAAATTGAAATGTTTCATGCATACCAACAACAAAAAGTTGTTGATTTAACACTGATGAGCTTTGCTATTTGAATATTATGTTTATTCTCGTTATTTCTATTAATATATGTACTTTGAAAGTTTCTATTGTATCTCACCAGTTCGCGCGATTTCAAATGAACACTGTTATTCACGATATAGTAATAATATTATTTGTCCGTTGTAATAATAATACCTTGTAAGCCAGTGTGAGCTTAAGACTATAAGCGGATTTGCCAGTACTGGCTATAAGTCGCCTGTTTTTCTTGAACGTTGTTGGGATATTAACAAACAATGACTCTACACAATACTTACAAATTGTGTACGAAAACAACGTTTATTTCACTATATTGTTCTATGTTTTAGACTAAATTAGAAATTACTTATTATTATTGTTGTAAATTATTTGTTTTAAATATAGTGATTTCTTTTTATGTACTTTTTGTATGATCATAAAATATAAAACATTGAAACGATATAAGATCGTATTAAAATTCGAATTGGATAAGGTATAAAATAAGATATCAAAAAATGTAAAGCCATACATACTTATGACTTATACTATAAACTTTGTTTCTGACCAAACTAAACAAATCAGTGAGCTTGAAGTTACTTTAGATACTAAATTGTAATTGTATATACAAACAGATTTTATAATGAATTAAACATGTTAAATATTTTAAGAAACTTGCTAAAACGTCGATACACAACTAACATATGCAGTTTCTATTTGGAGTCCAATATATCAGAAATTCAAATTGTTCTTATTTGTGGAGTATATTGACAATCATGCAGACTGCCCATTTAATGCTAACTATTTACAGTTGTTTATAGTACATATGGTTCCTGTGAGATTTTCATAGATTAGAATGTAGATGTTATCACTATCCTTATTTAGTTAAAAATTACTTACAAATCTTAATCTATTTGAGATATGATATATGATAAGGCATTTATCATATTTGCCATAATAAGTATGACTGTACCCTTGCTATTAATAAGTTATGTTAAATATATCCACCAGAACTCATTGCCGTAATTTAAATCAGCTATTTGCGCTGAAATGACACGGTAGTAAAGCTGGTCACCATTAAATAAAATATTAGGTTGCCCGATAAGTTCTTGCCGTTTTTTTAAATTTTTTATAACTTTATTTTTAAACATAAAATAACAACTTCATGTTGACGTAGAGACACCATTTTTCGTCACCAGTGATGATGCGATAAAGAAATCTTTGCTTATGTCCATGAGTTGAGAGATGACGAGCAAGCAAACTGGCAGCATTGATTTTTATTGTTTTCGCTCAAACGTTCGGCACCCAAGCTCCGAGTTTTTGAACCTTTCCCATTGAGTGGAGATGTTCTGCTACTGTTGATTTATTGGATCCTATACGCTCTGCCAATTCTCTGGTTGTTTGCCGCGCGTCTTCGTGCAGAAGTTGATCCAAACGCTCTTCATCAAACTCACTTGGTCGTCCGGAACGAGATGCGTCCTTGAGGTCGAAATTGCCACTTTTGAACTTCGCAAACCAATATCGAGCAGTTCTTTCAGCTATGGCACCCTCTCCGTATACGGCACAAATCTCTCTAGCAGCTTCCGTGGCTTTGGCACCTCGGTTAAACGCAAAAAGTAGATGGTGTCGAAAATGCTCGTTTTTGTCGACTTGACACTCCATTTAAATGCTCTAAAAATTAACAAAAACTAATCGAAACAAAAAAACCAAATAGACGTTCTTGTAGAGCGAAAAATTCTCTTTCGAATAACACAAAACATTATACCAAAAAAATTCATTTCGATCGCTAATTTTTTAATTTAAAAAAACGGCAAGAACTTATCGGACAACCTAATAGTAAACTCATATGTTACATATTTCAATTCTATTGACGACATGGCTACCAGTCCCATCCCTACAGTTTAAAAGTCTCAAGTTTTTGATTATTTAAATAAACTGTTCTGTGTTATTGAGGCAGGGCAATCTTATTATGTACATCATTTTAATATAATCTATGTACTTTTATTGTACTGTGTACATTTATACAGCAGAACTACGAAGCTACAGTTACAGCTTTTATTATGATAGGATGAGATAGATCTCAACATCAATATGTGTAGTCTGACTTATAGTCGTGTATGTACTAACGTAAGCTTACAATAATTTAATATGTGGATAATGTAGTTGATTTATGTATTTATATGAGATGTTTATTTATGTATGTATTCGACAGTAAGTTTATAATAATTTTAATCTTTGTCGACGCCAAACACAATTCTTCTTTATAACTAGCCATTCGGTTGACTGGTCGAGAATTCCTTCCTGCATTAAGTCCGCCTTTTGTACTTCATTAATATTGTGCAATAGTGTTGAAATAAAATAAATAATAAGTATATCACATACATATATATGTCGGCTTTGCTTTTTGTATTAGTTACTACACATAAATAAACGAACGAACATTGTTCATTTATAGCAATACAAACAGATCACGAATGAATCAGAAAAAAATATTGGCCAAATATCAAAACATCCTAACAGCAGCATGAAATATTGTTTCAGAAAATTGTGAAACGTTTGAAGAGAATTTATTCACTATGATCGTTGACGTCAGGGGAATATTTACCTACTCAAGTTTTCTATACACTTAACCCTATCAATGTCACGCTCAAGTTATTTCTGTACAATCTGTTCTCTTTGCTATTTTGATCACGCGCGCGGAACGAATCCACCCCAATGTTAGCCAACAAATTGATATTTTTCAGTCTCTTTTCCCACAAACACGCCAGGAAAGCCAAAAGATTATACCTAAACGCGATCGGAAGTTGCGACAGATTATAAAATAACAAAATGGTGTACTACAAACTTCAGAATATATTAATTTGGCGATATATATATTAATTATATATTTGATAATAAAACAACAATTTTTTAATGGAAAACTTTATATTTTACTTGATGATTGATCAAATATTAAGAAACAGTTTATAAACAATGCTATTTGAATATTCAGTTGTTTTATATTTTTAACTTTTTGTCAACAGCTTAATGAGTGATTCGACTGTATTCAGTAAACGAATGTGCTGCACTGTAAATATTGATGGCTGTAAATACTAAAACTACAGAAAATAAACAAACTTAAATAAAAGCTATCATTTAGAACAATCATTAGCTTACATTGTACGTTACGTTTTATCTGTATAATTGATTACTAGTGTTATGTATTAGCTAATCACACGAGTATAGTAAGGACACATAAATATAACTACGCCTCTTCTTCTAAAAGCTTAAGCGGACGTGTAAATGTCAATTCAAAGGAGATGTCACTTTTGGATAAATTGTTGCACATTTGCCTCTCGCCTCAGAAACCGTTATCTCGCATTTCTAGGCATTTATTTTTCTGTCCATGATACTCTGCATATTGCTTACAAACAGTAAGTTCCCTTACGCCACCTACAGACGCACTCAGCAACATCATATCATCAGCGTAACTTATGACTTATTGACTGTTGATTTTAATAAAATTATATATCTCAAATTCTGAGTAGTCAAAAGTGATGACGAGAAGGAAAGTTATATTCTTGACTTCTACCCAGTGAACTGTTATTTAATTTTCTTAATCTGGCATTCTACGAAATTGAACATACTAAATGTTCATTAATTTACTATAATATATTTGTGATCGCTAATATATCCCTAGTCTGTAAGTCGGAGAAGGTTTTGGATATACATAGTATATATATCAGTGGTGTGGCCCTTGTGTCCTTAGAAGCATTTTAAATACACTATAAAATCGCGAAAGAAAAGTTTGGTCGAATTCAGTCTAACAAAAGTGTATGTCATGTAAACTAATATTAAATGAGGTATTTATGCTAAAGACCTAGATGAGAAAGAAATTTTTTTATTGATCTATAGCTTTCATTGTATTTGTAATGTAGCTGTACTTAAATATAGAAAGGTTCGAGATAGACAATATACTTTTTACAATACCAATCACATGACATAATGTTTAAAAAGTATGAACAGAATAAAATTAGGAACGTCACCATTAAAGTAATTTCCTCCGATTTATTATCATCACTTCCTAATTCAATAAATAAACTTATACCGACCAATTCAAAGTGGAGAGAGCAATGTATTTCACGCTATTTGCACCGTAAAGTGAAACTTTTCAAATAAACTCACATTGCGATAGGGACTCACTTCAGAACTTGAGTAATAAATGCAACCTTTATTATAAAGACTTTACAACATAAACTTTATATGCTAGGCCATAAAACTTAACAACGGAAATTTGATGTATTGAATAAATTGTTGTTTCAAGGGTAGCAAATGATTTATATCATTTCAACTGACAAAACTCCTACGTTGTGACATAGACTTTCCAGAAGGATCTCCATATCGATTAGTTCTTTGTTGCTAGCATTCAGCGCTTTCCCGCTATTTTTAACAAATCTTCGGTGTAACTTGAGGGGAAATCTGTCAACGCTCAGTTTTCCGGAATATACCTGTTACTTGACGACAATTTAGTTCTGCGAGGCATGTTGATTTATATTCGAGTAGAGTAAAAACTAGATAGAGATTTGTTTCTGCTGAAACATTCTCGACTTCGAGTCTGTAGTCAAGGATTGATTGGTTTCCACATTGTTGCTCTTTCAAACACTAACCATAAAACTCACATTATTTTTCAACACGATTTCACGACGTCAGTAAAAGTCGCTAAGGAAATAAACTCTTCAGTGTTGCGATAAATGACTTACTGAATTAAAACTAGTAAATACAGTTTACAGTAAGTTTAAGTTAATAAGATTTCTTACATTCTCAATCACTGATTGCATGTATGAACAGGCGTGTTTTTTTTTAATTTAACAATACCGTTAGATTATTATACTTTTAAATTTTGTATATTTATTCTAAGTTCCATTGGGGTCATGTCTTCCTTGGAGTCTCCCTTATAAGAGATAAGAGAATATTGTTAGTGGTCAATGTACACGAGAAACAAATGAAAGTAAGTAGGTTTTTACTAACTGTAGGAGAAATGTCACATTTATTTTGTTTCATGAACTCCCCCTTTCAGAAGAGTAACGACCAATAGTAACATCCCCTTGTCCCCTCTGCCATATATAATGTAGGGGTAAATGTTGTAAATTTTGTAATTAGTTGTAAATGGCGTTTGCTGTTTATGTTTTATTTATTTCTTAGTCTTTGTTAATAGTCGTGTTGTAATGTTCAAATAAACGTATTCTTAATCACACAAAAGCAGCTCAGTCGAATATTGATGCATATCGTTATGAAAATCGAAATCTTTCGTGCAAGATATAGAAGGAATATTCGACTGCTTTCATTAGAAGCACAATACCATGTCATGCGCTATGTTAGCTTTGCGATTGATCCTAGCCACAGAATCCGGTTGCTCATTATTGTGCCACTGAAATCAAACCGAATTGATTTGCATAGGTATGCAAATGAAATGAGATCAGAATAAGCGTCATCGGGTTAGATGTGTTGACTATGTAATATTATACAACTAAGATTCTAGATTCTTTTAGATTCTTTCTTTTAGATTCTTCCGTAGTCGAGTGGTTACACCGGTACACCGGTACACCGGTTTTAAGATGTCGCCATTTCTGAAGTCACGGGTTCGAATCCGGGTGGGGGCAGATGTTTGTTTGATGAATACGAGCATTTGTACCTTAGTCATGGTGCTTAAAATATATTTCTATCAAATTTTTTTATATATGTATATGTGTATGTATGTGTTATGGGTAAGTATATTTATATATATTTATGATTATGTGTGATGTGTCAAATTAATTAACCATATCTATTTTAATAATGTATGTATTGTATGTAGTATAAATATGACTTATCTATTATATACATTTTAAAAATCAATTATATATAAATACTGTGACCCCGCAATTATTTTTTTCAGATATTCACATAACCATCTAGGGTTGGCTGGAAGAAATCTCTCTTGAGAGATAAGTCCGCCTTTGGACAACTTAAATTTTTACTGTAATTGTGTTCAGTAAAGAGTTATTTATATTCACGTCTATATAATATAATAAATATTCACGTCATCATGATTTCAGCTGAGAGACACTCGCCGCTGAAGACCTCCACCAAGGATCTATACATCGATCGGTTCTGCGCTTCCACCTTCCAGTGCCCTGGTGATGGTTACTAAATCGTCGGTCTACCTTGTGGAAGGTCTCTTTGGTTCCCAATTTATTGCTGCCACTTCAGGATTTTACCATATAAACGACCGCCGGTCCTGTTAGTAATGTGCTCAGCCCATTACCACTTCAGTGGTGATCCTGGTTTATCTTTACATTTCATCATTTCAAATTCGAACAAGCAAAGAAACTCCGAGCATAACCTTCTGCGTTACCCTTTAAGTGATATTTTATTCTGATAAAGCCCATTGTAAGTCGTTTGGATTCAGCTTCATATATCAAGTTCAAATTACAGGAAGATGTGAAAGGTAAGCTGAAAGCCGTCAAACATGCGTGCATTCGTAATAAACTTTCGAGAAAAGCAATAAACATAGTTGAGGAGCATCATGGGTATGTAGTTCTTCAGCAAGGTTACATTTCACTTTTTAACCAACAGAGACACAACGCTCTTATGATTTAGGCGTTCCAAATATAATAAGTTGCAAGAATTCTTGTTATTGGTAATATAATTTCTTTAAACGTACAATGATGTAAGTATTAACTCAGTACGTCAAAACAACATAACTTTCAAATGACAAATATATTATATTTCATACATATGAAATAAATTCTGTCTAAATTCGATGAATTTTGAATTTGAAATAAACTTGCAATCTAAATTCATGGGGTCGACCGTGCCGCTAGAGTGTGGTCTGAGTTATTTGTTCGCGTACTAGAACGAGTGACTACCTATTGCATCTAAATTCAAGCTTCTGTGTACATCTTCTGGGCAATATTTTATGTCATTTCCATTCATTAATAGTTAAGTTAATGAAGTTATCTATTTATCAAATCTAAAGAATCTTCTTAGTGCCCTTATTTGAGAACATTATATTCTGTCAATAAGTCAGTAATTTTAGAATATATTAGAACGTTGTATTATGGATACATTAAAGTTATAGAGTGAGTTTATGGCACGGCAAGATCGTATTCCTTGTATATACGTAATATTATAATTAAAAACGATAATTACTTAAATTTAATGTTATTTAATTTCGTTTATTGCGAGTCTTTTATGCATATTTGCGTCTTTTAGGCTCTTCTCCCCAGGGGGAGGCCTACCCACTAAAAACCTCAGGGATGGCCTTCCTCCGGCATATAGGGAGCCCCCGGGAACGCGAAGCGACTTCCGGAAAACCCCCAGCCTCCTCCCAGCCCTCCTCGGGGGAGGCTACACTACCTCCCCCGATCTCCTCCACCGACGACGCCCCCCGGCCACGGAAGGGGCGTGGTCCATCCCAGGTCGGCCGAGTCGAGGTCGGATGCGCAGTGGTGACAATGTGTCGATCCCTCCCATTATATTCGACATAGATACTCACCGAAGCAGCTGTGCCCGGTGAGTATCCGAGTCAATCGGTAGGTGACCTCCTCCTTCCCGTGGAGCCAAGCTTCGAAGTGCGGGAGTACGGCACCGACGGCCCGCTGGCGCGCGCAGATCCGTAATTCGAGCTGGCGCACGCCAGGCCGCCACAATCCGTCAGTGCCACCGCCTAGGCACTATGTGCGCGGATTCCGAGGTGCTCCCCCCATCGCTCCCCCGGTCGACACGCCGAGTTGCATACGTCGCCGCGTACATGCCGGCCAGGATGTCGAATGGGGGAGAGCGTCCCAGAACCGTCGCCGCATAGTACGAGATGGTAATGGAGAAGGCTATTCTCGGAGTTTCTCTGCATTATTTAATGATAAATAATGAAAAAAAGTTAGAATCCACATAGCTACATGGGATCATCACTTCCTTATACACATTATTTTAGAGTTGACGAGGATTTAGGCCGGCTTCTCGCTATAACCAGTTTCCTACGTCAAGCCCAGCGCAAGCTTCCCTTAATATTCATCATCACAGCTCATATTATACGTCCCCACCGAGGGGCTCGAGCCTACCCTAACTACGTTAGGGCGATTAGGCCTTAGTCAACCACGCTGGCCCAGTGCGGGTTGGTTGACTACGTACACCTTTGAATCGCTTCGCAGATGTACGCAGGTTTCCTCACGATGTTTTCCTTCACCGTAGGAGCGTCGGATAAATGTACATATGAAATTCGGAACGAAAAACACATTGGTACACGGTGGGGATTAGATCGCGGGCCTCCCGATTCTATGCGGTGCATAAACCAGTGCCGAGACCACAGCGCCACCGACGCTCTTATTATTATTATAAAATAATCTTAGCAATACTGTTATATAAATCAGGGGTGAACATAAAATAAATGAAAAGACGTGTAGGGATTCTGTTCAAAACTATACCATAAACTAACGCCCCAACATTCCTCAATCAACAAGGAAGTCTCTGCCATAAAATTTCCATCTATTCAAATACTAGGATCTCTTACTTTTCAATAGCATATGTAGTCAAATTAATTTTAATATTTAACAGCCTCTAATACCAACCGAACTGGGTTTCATGCACGAGCCTATTAGTTATTAAGAGCCATATTACATCTCGAACGCGATTTTTGCGTAAAATAGACAATTTTGGCGTTCTCGATCTCAGAAACAAGGATACATTAACAATTTTGACTTAATGAATAATACAGAATAGGTATTGACATAGTTCGTAGCGGCCTCGCTTTTTGTAAATTTTGCTTAACTTTTTAACAAAACCCAAAATTGTAGAGAAAGATTTTCATAAAATGCGGGATGGCACTTTTTTGAGCTTCTGGATTGAACTACTGTTCTACATAAATGAAATTAAAAATGATAATTTTATCAATTATATCACTTGTATAGTCATATAGTACGTAGCGGCCTCGGAATTTTGATATATTATTGATTTAATAAAGAAAAAAAAATCTTATTCTAACCAAAAAAACTACGAAAACCGCTTCAAGTTGACTGTGTAAATCTTCTATCTACGATAGTATTTATTAATAAAGTTTATACCAGAATAAATGTCACTTTATGAGGAATAAATATGTTATATTTTTTAACCATGAATTTATTACCTTATTTTAATAAAAATGATAAATCATACTGCAAAATTACTACAAAATGCGATGCACAGGCCGTCCGATACCCTGGCAGAGGACGGTCACCTACCTGGGGGTGACCCTCGACAGGCATCTACGAATGAATCACCATGTCAACACCACATGTAACAAAGCCAAAGCCACAAGGATGGTCTTAAGACCAATACTAACATCCACGATGCCTGTCAACCAAAAGATGACTATTTATAAAATGTACATCAGAAGCCGATTGACCTACGCTGCCTCTGCATGGATGGCCCTGACCTCTAACTCAATCAGGAAGAAGTTAGAGATACAACAAAATAAATCGCTCCGAACAATAGTGCAGGCCCCGCGCTATGTTAGGAACGAGGTGATAAAAAGAGATCTTAGATGCCTTGATATAATAGATTTTACCAAGCGGCTCGCAGCTAAGATGTACGAGCGGGCAGCTAGGTCTCAGCACCCCCACATCAAGCAGATTGCGCCACAACACGCCAGGCCCCCTGAGGGAAGGAAAAGGAAATTGCCTAGAGACCTGATAGAAACTGACGCCACCTAACAAGAAGAAGGCCACCCCAGGAAAATAAGACAACCCTCAAAACAAACAGTTGAAAAATAAAAAACAAAATGAAGCCAACGGGCCCACCCCGAGGACCCACTCGTAGTAACGAGTGGCGCTTGAAGTCACCGCATGGAACTAAGTTCCGAACGGTTACCCCAACCTCCAGAGGTTGAGTGGAACATCGCGAGTTCAGGCCGTCCGAATTCATTAGAGCCAGCCGTGTAATGCATCCATATAAATCTTCTACCAATAGTAATCACAGATAAAAATCAAGGTAGCAGCACTCTTTCGTTCACTTCGTTCAATACTCAATCAATCTTTAGATCAACTTCATTCTTCATTCGTTTTTTCAAGATACGCCATTTTGAAACTGCTACTGATACGTAGCGGCTTTCATGATATTAATTAATTACAAAACGATTATTTTAAGTTTCAGAAATCAAATCATATCTACATAACTTCTTCAGATTTTCATCTATTTTGCAGGAATGGTATATTTAAGTGGTGCAAGGTGCTCAAGAGGTCAATAGATTCAAATAGACAATTTATATGAAGCTTTGATTTCGGTAAACTTTTGTCTTATTTCATATAGTAATTAGAACAGTTTTTCCACCAACTCTTAAATCTTTTAGAAATGTTATTTCAATCGCTCCATTCAATGTATTGAAAATCCAAGCGTGACATACATTATATGGTACATTGTTAATAAAATATATTTTTTTGCAGCGATGGGTCCCCGCAGCTGTTGCATTCCTGGATGTAAATCCACTAGCCAATTTATCAGATTATATTGTTTCCCAAGGATGAAAGAAATTTTCGAACTGTGGAAAAAAGTTATCTCTGACAAGTTTCCAGAAATTGTAACAACTAAAAACATAACCAGCAATCTACGCGTATGTAAACTTCATTTTGAGAGCAAATACATAAAATTAGGGGATGTTAGAATTACATATGCAGCTCCTACCCTTTTTACTGAAAGTGAAATTTGTTCAGGTAAACCTGACAACCCTCTAATCATAGGTGAGAAAATTCGTCTATTTTCGTCTATTTTGTGACTAGTTTTTATTTAACTTTGATTTCGTATTAAAAGTTGGATAATATATGTTAATGAAGCTTGTCTTGTATTGATTTTTAATTGATAAGAATGTTTTTTTTTATGTTTCATTTTATGAATAGCCATCAATTAAATGTGTACTTTTATCTTACAGATTGGCAATGGAATGAACATGAAATGAATAGTAGAAAACTGTCATTCAATTCAGGTGATTTAATTCATATACTAACAACCTATGTTTAATAAAATTAATCATTTTAATGTAACACTGAATTCATAGTAGATTTATTGCAAGTTCTATTAAATCACAAAGTGGTGTCACTAAAATATCTCAATTTAAAGATACACAAATGCAACAGTTGGTGTATTGATTCAACAAGTCAAATTCCTTAAAAATATTAAAATATTTATCCATTATACCTATTTGTCACTCTAGCTTTTAATCAGAATATGAAACTAGAATATTATCATGTTTACAGTTGATGCCACATGTTCCACATAAACCATGACCATTGTTATTATTAAAAAGAAAAAAGTGTTTACAGAAAATGGTAACTTTAATATTTTTTTCATATATGTAGTTTGGTACTGAGAACTCACAAAGTCACAACAATGAAATGTGTATAAAAATAAGAAGTATGATGTAAAATAGAAATATTAGTTAGATGTAAATAAAATTGATGACTAATATAGACTTATAATTATTAGACTGTTATTATTAGAATGTGTTTTATTAATTCCATACTTTTTTAACAGACAATGTTTTTGATTTGCATACATGAATTTGTCTTAGAGAACGCAAAAGTTTAATAAGACGTAATCTCAAATATCCCAATTCTCGTTTTGTAATGCTTTTTGGAGCTCTAATAGATATAAATAATATGCACATGGACAAAAGTCCTCACCAAAATCATATAGTAACAAATATCAAAAAAGAGTTTTTAAAATCTGTTCAGATTGATTGGTTTGGATGTCCTGAACATCATGCTGATGTTTTAAATTATTTTCATTCCATTGTTTGTAGAGTTCAAATTCATAATTTTTGTACAATAATAAATAAAATTTTAAAGGGATCATTTTCAGAACCCCGTATTAATACTAACTTAACCATGCATCGATTGGCACTTGAAAAGCGCAAAAAGTATACTGGAAGAAAACAACAACGTACAAAATAATTAACATATTGTTTTAATTTTCAGGTTTGCGAGACTATTACAACCGTTGGAGACACAGATTATTGACTTTTAAGGTATGATTTAATTCAACATTTAATATGGCTATAGCATAGAGTGACCATTATGATAGGCTATTATATAATTTATATTTATAGGCAAAAATATTCCAAAATACTTATCAAAATATAACAATTTTTGTTGTATAAAAACATTTTTGAGGTGCATAATAAGCATGTGGCAATTTTTTTGTTTTCTGCTACCCAAGCTAGATCACCCAAGCTTACTCCAATAACCTCTAACATTTTATTTCACCGTATTTTTAAACGTATTAAAGGTGAAATTTATGTCGTATAAGAAGTATTAACTTTTATTTAAATACCAGCAAGTCTTTAAAACTGTTAAATTGTCTATTTGGAAACTTATTTACTAGTTTAATACGATTATCGCTTAAATTATTGAAAGTATCTTCTATTGCCTATTTGTTCCATCCATCTTTTGTCTGATTTCATTTAAACTTAGATATAGCAAGATCACATTTATCTACAATTCATATATTTTGTTCCCAGAATCACAGACAAGACGCAGCGGCGGCTACATGGAGAACACTAGGGGATGAAGGCTATATTTTATTTTTGTCACATTTATTTAGCTTTTATTTTTATATTTCTAAATATTCTTTTTGTAAATTATGAATTAAAAGAGGAGATAAAATTTGACCTTCCAAGTTTCTTGCCTGTTCTTCTCGAGAAGGTCCTCCCAATATCCGAACAGGTGGTAGAGTCAATCTTAAGCACAATAAATATATCTAATCATAATTTGTTGTTTGACTCTATACATACATAAGAACAATAAAAACTAAAGAACAATAACTACTAGAGCTGTGCTAGTTATTTATCGATAAATTTCATGAAATCGATATGTCGATATTTGGATATCGACAATTAATTGAAGTGATCCCAGGCTTATCATAGTAGCGACCACAGATTAATAGGTAGCGACTAAGAAACCGCCATCTCAAGGCCTGCTTCCTATCTGTAATAGTATACTAATCTGTGATTAGAGCTTGAGTGCTCTTCAGAGTCGGATCTATGTCGAATTTCTTCGCGCCAACATCGATCGAATCCAGTGATCGTGCCGTTGATCGTCAGTGTGGAGCGCGATTATCAGTTTTGATCACGTAACTAAAATTATTTTTTTGCGACTTTTAAGCTAATATTTTTTTTGAATTTCATATTTTTTCTAAAGTTTTTCTATTCTATATATTATTTTTCACTATTATTTCTAAAGCTTTTTCACAGCAAAACCATTGGATCGATTTGATGGAAATTCCGCAAATAGGTGATTCTGTTTTATGATGATTTATACACCACATATAATTGGTAACTAGTTTTTTCTAATCTGACCTATTTTTAATTTAAAATTAAGACCGTCTTTTGCTAAATAACATACTAGGTAATATTTAATAAACATTATTTTTAACAATTTCATCTGTCCTATTTATAATATCATCTTCATATAATGTGTTTCTTCATATACGATATATATAGCAATAACGAATTATTACATAATAATATAAATATAAAAATTTTGGGAAAAGTATCAAAATCGCTTAATCGTAGCGTCAACACAGTATTTTGGACGTGTGACCTTCAATGAGCTGTCGGTACGCTTCGAAATACCTAATCTCGCAGAATGAAGAATAGTAATAGGCCTCTTAAGGGATAAAATGTAAAGTCATACGCATCACAATCACATCACGTTTGTATGCTTATTTTAATCTTAATCAATGTTCAAGAAATTTGTAATGATTTTTAAGTTAATACATAATTATGAACAGTGAATAAAGTCTAAATTTGATTTTAAGATGGTTTGAAATGATATTCACTCATTTTTACTCGATATATTTTTCTTTTTGTAGAGAACTTTAATTACTACAACAATAAAAAGTTTTTCAAATTTGGAGTTCGCTTCATCACTTACTGCTGAAATACAATTCTCGCAGTCAAATCTATATTTTGTTACTGACTATTGTTGTTATCTCTATTTCAAGCACAGGTAATATAAATACACGATAGAAATACAAACATGTATATATCTGGGAAACCTTTTAGTGATTAAACAACGATAGACCGTTTATTTCACCGGACATTGTGCCCCCGCCCGTTCAAATATCGGGTGGGTACTGTAATGCGGTTACTTGCGGGCGATATTTCATAATTCTGGATTCAACAGAAGCGCTTTTAGGTTCCAGGTAAATAATTTGGCTTTCGTTTAGTTAATGTATTTTGTTTACTGTCAGCGGTATAACATCGCCTAATTTTGTATTTTTTTTATAATCGTGAAGACAATAACGATGAAATGATGACGGTCAGCCGAGAGACGTCTACTACTGAAAATAGATCTCTCATAAGAATCCTTTTTGTTTTCATATAACATTTATTTATGTATGAGTAAATTACCCAATAAAATTTCTTTGCAACTGCTGCAGTGTAGTTTCAATTTGTAGTACTTATTAATAATATAATATATAGGTCAGGTATAATATGAGCGAATAAAGTCGACTAAATAGTGCAGATGCTGTGCTGGAATGAACCAAGAGCTAGATAAAAAGGTTGGTTTGCTACAAGGTTGCATTTTAGTTTGTTTTCAATGTTAGTAACTATTAATGTTGCAATAAAAGTTTAACGAATTATTATTCAACATAAGTTAAAGCTGTGATTTTATCCCTTGTTGGATCAAGAATTAGATTCAAGATATATTAACCAGCTTCATCGTAAACATTTTTTTTTCATTGAACAATTAAAAATAAATTGTGAGATCTGAAGGACCATTTCAATAAAATCATCTATATAGTAGTTCAGTCTAGTAATATTATTATATACTTCGAAATTCATATTTATTTTAGTTTAAGTACATATTACTTAATATCGTGACCATACTATGGGTCCGAGCGTAAGTATTGCTCCAATGGATCAAGTGGTTATAACTGACATATTTTTTTTCACGAAATTATTTAATTGGGTAACGGTGAATTGTCCACTGATACTCGTACACTGGTATAAAATTATCACAATGTATTCTTAATCTACATTTACTCTTACTACATAATCTACACTTGATATGCAAGTACTCAAGAGCTTACACAGAGTTATAAAGGACTAATCATGATAATTTATAAATTATAGAATCAAAAATACAAAATCTATTTTGTGTAACATTTAACTAAGAAGTCTCCTTGTTACTTTGAAGCATGCTTATGCGACGTCTCTTGCAAATTTCACCAATATTGCAACTATCAAATTGTTTACGACACCCCTGTGACACTATTTAATGCATCCAACATAGTTGTGTAAAACAAAGTTAACGTTTACTGTAGTCAGTTACTAAATGGGGAAACTTTAAGTAGGAAGTTAGAAATATAGCAGGAGCATCATATGGACACGGTCCTTTTTAGTGACGCTTACTTAGTCACAGATTGGAAATATTTTTTACCTATTAAGTATATTTTTATACTTTTATAATTTACTAGCTGTGCCAGCGACGTCGTCCGCGTGGAATAGTTATTTTGAGCATCATATTATTTTTGCAAACAACCACCTCGGCTGTTACCCGATCTTGACAACGCGACATATCCAAATTTGATTACCATAAAAACGATTCTAGTGAGTTAACATTAAAAGATAGACATATACTGTCGCGGACATTTTTTTAAATCATTTTAAGAGGAATAATTCTTTCATACATATTTTTTTGGTATCTAGAAGCGTTTTCGCAGCGCACGCAACGGAAGCCCTCAAAGATGAATAATTTTCCCCGTTTTTTCAACATTTTCCATTATTTCTTCGCTCCTATTCGTCGCAGCGTGATACTAAAACCTTCCTCGTTAAATGGGCTATTCAATAAAAAAAGAATTTTTCAATTCGAACCAGGAGTTCCAGAGATTAGCGCGTTCAAACAAACAAACAAACTCTTCAGCTTTATAATATTAGTATAGATTTCTGCTTGAGTATGTAATAAAAAAAATGTTCAAATATATGTGTTTGGCCATTACCTTATCGAGATGTAAGAAAAAAGATATGAAAGTTGAATATAGTTTCATAGAACATTCGAAATTAATTTTGAATAGCTAAAAGACATGCAGTAAAATAGTGATCGGTAATTGGAACATCGTAAAGATTACAAAAAAGAAACAAAATATACTTTGACTCCCTTAGTTATAGGCAACAAAAGAAAAACACGAAGTTCGCAGTGCAGACAGAAAAGCGTCTAAGTTACCTCTAATGAGCTATTTGTTGCTTTTTTGTTTCTGTTTCTCCACGAACTTGATATTTCGAATAAGGTTTAGATGATTTGAATAAGAGAATTGAATATTTTTAAAATTAATTATTATAACTTATGGGTTAATACTAATGTTTATTTACAAACCATAATAAACCATCAAAACCTTTATATGAGGATTTGCGATTATGGCAATGGTGAAACCGTTTATATGGGTAAAGAATGCTTAAATTCTAGAGCTTAACTTTAGTAATAGCTATTATCGGCAAGGCGCATTACTCCAGTCTAACTGTTTGGGCTCTCTCGAGGACGTTTAATGGCCGCGTTCTTCCCCTAACGGATTACCTTATGTGATAACTAGCTGTTGCCCGCGACTTCGTCTGCGTAAATTTCGAGTTGAATGTTATTGATACACAAATCATATTAATATACGATTTTACCGATTAAAATATTTTTGGTATAAAACAATTCCTTGAGGTAAAGCAAACTCAAAGAATTTCTTTATATACCACATTATTCGTTTTTCCTTCCGCCATCTAGTGATTTATGAAAAAACTAACATGCGTAATGAAACTGATTTACACTTAAATATTTTTTCTGTTCTATTATATGTATAGATTAAGCGTGAAGAGGTAATAAACAAACAAACTTTCGCATTTATCATATTATTTTGAAACTGGTTTCGTTTCATCGTATTTTGGTTCCCTGTTCCATCTCACTGCCCACGAACACGCTAAACGTGGCCTTTGGGGTCTTATAACCTGTGGCTCTGTCTACCCCGCAGGGAATAAAGACGTTATCTTATGTATGTATTGTATCATGATGATGAATTGTCTTTAGATTTTAAATTTCCCATGTAACTTATGTAAGAATGGTGTACATTATAATTCGCAATATTATCATGCCTTGAGTTCATTAAAACGACGATAACTTTTTTTTTAATGAACCGATTTTGATGAAACAAAGTTTAGATATTATTCTGAGTTAAAACAAAGCAAATAGTGAAAGTTTCAACCAAATCGGTTCAGTACTTTCGGAGATAAACGTGAACAAACATACAGACAGACAGACAGACAGACAGACAAAAAATTCCAAAAAATTTTTTTTGCTTTCTAATAATCTATTTAAGTGCCCCTCTATCCATTTCAGTCAAAAATACTAAATGTACAGACAAAATATATTTACTGTCTTATTATATGTATAGATGAAGAAAACACTTTCCTTGCTGAAGGGGCACGTGGTTGAAGCATGACTAGACCTAAGCAGCAATCATATCTGGAGGCGTAGGCGTATCTGGAGCTAGCCAAACAAAGTTTAACGCCATTGAGCAGCAATCACCGGCATCCGGACCAGTTAATGGAGTGAATAGAACCGAGGGATATGCTTCTTGTACAATATGTAGGCGAAACCAATCAAAGTTTCTAGTAGCGACTTAGTGTATTTTTGGAGCTGTACAGAGTGCATAATTGAGTGATTACATTTGCACTATGAAAATGCTTTGCTATAGAACTAGCGACTTAAGAACTTTTGAAAGGTCAACATGTGTAAAGTCTAAGTCGTTGGTGTGTATCAACACCACTTTTGATTTTCAAAAGTATAGTATTGCAACAATGTAAGCAACTTATATTGTTGTGAAGTCAATCAACCTGCACTGAGCCTAACGGGGTAGACTAACGTGCAAGAACTTTAATTTAGAGCGTTTTCGAGCCCTTCAGCGACGATGCTGCGGATGATGAGCTTAGCTGAGCACATTAATACAAAGCTCAAGGAAGGTTGAGGAAATATAAATTATAATCGTCTACAAAGTATACTGGAAAAGTTTTAGGGCCTGCAAAAATTTACTTGAACATTTTAACACTTTCGATATAAATTTTCTTTCCTTAAGTTTAACGCGAGGCTTCAACATTGTAATTTATTAGAGCCATACAATTATTTACGTCAAGGATTTATAAAATGTTGTTAAAAATATGGGTTTCTCTGCGTTTTCAGTTTCAAAGAATGTTGGTTTTACCGATTTATTTTGTTCTCTACTGCAAGCTAACAAACAAAGACTAGACTGTGTGTACAGGATTTGGAGTTTATCCTTATCTTAGTTACGAAATTCTCAAATTGGTATAGTCAGCAACATGTTAAACATTACATTTGTATTACACAACCATCGCTATTACGAAAGTTAAGAAATGTTCCATAAAGAATAATGCATTGTGCACGTTGAAATGATCTCAATCAATATTTATTTTAAGATTAATATACATAAATTCTTAAATAATGTTACTGTTTCCGATTTCTAACAACAACGCTAAATCACATTTCAAACTAAAATTAAAATCAATCGGCTATCGAGTTGTGGACTCATCAAGCAATAGTTGTCAAAGTGGTCGTTTTTATCTACAGCAAACATTTTGATCCACTATAAAAGCGGGCCTGAAATGTAAATTTCACGCGGGCGCTATCACGTTACACCTGAGTGTTCTGTTTACATATGAGCGGGGCTCAATCACGCGTGTCACGCTCCAACACGTCGCAAACAATAAGATAGTGTGCTATTGTCGACGTTTTGTGCCCAACACTATTATTTGCCTACAAACATACGTGAATATAAATTAAATTATTTCTGTCAAGGAAACGCTTGATCCGATACGAAACTCCAGGCGGTCGCGCCGAAATTCAATTATTGATATTGATTTTAGCACCAGATATAAAGTCCTGTTGCTGTTTGATCTATCTATCCAACAAGTATTTATTATAATTTTAATTTAACTTTAATATATTCTTTTAAAATGTTTTCAAATTATATTTTTATTAATTATATAATGTAATGGAAAGTGACTTCATGAATTATCAATATTGAAGTCATTTTCCAAATTGACGACTCTGTATCTATTTAATACAGGGAAAAAAACAGCCCTTGCTGAGTTTCTTGCCGGTTCTTCTCAGTACAAGGTCTTCCGCCGTAGATTTGCGAACCGATGGCGTAGCTTTTCGACATTCACAAGTGCCCAGACTGAATAAATGATTTTGAATTTGAATTTGAAATTTGAGTATTCAACATAATATGTGTCATGTTTGTGAACTTTAATTACTGTGATTTTTTCTAGTAAATATAAAATATGGCATTTGATCATAATTATTAAAATTAATCAAAGTTTTGTGTTTACAACGCACAAATGGTTATGGATGTGTGTCTATTATCTAGTGTGTCTATATGGTATGTCTTATTTAAGCAAGCGATATGGTCTTTAACTACTTTAAGTTGGTAAAAAGAAACTCATGCCGCTTATATATGTTTAACACATAGACTACAGTCTGATGATAAATAGTTACAATCGCCTGTAGACCAACCATCACAAGAATAGAGTACGGTGTCAACAAGTAATCCAACATGTGAGATGTAATGTCACGATATTCAGTATTATAATTTCACTATTTCTCTATCTTACCCTATGAAATTTGAACATAGTATTGCGAATACTGTAGTTTTGTGTATAAGTATGTAACCGAAGTATCCAAGAAAGTGATCTACAGAAGTAGCAGAATTTACAGATATTACAGAAATACTGAATGTCGTGCGTATATGTACAACTATTTAGGAAAAAAAGCTTAGATGTTAAGAAAAAAAAGACGTGCAGATATTGCGTTACTCTGAAGCATTGCACCAATACATCAAGGTGTGCTAATTACGTATTCGTTGCCGACATCCTAAAATGTAAACCAGTCAATTACCATAGGAGACATACTAAGAAACCTATTACAATAATAATAAAATCTGCTGATTTAACGGCGTTATTAAAACGCAGCAGTCAGATACGCAATCTGTCAGTAAATCATCAGACTTGCACGTCGTGGTAAATGTCAAGACTAATAAGTTTAGTGAAGCTACTGGACTCGTAAGCACACTTTCCCAACCGCACGACTTTTAACGTACCATGTACTTAAGTATGGCTAGTCGAAACAAGATACCGTTTCAGTAACTCAAAATATCAAATTCGTTCACATTCTGAACTATTCAGAAGAGATCGTAGTACTTAGAGTAGGCCAGATACGTTATTTTCTGCTCTAAGATTGAGATACACTTACAGTTCTCGAATATATCTCCGTAAAAAAACACATAGGTATTCTCATATGTTACTCGTATAGCATTTTTTTTTTTGAAGGCAGCACAGCTGTTTACAATTTTTATACATATATAAGAAACATATATAAATATTAACATTTTCGTACGAATGCTCGTAAAACTGCTAAAACTAGTATGTGTGTATACTAGAAGCCTTTGCTGATATTCGGTAACCTAGTAATTGAATTTTATGTTTTAATGAGCGCGTATTCGCAACATTCAGTAAATCTTTTGCCTAGTACGTCTCACGTCTAGTGCGTGGCGCATGCCGCACGCTTAGTCTGGTTTCGCCTTAAGCTGTGCGGATCTGTCTAAAAATATAAAAACATTTACCCAAAATCTCCTTCTTGTTTTGAATTAATCAAGCTCGAGCTTGTCTTCAGCAAACTGACTTCTAAAGAATAAAAACAATGGATAATAAATTCTGTAAAAAGTTTATATATTTTTGTCAGTTCAATAGAAGAGGTTCTTAAAAAATTCATACGCACAATTTTACACAAAAATTTTGCGATAGCCTGGTTAAAATAGACTCTTATCTTTTATTGAGGCTTGATGTTTATATCAACTATTTTAGTTTTACTTTTTTACTAGTCTACAATTGAGCAGATTTAAGAGATTTGTTGAAAACGCATGTTATCAAAAGATAAAATGATGACATTTGCTGAAATGGTGCAGTGGTCTCTTGAAGTATTTCCTGCTAAATACTTTCTGGTCTACTAATGAAGATAATAGATATACTAAAAAAAGATAAATAAATATACTCGTAAATGAGTGACAGACTGGCTAACACCTATTAAATATGTTGGTGAAAATTATAGTTCTTCCGATATATAACAGCAACGGAAACTTGTACCTATCTCTAATCTAGTTAAAATAATATTCACCAACCAAGTCTTTCATACCAATAAACTATGTATTTATGATAGGTAAATATTAGGTAATAGACAAGATATGAACGGCTCAAAATGACGACCAAATAGTCCTAAACTTATTTCTGGTTATTATATAAAAGAAACATCGACCATCACCAATAGAAAAGAAAGCGGTGAAGTGCTCGGTTGCTGAATGGTTAATTCAACAGGGTATGTTGAAGACACAAATTGGAATCCCGCCGATCCGAATATTATGTTAGCATTTTTTTAATATTAGTGATTTATATGTATATATTAACTATGTCTGTCGCAAACTAAGTTCGTGAGGTAGTCACGACCTTCAGCATTAAGAGATTGCATTAAGAGATTTGCATTATAAACTATATTAATTTATTTGTAATAAAATAAATTTGTTACACTATTTTCATATTTTTAACTTCGTTAACAATACACTTAATCCACTTCCCATTAATCCAATAACAAAAATGCAAAAATTCTAACAGTTGATCGACTGTAAAAAAAATCTTTTGGACATAACCAAGTATAAAATTGTTTTATGAATACATTTTCACTCTTTTTAGAATAAAGTTTATATAAATAAATAATATACCGTAACATAACATTATTATTCACCTTGCACCTTTATCTCTGAGCTTGCTGTTTGAAATCATACCTAAAATTTAAATACGATTTCATATTATTTACATATTTTACTGGAGATAAACACACGTTTACCGATAAACTCAAGTGACGAAACCATTACATCTTATAAAACTTTGCTTTCCTTAAACGACGACGACTGCCTATCCATATAAATAAGCTTAATTATGATATTAACAATTTAACCATGGTGAGATATATACATTGTAAAAAAATACAATAGCCATGATATTATATCATGGTAATTGTAATGTATGAGAGTATATTGCAGGGTAGATTAAATATCATTATGTATGTCGGTAGTTTGTATTATTGTGTATTAAGGTAGATGAAATATTATTATGTATGTCGGTAGTTTTAAGTTAATATTAATATAAATACGAGCATATCTGTAATTTTTCTTAATCCTTCAATAGACGTCGCAAGGTCAACAGTGTATAATTGTTCCTGCCCCGCTCCAGATTCTTCAGTAATGTACGCAGAATTCCTTAATTCAATTCCACGCTCGGGTCAAACAACTATTACGCACATTCAATGAAAACATATTTTTAAATAAAATATATTCATCGTTTCTCTCAAATTAAATTGCAGTGTCGCCGCCAATGTGTTGTTTTCAAACAGTGATGCATATTAAATACGGTATTGTTCAATAATGTGTAAAATTACTTTTATGTTCCGTCGACAACATTGTTTGATGCAGTAGTTTATTGAAATTGTTTATAAAAATTCAGAAAATTATGTGTTTTATGAAATAACTGATTAATGCTTGTTTTATATTCTACTAGCTGTGCCCGCGACTTCGTCCGCGTGGAATGTAATAAAAAGTAGCCTAGGTTATTCCTTATTACATAAGCTATCTGCCAGTGAAAGTCCCGTCCAAATCGGTCCAGACGTTCCGGAGATTAGCCGGAACAAACAGACAGACAGACAAGAATTTTAAAAATATGTATTTTGGTATATGTACTGTATATACATTCATATGCAAGTAGTAGAAAGCGGTTACTTTAATATTACAAACAGACACTCCAATTTTATTTATTTGTATTTGTATGTATAGATGCAAAGTCATATTTTTTGCTCTATTATTGAATTCGAAAGAAAAATTAAATTTTCGGCATTATTTAAATGTGTCCGACGTAACCCAAACATTGAATGTCTACCTTCCACTATTTACTTATAATGTTTATATATAAATCATTATATTTATCTTTATCTACAGTAAATAAGTTACTATATTATATATTAGCATCAATTTCGTCGTTAGATAAACATATATCGGGTCCGCTAGTATACTATATGGCATCGTTATGATCGTAATAAAGCATTGACACACTTAAACTATGTAGCGACAGCTTATCAAAAGATTCCTTGATAATGACAATACATAAGAATCAACATCAATCAATCAAGAATCACACAAGTATATAACATAATCACCATAAGATGAAATTAAAGCATCACATATCCCCATCACATATAATATTAACGTATTTTATAACTTATTTTTTTAAGAAAAACAATAAATAACAGCAAGACCAACAAAATGAACTAATTGGTGTTTTGCCAATTAAGGTTTGTTTTATATTATGATACCCTTTACCAGTATTTGTATAATTGGATTTGCTGATATAAGTTGAATTGCTGAATAAACAGACAATATTATTACTCACTTCAGAAAAAAAAAACAATTATACCGAAATATGGAAAATTAAGTTTATGATGCGAAAATTCAATCGTCAGAAAATTTATGTTGGAAATGTTACGACTATTTTACGAACAGACAACTTCTCTAAATTGCTGCTCTTGAATTGACCAATGTTCAACTGTTATTATCGCCATTAATCCAGCCATGAGACTTATATTTTTGCATTTGAGTGGTTGGCTCTTGCCTTCAATGTGAATCAGAGTAGAGATAACATCTTGAGGATTGTGCGAGCTTTTCCAGAATGCTTATTTAGCTTGATTTAAATAGCTAATAGACATGAATATAAGGGTGTATTTTGAGTTTTGAATAAGACGTGGAAAACCTCATCAATATTTCAATAAATTGAAGAGGAGAATGAATAAGCCTGGTTATATATTTTCTTATGATTATTAAATTCTTGTAAAACACGAGGAGAAATTACTATTCTTAAAACAAATGCCGAGATAAAACTTTTCATTTACCTAAATTAATATTGTGCTTAAGTTATTCAATATAATAGCATAAACTTGCGAATAACATTTCCGCTAGTAAAACAAGATATAGAAATCATATAAACCAGGTAGGTATGTATGTAATATGCCTAAGCATGGGCGATGGGATACGCGCTGACACAAAGCATGTCGTTGTCAGGCAAGAATTCACATTTGAGGTGCCACTTGACGTCGCTAAATTATTTACCTTTTTCACATATCAGTAGTTAATTATTTACTTTTATAATTAATTCTATGTTATATTATTTACTCTCAAAAATGACCGACCAAGAAATGGGCCAAGATTTGGTTGCCTTTCAAATATGCTGTATTCAGTTAATAAATAACCAAATTATTTTATTTCTCAATATAATTACTGGATTTTGTGGTTCTTTTTATTAAAGTCACTTAATGTTCGATAAACTTAATGAGTTAATGAAATCAATCAATCAAAGAAAAATAAACCAACTTCGCTCAAGAAATACAAAAAGTAGTCCTTACTTTAGAAACATACGCTCACAAATCTGTGGTAATGATAAGTAACAGTGTAATAACATTTTTTTAATTATCACTTTATATTAGAGAAGTCACAGCATCTATCCTTTATAGCTGTGTCTCTTATAAAATATTAAAAGTTTATTTGTAATAATTCTAGTACATTTAATTTTAGAAAATATCAATTATTGTTTTCAGAAACGTCTTTATTAAGACTTTCTTCTTTTAATATTTATCAATAAAGCCAAACTCGCCATTCTCGTTCCTTATAATGTTTATACTCGATAAGTAGTAACCGTATTGAAATGACGATCCGAAACCTTCGCTGGGTGCGAAGTACTAGGTGGGGGTAACATAATCTATCGCAGCGCTCATGGTGGTCAAAAGTAGAATTAATGTGGGCTCTGTCATCAGATGTATCTGTCAATGTCAAAGCGATTCTACATAATACATTTTAATATCATTAATATTTGTTACGTATTAAATTATATATAGAATTTTATGGGTAAAACTTAACTGTACTTACTGTTATGCAACGATGTTATCTATATTACTCTAAGCTTTCGCAAGCTGATCTATTGACCCACTAAAAAGTTTTTGGCTTAACAGAATATAAACATATTTTTCTAAAACACAAGAATTTTCTTTCGTCTTTTATCTTTACTAAAATGCTAACTTCTTCTGATAATAAGATTTTCAATCAACTTGCTGCTAAGCCAAGTTTTATCTTCTGCAAATTAATGATGAGCAGATAGACATTGCCCAAATTATATTATAAGATTTGTCGTGCTTAGTCGATAATAATAAATTATTACTTGCTGTCTAATTACCCCGTGACTGATTAATCATCAATTCTAATTCGTAAGAGTCAGCTTTCCTAATTTGGGAATTAAAAGTATTTTAATTTGTTGTAAACCAATTTAGTTAAATATATTTTCAATTAAATATTTATTTGGATAAACTAGTTTTATATTATATATGAGGGATTTGTTATGTGTGAGTGAATTTTGTCAGCGAATTGTATACGAGAGAGACGAATGAAAGTGACGTCGCGTCGTCCAGTTACTGCGCTCTCGCCAACTATAATAGAGCGTATGTCATTGTGTTCGGTAAATATTCATAGTTGATGTAATTTATTTCATTGGAATATAATTTATTTAAAGTTTGTTTTTATTATAATGTCAGTGTCAGTAACTTCCGGTGTAGATAAACAGCATCCTCACACATTATGCGGTTTTAGGAATGTAATGAAAACAGCTTAGTCACATATTACTTACAATTTATTAAATGCGCGGTAACACGTTTTAACATTGATAATTAACATTAATCTCACATCTTACAACATTAACAGTTACATCAAAAACAATTAAATCGACCTATGATATACCCAGCCAATACCAACAACTTTCCTTTGAAGACGGTTTGTGGTTGGAATGTGATATTGTGAGAAACACTCACAAATCCGGTCTTCAAAACAATACTCATTTCGATCTGATAACGATATTTAATTTATTACTAGGGATACAGGAACATTTAAATATATTTACTGTTATATAATGAATATATTTTCTTTTTGTTTTACTGTAAAACTACAACTATAAATTAAGTAAACAAACCCTGACACAATCAAAATAAATCACACTTTTTGAACTTACCTCATTTGATTTGAATGACCAAAATGATTACAAAACCTTTTTTACCCCCAAATCGTGGTATCACAACAATTTATTAGTCGAAAATATTTGTTATTTTTTCATTTCGATATTTTTTCCAAAATATACGACCTAAATGTCAATGTGACAGAGCCCACAAAGTTGTGGACGCCAGTTGGCGTTGTAATCGTGCACGGAGCCAGTGCTCATATAATCTACGTATATACTCGTAAAACAACGCAGTGTTAGTGTCATCGTTTGTAATTCAAGAATCTCGAATTAATCGATCGAACAAATCGATTTATTATCTTTATTTCAATTTATGGGGATATATTAAATTAAAATAATAATATTACGATACTTCATATCACGTTTTTTTTATAAAACCTTCCTCCATCCGTGATAAGGTGTGCGTGGGGATATAGTTTCAACGAAAGGGAAGAAGTGTAAGTGTGTGTTGTTTGTATTTTCTTCTCCTAGAATATGAGATGTGATTGTGTTACTATAAATATATAAATAACAGCTTACACCATCGACTAATAAGCGGTACAAAAGTCGACGAGGAAGCTAGTATTAATAAAAATATTATTTACTTACAAACGAAATGAGCTTGTTGCATAGCGAAAAAAGGAAGTGAGCTGAAATAAAATTGAAGATATAATAAAATGTACAACAAACGTATATTGAAAAATATTCAAGAGAGCACAACAGCAGCTTAAAGTAAAATTAACAATTAAAATATTTCTCCCTAAGTTACAGAGCCACGACGACCAGGTAGGTTGGCGTGAAAGCGGCCCACGTAAGCTGGTTGGCGGACAAAAAATTTGAGTGTCATGAGAGCATATAGCAGCAAGTAGTCGAGAGCACGACAAGGAGCAGCACACCTTAGGAATCAGAGACAGATAGCAAAACATTTGGTCGAGAGCTTAGAGTTGATTATAGTATTTTGTTCAGATCTGACTGTAGCATCTTATTTAGAGGTGATTGTAGTATATTGTACAGAGCTGATTGGAGTATCATATCCAGAGCTGATAGTAGTATCTTGCCCAGATCTGATTGTATAATCTGGTCTCAAGCTGGTTGTAGTTGGATCTGCCTATGAAGCTTGATTCCCTTCATATTATGTACAAATAATAGAAAAACGACATTTTAGAATCAATAAAATTTAAAAATTAAAACATAATATAGAAGCATAACAATTTTATTTGGCATAAAAAATAATATTCTCTGACGATTTACCGTAGTACGCCAGTAATGTAATATGGTATCTATACCTGGCCACTTACAATGGATCTAATAGAGAGACTTGCAATTTGCAAACTTTTAGAGGCAGTTAGCAAGTCGCATTGCTCGCAGGACTGACGACTGTTAGAGTAAAAGGAGCAATAAGGTTAGAAAACATTGTAAGGTCTTTCGCAAGGTGGATTAATGATTCGGTGAATATCCTCTAAAGGCGCTTAACAGTAGCAGCTCAGGATAGATGATGTGGAGATTCTTATTGGAGACCTTTGTCGGATAAGGAAGGTATACACTGAACATTTTTTATGAAATTTCATACCTTTCTATGAATGGAAAATAAGCATATACATATATTTACACAGCCAAATTGGTTTTAAAAGGTCATGGTCATACACAATTTAATATTACATGTTTGTAACTTAAAGTTTTCCATTTATTTCTTTTACGGTATATTCTGATAAGTACTGTATAGCATGTGTTAAGTTGAAACATATACACTGACAACCTACTTCTATAATAAACGTTGGCAACAAATACAAGTTATTTGCATATACATCAATAATAAATAAACATTAATGTTATTTATAATCGCATCAACCAATCAACGAGTTGTCTATTAACTTCAGTATTGTGAAGAGTAAGCCCAGTGTATGTGCTACATACAAGTTAGAGTCTTACAAATACTTTTCTTACAAGTACTTGATTACAAAAATCCATATCCATTAACCAGTGGTGTTCAATATTTTTATAACGGTAATACAAACTTACACTCACAAATTACAATATACTTACACATACCCATTACATGTTATTTTTAATTACATATCAATATTATAAAATATTTATCTTAATTATTTTAATCTAATTGCTAAATCCATGATTAAAAGTAAAAGCTAATGTGTTATGAAAATATTTAATTTTGTTACATTACATGATTACACTCTATTGTAAACGGAGAAGTTCCTGATATCACTAATATTACAAGAATGTAAATAAAAACAAGTTATAATAATATCTTCTACGTATAATTTAACTAGTTTTACAATTAACAATCGGAGTGTTTTATTGAAATTGTTACAAAATTCTATTATTTGTTACGTTTGAATAATAAACATTTAAAGAAAAATATTTAAACATGCATTGCGCGGAAGCGGCTACGCCGGAACGAGCAGAGTGTAAACAAGCGAGTCTGTGAAACATTTGCAACTTTTGCACTTTTGTCTTTTTTTTTGTACTGTACCCCATTGGCAGGCTAACAGCCAATATTATGCTGTAACTCTTACTAGCACACACTAATTAATTATGATTCAATGATGGATAAATATTGTGAATAGTTTTTGCACATGCATATGCAGTATAGTATTTATTGTTTTGTAATTGTGTCTGAAGATTTTTGAATGATATCGTGCTAAATATTTTTAACAGTTGCACAAACTTTCCTTATGTATTTCATTATGTTTAAATAATATTTGACTCAATCGCCGTAAGCAGATTATATAAATATATATATTTCGCATGAGCACGAGGAGTAATATATCTAGGAACATTCAGTAAAAAGCATCGCTTCACTAGTCTTGCACTGAAATTCCCTATTAACGGAATCACCTCCTAAATCGCTTTGAAGGATATTTTTTGAGATTTAAAATAGCTTATCTCCCCATTTCAAGCCGTACATTTTAATGAGAATTGCAGATAAAGTATAAAGCTATCTCAAACGGCTCAGAAGTAGCGGAAAATGAAATCAAGGAATAAACAAAGCAGCCCCAACATCGCGGTGTCCGGCAACAAAACCACGTTTAAGAGTTGATTTACGATTGTAGACAAATATCAGCTTTCAAAGAGTGAGCCAAAGTCTATTTTCGAACAGTACAAAACCATACGTTCGACTGACCGTGCCTAGCTATGTAAATTATGGATTTGAAAGGACGAAGCCGCGGGCTGTTTGCAAATACATTTTTTCGAATGTTAATAGAAATAGCGATTTGTAAGCTTCGCATCAAATTTCAATTTGGCGTATGAATGTTTTTATTTGGAATTCAGGTTGTGAAAATGATGTAGGTAAATATGTTATGTGCTTGTTATATGAATTTTGAGGATACGTTTTTTAGTGATTGCCTAAATGAATAATGGTATTCTTACTTGGCGAGAAATGTTGTAAGCATAAGTAAATGTAGTATTATAATTTCATATGAATGTACAATAAGTTTTTCAAGATTTAAAAGGCAATATCGGAAATACAGATAGATTTCAATGTTAACTTTAATAAGTGTGTATGAAGCACACTTCTGAAAATTCATCTCAATAATACGTTGAAATTTATTTTCGAATCGATAATAGGAAATATACTTAATAATTTAATTAATATAGAGATAAATATATAAATAATTCACTTAAGATATTGTGTTTAAGCGTCTTACTATATAATCTGTAACTGGATGTTAAAAGGTTTTGCATTAACTAAATTAATCATCTCCTGATAGATTAGTCTACTCTGACCCTACTTTGAATAGCTCTTTCCAAAACAGTTTAGGAAAGTTTTCGCTAAACACAGGGGGATTTTCAAGCCTATACTTTATAACTTAGGTTGAGTACCTATTAAAAGTAAGGTCTAAAATGAAATTACCAGGGATTGTGTACATTTAAAATATGTTAGATTTCCTATACTACATTTGAAGGTTATAAAAGACTTTCATTTTAATTCATTCAAGAATGAAATTAACAATTTGTGGACATATAATGACCGAGTAGTCTGCAGAATTCAATTTATGGCGGCTTGTGAACAGCATAGGTAACATAAATATTTTGGTAAATTAAGTTTGTTAATTAAAGACAATTGTAATTTATTTACCTAAAAATAGTTTTTAATCTTTATCTAGGTATAAACTGCACTTGTTAGACTTTTGATATCTATCATTTTCATCTTGGTTGTAAAATGTCAAACACATAATCAAATATTATAATCATGTCAAATATTATAATCAAATATTTTTTACAAAGCTAAGATATGACTGTGAAAAATGCATTATTATTGAAAATAAAAAATAGTGCTAACTACAGGTAAGCAAAGAACAAGGCTATGAAATATTGTGAAAAGAATCCACGTACTCTAAAAGCTTGCTCGAAGGACGGGGAATTTTCAATGTGCACAATACAAGCCTGTAATGTTGCATAATATGGCGCGTGTTCAGCCAAAGTATTCGTTATGGTATTTGCTACACCTAGCCAACAGAGGCATATGTTTTTCGATATGATGCCGAACGTCAGGTGTTCATCTCGCGACCTAAATGTCGAAAGTCTATTTTAAAGCTCCGGGCGTTAAGTTTCAAATGACTTTGCCGGTAAATCGCTATTTGCGTCGTTCTGTTATTGGAGACGACAGAGCCCTCCCTCTCGGAGAGAGCGTTCATAACTGTAGAGAGTACTTGAGACTCTGCCGAACAGATCCGAGCGGCGATTTTCGCGGACTAGGGTGGTCGTTCGCTGCATCCCTTTTGCTCACGACGAAGCGGACGCTAGGCGGGCGGGAGGCGCCGAGTGACGCCGGCATCACTCACATCGTTTCGGTCTCCTGGAACGAATGTCCGAACCTCTCCTCTCCACGATACGACTCCGAATCCTTTCGGTACTAACTTAGATGTGCCGCATCTGAAGTTCTTACTACAACGTATGTACCCATTAGCGTAAAAGCCTTCCATTTACCTGTTTTCTGACATTGCAAAATTTCGTTTTTAGTAGTGTGTTGTAAATTATTCGTGTTAGTAAATATATCCTAGACTTTTCACGTGACTTTGTGTAATTAAACTTTGTAAGCCGGTGTGCGGAGATAGTTCGGATTGAAATTATAAGTGAAAAGTGCCAGCAGAGGACATCCTACAGCGAGTCTAGTTGGGCGCAATTTCACATTTCACTTCACAGGTAAGATTACACAGGTATAAATTGTTAAACAAAATCTCGGTTTAAACATCAAACATCGTTAATTATTTAAAATTGAAGCTGAATTTTCGTTTTCATCTTTTAACTGCGACTGAAAACGTACAGGTAAGTTCTGGGATTTTAATGACAAAATTATTATTTTATTAAATATATATTGCTATTTACCTTTTTTATTTAACCGAATAACTTTAGTAAATGGAATAAATTAAGTTGTTTTTAGTTTAAAAAGCGATAAAATGTCAAATAGTTGTTTGCGTACTGTCTGTAATAACATTACGTACATACAGTGCATACCGTATGTACGTATGTATGATATGTGCGCAAACCAAAATAATAAGGTATAGCGGTTCGCAAACTAGTAAAGAGATACAGTCATTTAACACAAAACTCTTTTTAATTTTCAAAGAGGAACACAATATTCTTCTAAAGATGTCGACAGTGCATTTTTATTTATCACCCTCAATCTCAAACACAGAAATATTTCATATTATGTCTCCACCCATTATACAGAATCTTTATTGCCACTTATCACAAAGGTGGATTTATCTCTAGTAGAGATTTTTTCCAGTCAACCTCTAAATATCTACGGAATGCTACTTGTAGTGAGAAACTTCAAATAACATTACAGCGTTGTTATAATACTACATTAAACTTTGCTTAAATAAAATTAATTCATCATTTGTGGGTTAAAATCGATGCAAATTTTCCTTGTTATTGTTGCTTAATTAGCTCTCTCTCGGGTGGAAAGGGATAAGAGAAAATTGAATTTTAATCATTATTCTCAGTTAAATAAGCTTTCCCATTAACTTTACAACTACCTGACATTTCTTTGAAGTGTATTGTCATAATGACAAGAACCTTATTACGATTATTCCATGTTTTTAAATTACATATAAATGTAGCTGTTGCTTCGGGTAATTGAAACAAAAATTCATTACATTTTAGTAAAAAATAATACTGACATTAGATTAATATATAATACTGGATGAGCGGGAAATTATAAGTGTATTATACATCCAGAATTTATAGAAAAATTATGACACTGCTCCGGTTGCTTTTCAAACATAAAATTTAGTAGTTGCAATAGTATATCATATTTTTTAATAATTATTTAAAAAAAATCAGTTTACACACCCGACGGTAAATAATAAGTTGTTCCTGTGAGAAAAGCAACAAATCTGAAACCTTCACATTGCCAACTTAGGATGCATGTAAAGACTCTGTATTCAGTGATTCCACTTCCACAACTTAGTCTTCAAATTGGAACACAGTAATGCATTTTGGCTGCGGTAGAAATTGATAAGGCCGAGAAAGTAGCCGACCATGACTTCCCTTCGGCAGAGAATGCCACGAGCAAATAACGAAGGTAGGTGTATCTTGCTTTTCTACAGGTAAAACTTTTTCAGGATCCCGACTGCGGTTGTACATCCATCTCATCGAAGATCGCAGCCAAATATATTTCATGATACGATTAATGAGTGAGGCTTCAAGCGCTCGTTAATGAGGTTATAGCCGGTGTCTTGTTTATGTTGTAGTCACGTAGTCACCTACGTATGTGTAATATCGATAATGCGCAAGTGACGATCGTTGAGCTTCAAATATTCACGCGATGATCACTTAGAAGATGATCCGCATGCTGAGCTGCCAACTTTGTGGTATAAAAGCAAAATGTATCTCTACGAATATATGCTTATATAAAGTCCCACAGTGTTAACATTTTTAAAAAGCGAGATTATTTATCTTCCGCCGTAGCATGATGAATTCGTCAGCAAAAATAATTAGACCTATCCTCCCTGGATTATTTTCATGTGGCTATGAAAAAGAAGCAAGCTTAACAAGAAGCAATATAATTTGTGTATATTTTACCCATTGAACTTCAATGTATTATTTAAAAAAATCACTATTAATGTCACTGAAACGACAATAACAGACACAATTGTTAAATGAACAGAAATTCACAGATATTTTTAAAATTTCTATAATTATTAAAAAATATACTAAATGTTATGGCAACATTCCTTTTGATTGAACCTCTCGATCGGTATAGTTTTTTTATAATAAAATTTCAGTAACTCTCCATCTGGCATTGCTGTGGGACTTGTAAAATAGTTAGTTGCAACAGAAAAAATATAAATAATCTTTCTCATGCTGAATATAACATGGTGAATTGATAGTTTTATCTATTAAGTCTCGTATAACACGGAGTGAGCGGTCATAAAATTTAAACTACAAAAGTTATTGAAAATTTACTGTCAAAAACAATTAAGATTTTGTCTTTTTTCTTACTTATTTTCTACGTATTTGATTAATCAGATTTAATATTTCTTTATTTTCTTTTCTTCATTAGCTGGTGCCCGCGTCTTCGTCTGCGCAGGATTAGTATTTCAAGTAGCTTATATTATAGCGTGGCGTATATCTTTATAAATTGTAGCCAATTTGTTATTCTGATGTATAAACTATATCTTTGTAAAGTTTTATTCAAATCCATTCAGTTGTTTTTACGTGAAAGAAGCAAGAACACATCCATACAACCAAATTGACAAACAAGCAGACTGCCTCATCAGGTAACCACTATAACCACTAGCTATCATAAGTGGTTACAATCGCATAGGAATCACATTTACTATAGAGTAACTGTGATTCCTGCAAGACTTACAAATCTGCAATCCCAATTTATCAGAAACATTAAAGTAATTGCAATGCCTATTCTATCCATTAAACCAGGAAACGTAAATATGGGTACTGTTGCTTTTCGGTTACAATATTTAAGAAGGAAATAACCAGACGACCCCAGTATAGAATCTCCGGTCTCCAGTCTGGTCCAACCCAATTCTATTTAAATGACAACCATACATCTTGACTCTACATGTTGACATTACATTAAAGTCACAACTTAGCCACAAAGACGTCATACTTATCCTGTGGTTTTCTGCGAAATATTTCTGAATTTTTTCTGCTGTGTTTCATATTTACTGCGAAAGAACCACTATTCTGTAGCCACCAGTAGATGGGCTGTCTGCTTTGTCTCTGTTTGTTTGTCAATACCTACCACTCCCAGCGCAGTGTTATATCATTATTCACGCCTTAGTCGAAGTATAATGATTCAGTATTTAAATCTAAAGCCCGTGAACCCAACAGCCCGGAGACTCAAACCTCTGCTTGAGTACAGATAAGAAGCGGTAGTACTATTGCGCCAATATATCGCCATCTCTTTCTAACTGTACTCAAGCAGAGATTTATAAATAAATTTAATACACATCCATTACAAATTTAATCCAAATCAATGTTGAACTATCAAACAAAGTATCTGAACTAACAAAATTAAACAAAAACTGATATTGATTCTTCGAATTGTAGCGGAATATTTCGATTAGTATTTTCTTAGATTTATATTTACAATTCTAGGTGGTACGATTCGTCAGTTCATGCTTATAAAGCTATGTGAATTTTTGACACTATTTTGCATATAAACATTAACGGTGTACGAAGGCAAAAAAATTACTTTATTTATTGAGATCCATGACATGTTATATGATTGAAATCACATAATAATACTTGTTACCAAAATATTGCACCTCAATATGTGGTTACGTCGAAATTAAGTTATTCATACTTGCATGCATTTGTGAAATATATTGTGTCAAAAAGCAATTTACCGGCAGTTCCCATACAATAACCATGCCGCTGGAAGCAAATGTCTCCAGAATAAATTTAACACCGGCAACGAAATTGGAGATTTATTTTCCTAGCATTATGTCTCATCGTGATTTAATATTACGTTTCAGTGTATTGATACTCTTGATATTAATATTTACATTTTTATTGTGAATTTATATTCCTCTTATGGAATTATTCTGTAACAAGTTAGAAAATATGAAACTGAGTTAAGATAAACAGAAATATCATAATGTTTTTTGGAGAACTGATTATCCGATCTTAAAACTTCTTATCTTAACTCGGCAGATTTAAATGGCCCACTGGATTAATACACATATTTTTGTTTATCTATTTATAATTGTCCCGTAATAACACATAATGTCACATAATAACATTGTTTAAATGCAAGCAAAATTTATCAAACATGCCCTTTCAAATATCACCTTTAAACTAAATGTTGGTCTAAAAGGCTGTAAATCTCATCTGGAGTACTCGTAAAAATACATCAGTCACTTTCACTTGTTCTACATTTTATTGCCGGGATAATATACACCCGGGATCTTAAAATGAAGACATATGCTACTGTTGGGATGCGACGAGTAAGACGATGACTGGGTGAATCTTTCATACTTTCTGATATACCGACTATTTTTTGTAGACGACTTAGGTTGATTTAATGATTTAATTATCCGCATCTCTTTCTTATGGCGTTATTAATTTTATTTCTTTTGTAAGTTTCAAAATATTCCATTTTTTCTTCACATTCTTATGAATATTTTCGTAGTCACTTCTTTAATTACATTTTTATGAATTGATATTTTCGCTATTTACATAACAATGTAAATTTTGTAGTCGATATATATACATATATATATAGAATCGCTATGACTCGAATATAAACTGAACTTCATGTATCTGTGAATTTTGTGTAGTCTCGGAAATACCAGGAATAATGGTCCTTGAGACGAATTACGAGAAATAAAAAGTTTTTAAGTGCGAATCAGAATTTACAGCGCATTTGAGTGTTAAATGGAACCCCACCCTTATCAAGGTTTTTGAGTTCGTCTGACACTGATCGTGTTTCCAAAGATGCGCTTTTGTCTCTTTATTACTTAAATTTCGTGCCAATGTCTTCCATTTGTTTATTTTTGTCTGAAAACGCCAGTTTTAGAGTAAATTAGTTTTTACTTTATTTGATAGCTTTTGAGAAATTCATATTGCTGTTAATCACTGTAAGTAAACAAACTACACAACTCTACAAACCCATTGAAATCTTAATGTTGCTTATTATCCATACTTCCATACTAATATTATAAATGCGAAAGTAACTCTGTCTGTCTGTCTGTCTGTTCCGCTTTCACGCCAAAACTACTGAACCGATTTAAATGAAATTTGGTACACAGATAGTCTAGAGCCTGAGAAGGACAAGGCTACTTTTTCATGCAAAAAAAGGTTGTAAAGGGTTGTAAAAGGTTGAAAGGAGGGTAATAGGTTGTATGGAAATATTGTTAAAACTACTGAACCGATTTAAATGAAATTTGGTACACAGATAGTCTAGAGCCGAGAAAGGACACAAGCTACTTTTTAATACAAAAAGGTTGTAAAGGGTTGTAAAGGGTTGATAATAGGTGTATGAAAATATTGTTAAAACCACTGAACGATTTAAATGAAATTTGGTACACAGATAGTCTAGACCTGAGAAAGGACAGAGGCTACCTTTTAAAGCAGAAAAGGTTGTAAAGGTTTGAAGAAGGGGTGAAAGGTTGTAATGGCAGTATTGTTAACACCACAGAACTGATTTAAATAAAATTTTATACACAGATAGACTAGAGCCTGAGAAAGGACAAAGACTACCTTTTAACGCAGAAAAGAGTTATCAAGGGTTGAAAGGAAGGATGAAAGGTTGTATAGAAAGAAGTATTGTTAAAACCACTGAACCGATTTAAATGAAGTTTTGTACACAGCCTAGAGCCTGAGAAATGACAGAGGCTACCTTGTAAAGCAGAAAAGGGTTGAAAGGAGGGATGAAAGGTTGTATGGTAGTATTGTTAAAACCACTGAACCGATTTAAATGAAGTTTTATTCACAGAAGTCTAGAGCCTGAGAAAGGACAGAAACTACTTTTGAATGCAGAAAAGGGTTGTAAGGGTTGAAAGGAGGGATGAAAGGTTTGGTGAAAAACTATATGTACCTATCCCCGATTTTTATCATTCTTTTTTTTATTTGCGTCCTTATATAATGATGCAATTTTAAAGACGTATTATTATATAACGTCAAAATGTAAGTAGGTATTTAAGGCTTATGTGATTGACTTAGTTTTAATTAGAGTTATTTTGATGTATGTAACACAACAAAATATGTATCAATACTAATATATATAAATGCGAAAGTATCTGTCTGTCTATCCGTCCTTCACATCACTCCCTATTAAACCAGTATTATACCAGATTTTATGAAATTTAGTATGAATATTATTTGAGACCCGGAAATGACATAAAATATTTTACCGCGGTAAAATAACTTTTTCCCATGCGAAAATCCGATAACAACAGCTAATCAATTTTTGTTTTACGTTTGGTATATACGGGGTAACCACCCCGTATATACCAATCGTAAAACCGGAGGACCCAAGGAAGGAAATAAGATAATTTTAGCGACGGAAAACATATCCTTCTTGTGGGAAATTCGAATATAACGCGGGCGAAGCCGCGAGCGGAAAGCTAGTTGTTAAATATAGCAATGGTATCAATATTAATTTATTAAGAAATATTTAGAATAGCAACACAAATACTGCTGCTTATCCATCGAGAGGTAGGTAATAGTAAAATGATTTAGAGTGGGGTGGATAGTTTATGAATGAAGCAAATCACAGGAGTCAATAAAACTCTTTCTTGCTTATCCGAATGATAATGCTCCAACAATATAATAGAAATACAATATATTCAGATTGTACTATTCATTTTATATAAACATATACATTTGAAATTTTATTGTTATGTTGCCAATTAATAGAAGATAAAAATTGAACTCCCTTTTTTCTCTTTTTCTAGTAAAAGTTCTTCCAATTTTCGAACTGTAACTTGTCTATGAATCGAATCGAAATCATAATCGAAATCGAACAAATGACAAGTACATTTGTTCGATTTCGATTCGATTAGAGCTGTATAAATAACTATTATAGTTTTCTGTACCAGAACTTATGTCAAACAAATCCATTGTATACTCGTATTTCATAGAAACATTTGCGCTGCTGTTATCAGCTGCAAAATAATACAAATATATAGTAATCGCACTGGTATAGTGTCAATAGTTGAATCCACTTATAGTGACTTACATACTATTAAAACGTATTGGATACGATCTATTACTGCACAAGGAAAATTACCAGATGATGAATAGTATCCAACGAAATTCATTATTTTTAATAGGTTTAGAGTCGTGTATATCTTTTTGTCACCGTTGTAATTAAATAACTGACTATTTATCATCCTAAAATAAATTTTTGTTATAATGTCTAAAAAAATACACGTGTGGAAACATTAAACCCCACTAAGCTATCGTTATAGGTAAAATAAAATCTACGTTCAACTACTATAGCTAATGGAAAGAGGACTATTTTTCATTTCACTCCCCACTGGGTAATAAGCGTCCCAACTTATTTCATATACCCGCATGAATCCACTCGACCAATACGCTGTACGTTTGGTCTATTTTTCGTTTACGCATTTTTGAAATTTGACAGACATTTTCCAAGGGCGATATTTGTAGTATTTTTTATGATTTTTGATGATTTTGCCATATGCTCATCAGGAAGTTATGATGGACTTCAATTTCCCTTACAACATGAAACCCTATCTCGTTCTACTATTTCTATCTGGTTTATTGAGATTTGAGTAATCTCACCTTCCCTTACAAGATGAAACCCCATCTCGTTTTACTATTTCTATCTGGTTTATTGAGATTTGACTAACTCACCTTCCACGGCGATCAGTTTTGTGCATCGTATGTTAGAGACTGACAAAAGGGAGACTTATCAGCAGAATCAGATAAGCTTAGACCATAAGACCATAGACCCGATCAATAAAAGAAAATCGCTTTATGGATACCCCAAAAGCAGTTTCAAAATACCGTCAAAGAGGAAGGAGGCCCTAAGGTCGAGTGGGTAAAGTACTTTTCTCATTCTATTTACCATGTATCGATGTGAATGAACACTATTTTGAAAAGATTGTTTTTGATTTAAATAATAATTTTTAAGTATATTAGTGTTATATAGAATTTATCGTATAGCATTCTAAAAATAAAAATAAAATAGTAAGTTGTTTATGAGAATAAGGTGAGATATAGTGAATGTGTAAATGTGATTATTCAATTGAATATATTATAAGATTTTTTTTATTACTTCTTATATTAGATAATTGAGAATAATTTTGATAATCATAACCATGACAATTAGAATTATTTTAAGTGTTAGTAGTTTGAGCATACATCTGACCTTTTCAACTCCGCATTTCCTAGACAACCAGATAGAGCACAGCAATGTAATGGGCTAGGTTCTATGCAGGGGGTTGTGGAGCGCCTTATAAAATCATCAAGATTAGATCCTTATAACAGTTCTTTAGGTTACACAGATTTCAGGGAAGTCTGTTTAGTGATGTTGCAGTGTAACTTGCAGTTGAGACTATGAATATGAAATTCGTATAACTAACGTCAAAGCTAGCACTTCTATCTTCACTTCAGTCTTGACTTCAAGCAAAAACATTTTATGTATGTTTTGCGAGCAAACTTAAGCTTTGATCTAATTATAATGTTCGTTCGATGTTTTGATGAAACAACGACATTTTAAGTAGGTATAGTCGTTAATTTCCAACAACACAAACAGATAATACGATTGCTGTTAAATACGAGTAAATCTCATTGCTTTCTTATTTTATAGTGCCAGATGCGATCGTAAACTAGTATGCCTAACCTTGTCAACAGCTAAGCACTTAGGGATCAACGTTTGTTGTCTACACATTCAAACATATCAGCATTATAAGAAACAGCTTTTATTCCATTACATCGATTCATTTGAATCTAAGTGCCTTATATTTTACTACTTTATGTAACTTTTCAGCTCTTTGTGTCCTTTTGATTTTATATTGGTTTCACATCAATAAGTACCTATGTTGAAATTTTGATTCGAAGTGATCCTATGAGGAAACAAATTTTGTATTTTAATCTACACCCCATTAATTACCTACTTCATCACAGAGTAATGATTCTTGATAAGAGTAAGTGAAGTCAATTCAACATATTATCTTCCTCTATGTATCTCCACTACACATTATCTCATCCAGTAAAAGAATTGAGTCTATTAAATAAATACTGTTGTAGTATTATTATATAGCATCAGACGGTTCTAAAGTGCTATTAGGAAACCTTTTCATTAGGAGGAAATAAGCTTACATAGGTTTGAGCTTGGACTTCATACTACTCGTAGCAATGTCACAGCTCTAGTAACTGGTATCAGCACGGTGAAACTTAGCACGAAAGGAAAGTCGCTGCGGACGCTAAGATTACTTTTTATACATCTTGCAACCGTTGCAGTGTACTGGCCGCAAAAACAATATTGTCATAAAATTATAAAAGATGACTATGATAAAAGTCATTAAAAATAATTTTTGGTCAATAACAAACACAAGTTTAAACGTATTAAATTTACATTTGTGAATAAGAAAATTCTGACAGGTCGAATTTTTTCTATAAGGATTTTTCTACTTAATGTTAATATATATAAGGCTTATTAATAATTAGGAATTAAATATTATATGGTAGCTTAATGCTTATGCTTTAGCTTAATGGGCTGGTGTCTTACATTTCTTACAGAAACGTACAAACTACTAACACTTATTCCTTAAGAGAGTTTTTGTCAAGTGATTATATTGTGTCTGTGGGTCTAACATAGGCTCACAACTATAGTGAAGAAAATATTATTCACGGCAAGTTACTTACTAGCTTGTAAAGCTTCCTAGAAATGGCAATCTAAGACTAAATAATTTATATATTTAATCATAATGAAAACAAATAGGAATTACGTACACATATTCGATTTTTTGACTTAGATAGTCCCATCATATCAGAATGTGAAATAATTGATATGAAATACGATACGATAGGGTTGGCATACGTCTCAGCAAAATATGCCCAAATAATTAGAAGAAAGTTATTTTGTGTAAAACCGTTAATTACTGATGCACTGTACTTATGTTAGATTTTTTTACATTTAAATTCACTTTTAAACAAATACATATATTTTTAGTTTGTTTTACAATTATGTTCATATAGCTACGCAGTTGCTTCATAAGTAAGAAAACATAACAGAAAATATATCGTTCTTGTACAATGTAAGTAAAAGTATTGTGTTTGAAGTGAGACTAAGTGATTCTTTCTGAATGAAACTTTTGTAACTGTAACAATGTATTCCTGTTTCCTGATACAGCCAATTATTAGTTTTCCCATCACTGTTATTTTTATTGTCATTATTATTTAAACACTAAATTCACAAGTCATAGTTATATTTTATCAGAAATATGTCAATTCGCAAGATTATGTAATTGTTTGAATGAAATAACAACAAAATAAGGGTAAAGGGAATACGACAACTACGTTAAAGGGAATGCGACGTCTTCGTTGTAGGTAAGATTTACAAGTCAGTATCAATAAGATGAAATATCAATCCATGTATATAACCGTTCCACAAATATTTATTTTGCCGTCTGTATATAGCTGTAAAACTTGCCAGGATTATAGTGTCAACAACCCGACATGTCTTGTGCCTATTCAGAGCTGGTGTCCGATTCATGTGAAATAAAAAAAACAACTAACATCTGAGAGTTTCAAAAGATTTTGCTTTACATTTGTTATATACTACAAGTGTTTAAAAGCCAAATGTAAATTTTATCTAATGTAGGCATATCTATACATGTTTAGCTTTATTTTAATATATGATTTATTTATTTTAAATATAGAAATTAAAGAAATATTTTAACTCATAGAAATACTTAACAAAGTCAAAGAATTTAATTACATAGATTTATTTGTATATTTTACTGTCGAATGTAAATATATTATAATTGACTACCGTTTGTTTTGAGATACGAGCCTGACATAATTTATCATAAACGTATTTTTATCGTATAAGAAAAGAATAACGGTCAGCAGCAAAATAAGGTGGACGTAAAAAATTTATACTCTTTTTCTATATGAATTTTCTTGTAGTACCGTAATTAATAAGTGGCTGTACCATACCCAATATGTCATGTACGAAACTTGTCAAATTTCATCATCATTAATAGTAAGTTTCCCCGTAGGTCCACAGCAGTGGGCCTATAGGCTAGATTACTATTTTTATTATTAAATTATCTAATTTGAGCAATTTTTATCTCATAAAAGTAGTATCTACACATATATTTTTTAGGTTTATTTTTATTTAAAAATATAGTAAAATATTTATTATGATCTATAAATAAATTGCCCTTTTCAAATTCACATTCATATGTGTTCAACGAACACATTTCAAATTTCCATTTCAATTTCTCACATCAAATTAAACATTTTAATATAGAAATTACTCATACGAATATACTAATAATAAAGTTTTTGGAAATTTCATTTATACGCCTACACCTATATTAGGCGATTTTACTAAATTATAATGCCATGATTGCGTGTTCTTAATATGGATTGTTTTTTGGCCGTCCGCGAGAACTACTAAAAGTAATATAGCAACAATGTGCACATTGTTGCTTCTACATTATTTGTCGTCTACGATATATCTTATATAATATTACTAGCGACCCGCCCCGGCTTCGCACGGGTGCAGTGAAAAAATGGTTATGGTGGGTTATCCCTAAGAGATAGACATATACCATCGCGGACTTTTTTGTGGATTTTTGTAAGTTGTACAATACTGTAGTACATTATTTTGGTCTATCTCGTAGGGTTCAGCCAGCGTTTGCAATATAAGCGCAAAAAAACGTGCTTATTTACGACATCACATTAGAAACCTTTAAATTTATCAGTGTTTCTCTACTATATTATGCATTTATTATACATACAAACCTTCCTTAAGAATCACTCTATCTATTAAAAAAAACCGCGTCAAAATCCGTTGCGTAGTTTTAAAGATCTAAGCATACATACGGACATACAGCGAAAGCGACTTTGTTTTATACTATGTATTGATTGATAAAGTCTAATTATATAACTAAGTGTTATATCTAACCTTATTATATATAGAATGAAAAAAAATGTTATCCACCCAATTCCTTGAAAAGCCACTACCGAGTTGGAATTGACCAATTGTGTTTGACCAACAGGAGCGCGTAGATTATTGGACGACCTATTAATATGTTGTTTGTTATAAATTTCGTTTTGGTTGTAATTTATTATCGGAATTAGCCCACAGGCTACCTTCCAGCATTTATTCGCTATGCCAGATAAAACTACGACACTCATATAGGTTAGTAGGTATATGTACCGGTCTCTTAGACATTTATATTACAAGAATTGTATCAAATTCCATAGAATAAGTTATTTCACTCAATGTAAACGTTACTTGTAACTTTACTTGATAAGAATAGGACTCTCATTAGAATAGCGATCCGCGGATCTAATCCGAACAACGCCTGTTTGTAAGCTTACGGGATATTATATCGAATAAAGGGATTCTGTTCTGAACATTATAATAATGCATAATTTATATCCTGCCAGCTTTTCTAGTAAGTAACGGATTTTCAAACCACAATGATTTAATAATGTATAGTAGATAGATATAGCGGGTGAATATAGTAATACGAGTAAGTATTACGACGCCTATATTAAAAGCATATTAAGTTTGCTATTTTTATTATTCGACTTAATACATCAATTGAATGTAGATCCAATACATTGTATCTGTTGTTAAAGCTAAGTGAATTACACAAAAATGACTGAATGGTTTTTATCGAAATTGAAAATCTTTTATTTAAATAAAACTCGAGAATATATACTATAGTAAACACTTGGCGTATAATATTGAGTAAAAAATGTTATCCTCATCACTACTTAATCAAGTACATATGTGTCACTTTCTTTTTCTTTTCATTGACAAGTCTGCTAAATGAATGTTACAGAGGATTTAACGTCTCGAATTAAAACTGTATGTTTTATAAACAAAAATTTAATAAGGAGGGAATTATTGATTGATTAGTGAATCATTGTTTTTTGTTTATAGCAATTAGCACAGTAACTAACTGTACTCGACTTTCCAGCTATATTTCCTATAAAAAATCACATTACTCCATTTCGTTGAAATGATGTAACATGAATTTAAAACTTTATTAGTCGTGAAATTACAAATTGAGAGTTTCTATTGATTTTTGAATTCACACAACTATGAACTATAATAAGCTAGAACAGAACAGTCAACCAAAGATAGGTGGGTGGTTGACTAAGGTGTAATCACCGTACCTTACTCGTAATTAGGGTAGCTTTGTGCCCCTCGAAGAGGACATATGTAAGCAAATTTTAAAACATAAAAATATTAAAATGGCAGCAGTGATTGATTATTGAGGATGTTTTTGTGCACGGATCTAAGGAATCTTTCTATTCTCTGACCATACATGTAGAATACGAGAATATAATACAAATCCATATTATTCACGCATCTGTCCACAGAATTTCTTAACACAATTAATAAATGCAATAAGTAATTATTTCCTAGTTATTGTACACTGTGATAAATATATACACAAATTATTCCGCTATCTTCAACAATTGACACCTCGCATTTATTCATTACGTTAGGCGGTGAGAAGTTTTAATTTTAATGTAGTTTTTAGCATCAGATTAAGTAATTTAAGAGGTACATTGTATGTATTTCTCTATCTCTACCGAAGGGTGTTACTCCTTCGTAATTTTCGTCTGCTTGGAGACCTCCATCTTACCTATCTCCTATTTCTCCCGCGAAATAGCAGAACAATAAAAAATGCGAAATGGATTGCTATTTTCCAGTGTGAGTTAATTAATGAAGATAACTAGTTAAATTACTTTTCACTGAGACTACATCTTATATCACATGTTAGCAAACATATAAAAATACATACAGACACATTGATTACGTCCTCCTTTTTTTAAAATCGGTTGTACAAATACTTTTAACTATCGATTTGTCTAATAACTTTCATTAAAAGTCTTGTAATCTAACTTTGATTGAATATACGTTAATCTTTTAGTTCACGTGAAATTCATGTTTCAAGTAATCTCTAAGCTAGACTCTCAAATTCGCGCGATCTTTGTAACGTCAAAGGTTTATTTGATGTTTCGTTTCTTACAAGTCAAATCTTCGCCTTAAACGCGTCTAATTGTATTCATGCTTTGTTTAATTAGCGTTATTCTAATTAACACAAATGTGTTTTCAATGGGAGCAGCCAACTTGTTACAACGCCAATCTAAGTAGGTAGCTAGTAAAATTTCTCGCAAATGAGAAAGATAAAAGCCGAGTCTCTGTGACGTAAATGAGCTCGTTCTACCTTTTCATTTTATACGTATATAATCAATATAATACCTATTTTCGTTTAGCTTGGTGTGCCAATTCTGCCTCAGTTATATTTTTCTCTTTCCAAAATCTTTCTAAGAACATTTTTGTAGTCGATTCGCTTTGCCCCTTTTCTTGTTATTTTCTCTGTTATTTGGAACCAATAAGATAATGGAGTAATATGATACTCACTAATACCGAATATTGTAAATAGGTATATAATGAACACGATCTTAATAATATCTGATCAAGCCATGTTGAAGGGATGTCTAGTTTTTTAATAATAAAATACGAACCTCTCATTTCATCAACATATCAAAGAACATGAGGTAAGTAACTGTATGTCTACATAATGAACATATTATTCTTATGATATTGTTATAATTTAACTATGTTACTACAAAATAGCATATTAATACAGTTGTATTTTAATCTGAAAATCAGTAAATATATTGTCGATACTATAAAGAACTTTATTGAATAAACACAGAATAAACGCTGAATATTTCAATAGGCGAAATCATTGTGCCGCATGCTGTCGATAAAAACGCGATTGAAAATAACCATGTTTCCGCGTGGACAAGGCGAATATTGCATATTCGCTCGAATGACGTGTCAACTGCATTTTAAATAACCTAGCGGGCGCCGCCGGTCAACTCTTTTTTTTTAAGTGATCGGAATAGACCGAACAATGATGAGCAGTATATGAAGTACTTATTTGGGTGATAATGTGATCTCGGTACTGGTCTGCGGTTTGATTAGGATCGAAAGGCCCATTGTCGTTACTGGCATATACCAATATGTTTTTGGTTTTATAACTTCATATATAAAAAATATCGTGAGGCAATTTGCGAAATAATGTAATAGTATATGTGAATTCAACTATACAGCACCAGGATAGCGTGGTTGATTAGGGTCTAATTGCTCCAACGTAACTAGTTAGAGAAGGTTGGTGCCCTTTGATGCGGATGTATATGAGCTATGATAATAATGATCAATAAGGTACATTGTGTTTATTGTTAGGTTCGAATTTTCATGACAAACCACCCCAATCAAAATTACTCACTATGTTCTGGTTAAATAGATTGTCATTGCCATGTTAACCTACTTGGGTATGCCCTGAAATATTATTTGTCGCCAATCACACCAGTGACAGCACTTACTGTATTTTCTATACAAACAAACTTCCAGTCGAATGTTTTCCACTTCGCGGAAAGTGGTGGTGTTATTTCTGAGACAACTTCCCACCTCTTTCGACGAAATGACCTTATAATATGGTATGGACCTATGTAATACGAAGTATTCTGTTACAGTAGATCTGGTTACAAGTTATTATATTAACATTATAAGGCCATCGTGAAATTGGAATATTACAAAACATTGTTAAAGTAATAGATTTCATTTTTATTATAAAAGTAGCGGCCATTGGCATTCAAGACATCTTGATTTAATTCAGGAAATGTTTCGCAAACAAATTGTTAAGAGCAAGAAGTCAAAGAACAATATCGAATAATATTGCTTTCTGTAACAACGAACTTCTTATTGTTTCCTTTTCCAAGCTTTTTCTGGAAACATTGTAAGCTTGTAGTTGTTTAAGATTGTACTACAAGTAAGTGTAGTACCAAATAAAAATAATCTCGGGAGATTGCTTATAAAAATGAGTACAGATCTTGTATGCAAAGAAAATTTATAGACCAGGAATATTTGAATTTTACGTAAACCGATTGTTAAGGATCCCTTATTTACACTAAATACAAGGATACCCTATCAATACGGATAAGCTTTTGTAACAATAACCTTTTTGATTAAACAGGATATCGATAACTTCAATATGAATCGCAAGCTTATTATTAAATAATTATTTATCTCTCGAACAACAAATGTGACGAAATACAATTTTGGGAATTGGATACCTTGTTATTAACTATTTCCGTCACAAAATAGTATTACTCGCATTATGTTTCGATTAGATTAGATAGGCAATGAAATTACTATTGCAGATTGCTAGCTGCTGCTGCTTAGGTGGTCCTAAAAATAAATATTTTGTTTGTCAGAATTTTATTTTTTATTCGCTGAAACATTTATATGTGAAAATTTCAAAACACTTGTAGTTTTTTCAAATAAATAAATGTATGGGAAATAAAAAAAGCATTTTTTAAATCAGTATACAAAACGGCTCCGTTGTTAACATTTAACTTATATTATATTTAGTTATCAATGTGAAAAAAAAATGCTTGCGAAAACCCCGCTCCTACTCGTGCGTTCAGAGAGGGGTATTTTCATCAGTTGTCAATCTGACACGCGTGAGTGACCTTCGTTTTCGTGCGAGCCCCAAATTCGCGTCACTTTTGCGGCAATGGCGGTAGCTACGTATCGAATTTTCCCCGGAACGGAAAAGATATTCCTATAAAACCGATCCATAGGAAGATGTTATCGTTTCGAAATGGAAATATTTTGTTGAGATCCCTTTTAATCTGATACAAAATCATTTATTTCTAATTGAAATGACTCGTATCATTCTGCATACTGGATTTTTTTATGTGAAATACTCGTTTATATAAGAGTGTGTAACTTTCGATTTATTTAACATAGGCCGGCAAAGATTTCTTCTGCAATCCTCAAGCAATGAAACGCTTCTCTTTTTCTTTTTCCGAACTTAAGAAACTCAGAACTATTATTAGTTTTGAGATAATAACTATCTGAACATATTAAGTGATTTCACTAATCAATTTGCCATGACACGTTAGTCCTTCACGGACATATTCATAACCATTTGTTATTACCACCATTACTAATCAAGACTATTCTTCTGTTCAGCTTTTAATCACTACAAAATAATTAGTAAGCCTTTGACCAAAGTCTGGAACTTAAACGCTGATTTAAATCAAATTGTTAATTTCGGATTTAGGTACGTAAATCTCCTTTCTCCTGCCCTGTTCCAAATTTTATTTGGGGTCGGTGCAACATTTCTTCAACATATCATCATTCACACAATCCATCCATTTTATTTTATATTCCTCTCCCTAAACGCCCATCCACTTTCATGGCCCTAACTTTCTTAGTAACATGAAGTTCTCTCTTAATATGTGGCCATTCTAGAAAAGTTTAGGTAAATAACAGATATTATCTATGTTTTTACCCGAATACGTGATTTGACTCATCGCTTGGGATGCTACCTCCCAGTAATCATTGGGGAGTTTTTATAAACAGCCAACAAACTACGGCTTTTAGAGAGAGATTACGGCACTCACAATGAACGTTTTAAACGGGCAGCATTGATTCGGTTGACTCAATATTTCGGCGTAGTTTGTACGGGTATCTACCCTTTTAGCCTGATGAAAATGTTCAACGAAAAACCTTTTTGATGCTTACTTTATTTTCATTTCTTATCTTTACTCCAAATATAGGTAATTCGACCTTAGTTGACAAACCTATGATGTTTCAGACGTTGAGTAGGTATCTACGTAGTCGTTTTAATCCCTCGGAATTGGAGGTGCATGAAACACCGTTGATTACTTTTCTTGCAGAGTTTGGTTTACCATTGTACTATTACATATATATCATTGTACTATTATATTTAGTTATATATCTTAAATAGATAAAACTATGACACGTTTGGCGCAGCGGGCAAGTGATCAGCTACTACGCAACAGGTCGCGGGTTCGATTCTCGCATTGGATAGATATGTTGTATGATCTACAAAAAATTTTTCCAGTATAAGTTTACGTGCATGTAAGATTTCTATATTTATGACTGTATGACTGTACCGACGACACAGCTTGAAAATCCTACTGTAGGGCGATAAATTAAATTACAAGATAAAATAAATATTAGATATCATAATATATTATAGATACAAAAAATATATTTCATTATTGTTTTTCTAACTTTAATGTCATAAAAAATTCCTTAATGTATTATTGCCGTAATTGATGATTATATTAAAGTCAATACACATATATACATACATACATGTCTCATTCACGCCTCTTTCCCATGAGGGTAGGCAGAGATCACAATTTTCTACTTGTTACGATCCAAACGTACTACCCTGTACTGTCGGTCACAGGTACTTTTGACCTGACCTTTACGTTACCAACCTTCTAAGCATTCCCCTCTCGATTTGGCACTGCAACCTTCACCGCAATTATCCTTCATCGTCGCTCCTGTTATTCCTGTCAAACTTCTATTTCCACTGTATTAACCTTGCTCTTACCTTCTTTTTCTATACCTAGCATTCACTCCCATACATGAACATTGAGACCAGCATGCCTTCATGTACAGCCAGATACATCTAATTGCCAATGTAGCCATTTATAACCCTATTCATCTTGTTTTATGTCATTATTCTTCTTTCAATCTCAAACTCATACTACCATCTCTGAAAACATAGATGATGTGAAGTCAATAAAAAATATATGTAAGTATGATAAAAATAATCATAAATTTATATAGCCTATAATTCTTAAAATATCCATCTAAAAAAATCGAAATGCAATTGTAGTAGAATAACTACAATTATAAATAACTGTCTAATAGCTTGGCTACTAAACTATCATTACAAAGTTTTTGCTATTAATGTGCGCCGGTGTAAAACCAGGCTATCCTGTTACTCGCGCTGACTAACGACACTGCTGTGTGGAGGTTCCCTAGACACTCAACCACTTCACATATACATGAATCCTTTTTATAGGTCATCAACCTAAGAGTGTGGATCATTCGCGCTAACTAGATGTGAAATAATCGCCTCATCACATTTTCAATGGGTCGACAATTTTCGCTGGATGTTTAATTTGTTTTGTTAAATGCTTTAAAATATTAAATGTTTATAGTATATTCTTAGCGAAAATTATGATCATGAAGTTAATTAACTGTGAATGTTTAACACAACTAATCTGACTTAGTAGCGTACTATATAGTCTCATAGGCGACTATATTCTCCACATAGTCAAAGTATGACTAATACGACTGCTTTACAAGAGAAGTAAAATAATAGTTTATGCGGACGATTCTAGTATACTATCTTTCGCGCCTGTTTTTATCATTAGTACAAAAAAGATATGTACATTGAATAAATATTCAGTATACGAGTATATAAACATTCAAATAATGTCTTAAGTAGATATGTACAAATTCCGCGATTACATCACACAACTCCTAAGGAAGACAATACATATACTGAATCCTCATGTTTCTAGTGCTTCTCTCTTCTAGATGTTTATAAATCTGCGTCACCGAGTATGTCATAGGAAATGACTTGATGTGATAGAAAGCTGCGTGGCTATTAAGGTGCATCCATACTGTAGCCACAAGTAAGAAACTAGATTTGCAAGATATGATACGGGGCCCATTACTCCTGAGATTATAAACTTACTTGAATTTGCAGTTCTGCCACATCGACATTATAATAATTATAGAATCAACACTTAATTAAAGAAGTATAAATTGTTTTTTATTTAGTCATTAGTCTTTTCTAACCTTCTCTTCATGCCTGTTTTTTTTGCGCTAGGGTTAAAATTTCATTTACATGTCGCTTCTGCTCTCCACTTTCTTTTTCTTCTTTTCATCAATTTAATGTGACCTATTTTGAGCCAAAATTTTGCCACGTGTAAAAATAACAGTAAAATACAATTTCTATAATATATTTGGGAGTTACCTAATTTTGCAAGATTCTGTGCTGCTTTTTTATAAATAGTCCTTAATCATAGTCGAAAATATTTTAATCATACTCTATATATTTTATACCCTGAAGTTTTTTTAACTAACATACAATGCATAGAATCCGAATTTATGTATTTTATTATTGTAATTTCACAATGTCTTGAAAAGGCAAATTTGTAAGATATATCAAGCAAATTACTGTAAATACATAAATGAAATATAAATATTTCACCAATCAAAAACATTTTAGTCCATTTTCTTTTAAACGCACAGATTTACAGTTCGTTTCTGCAATCTAAAATTCTCAGTGTTAATTGAACTTGTGATTTCAGTCGAGGCGTAGTAATTTTCTTTTCTATCCACTTCTTATAGTTAAATAGTTCTGTAATCAACTAAAACAAAATCATATATATTAAATATTTTCCTTATCTCATATTAGAATTCGTAAACATGAAGCTATTAATTAAAATGGGTATTCTTTCTTTGTAAAAATAGTTATGTTATGCTATTGTTTTATACACCATCTACAGGTTGTTTGTCAGCCAATGGCGTTATCTAAGCCATTATATACATTGTACAATATGAAATGCTTATAAATAAACAATAATAATATCCTTCATAAGATAAAAATTGCTTGAGTGTCTAGTGATTTGTCTATTTAAATAAACGGGTACTATGCGAATGCACCGTTATACACTCAGTTAGCGATCTTCTATAAATGGCATTAGAAAACAGGCAGTACCCGAGAAAAAATAGACATGTCTAGCGGCATTTTAGTTCCAATCGATATGAAGCTTATTCGTAACCTTCATAATAGTAACTTGAAATTAATAAGTAAAAGTTAAAATTTAAATAACAGATACAATTTCTAAATAAGATTGTTGTATTGCGGTAGAATACCAAAAATACTAAAAAAAAATTAATCACAGATGTGTAAAGTAATCTTTTACTCAACACCTTTCGGGGAGACTCCAGGCAATATGCAAAGCATTCCGACTCCGACTATACTAACTCCGACAACTGTATTTTCTTAAGAAGATGTAAGGGCTGTGGAAACCTTCTTTACAGACTTCCTTATTTTTTATTTGTAAAAGATATTATATGTCACTTAATACAACAACACACATACATACAACACAATAGAATACAATAAAGATATAATGGTACCTTGCGCGACATGAGCAGTCGCATTTTTATTTGTGACATCCGACCAACTTACCAATAATATAGAAAAAGTCCCCTTTTTGCATGGAATCAAAAATTAATTATTTAAATTGTATCAAATAAAGTTAGGTTCCTTGAGCAATATACCCATATTGCGTATTCTATAGTACGTACGCCAAAGTTCTTGTGAAGGGAACCGTTAGGTTTTAGTCGGTAGGCTGTAATCCGTAGCTGATGTTCGGCTAAATCAGTTACGACCTGACGCTTTTCAAGCATAAAAATGCGTATGACATTAATATTTTATACACATTCGTCGGTTTTGGATCATAACCTTACATTTTAGCATCATTTCGTCGCTTTGAAATATTATTACTTTCGTTTTGCTTACATTTGCGTTCATTCAAAATCAAAAATTTATTCGTCAAATATTATTTTTGCACGTCAAAGATACGCCCTTGTTTCACAAATCTACAGCGATTCCTCCCGATTCCTCCCGTCCTGGGAGGAATCGATACATTGCCACCACTGCGCATCCGACCTCGACTCGGCCCAGCACACGCTGGCGGAGTGCCCCGCGTGGGCCTCCGAGCGCCGAGTCTTGGTCGCAGCGATCGGGCGAGGTCTCTCTCCACTGGCATTGATTGCGGCAATGCTGGCGGACGAGGGAGGTTGGAGGGCTGTGGCCTCATTCTGTGAAGCAGTGATGCTCCAGAAGGAGGCCGCCGAGCGGGGTCGGGAGATGGCCGATCTCGCTCAAAGGAGGCGGCGCTGGGCTCAGTAGCAAAGCTGCGGCGCCGCCGCGGGTCGCCGGTTGGCGCGAAGAAATCGCAAATGCGGCGACCCGGGAGGGACCACGCCCCTTCCGTGGCCGGGGAGCGTCGTAGGTGGTGGAGATCGGGGGAAGTATTGTAGCCTCCCCCCAGGAGGGCTCTCCTGTATCGGCGAGGGAGCGGAGGCTGGGGGTTCCCGGAAGTAGCTTGGCGTTCCCGGGGCTCCCTATATGCCTGGGGAAGGCCATCCCTGAGGTTTTTAGTGGGTAGGCCTCCCCCTTCTGGGGAGGAGAGCCCCACATAACTGCTGGCTCGCCACAGCCGGGGTATGCAACTTAATGCATTTTCCTCAGGGGAACAAAAAAATAAAATAAATAAATGACCTAAGACAATAAATGATCTTAGCATTAAATAATATGTAAAATAGATAAAATATTAGGATCCGATTTAACAATTCAAATCATGAAATGACATTGTTTCTGTATTTTGTTTAATAATAAATGATACAGCACAGTTGGCGTAGATAGACTGATAATCACTTAAGCGCGTAAAATATTTAATAGACATGTTTAGAATTCTGTTCAGCTGAAATTCATGACATATTGTGGTTATTAATTGTATATTTCTAACGTTTTATGTAGATGTTTATATGACATGGTTTATTCAATTACACATTTAAATGTATACTATCAGATTTGTTGATAATTGATAATTTGTATTTTGATTTTGAAGTTCGGTAAAATAAAATTTTCAATCAGGTATCTGATATCTCTCTGATGCATCTATATTTTATTTTATCATAATCATCTTTGCTCTATTGTAAGTGAAAGTTCTTAAAAGGAGGTAACAGCCCTATACGGGCTATGAATAAAAATAAATAATGTTCAGTAAACAAGATAAAATTGAATTATAACTTCTGTTACAGGCACTAGAAAAAAGGTTTTTTAATTTAATAAATAAACAGTTTTTGATGTACATAATAGTTAAATAATAAATTAACAAATAAAATTACATTATTAAAGCAACATTATTTATTAACTTTTTTATCTACAGCAACTTTTCTTATCGCTCTACATAAAAGGAATTATACCACATTAATGACTGCTTTGCATAATAAATAAAAAGTTATGACGAATAATTCCTCCTTCCCCACTCGGGGACCCCGCTTTAGCAATAACCTCACTGACTAAGTTGTCTAGCAAAACTACAATGATCGCACGCATCGTTATAAAGTGACAAAGATATTATGATATTATATTGCACTGCTCGTCGATTAGACGGAGGTCTATCTATATATACTTAATAATTTATGACAGTTTTAGAATACCTGAGTCTCTCTTGACGATCCGAATGACTTGGAGATCCTGTTTGGTCATAACAATATCTTCAGATGATGCTTGACTAAAAAAAATCTACCAGAATCGTTCGTCGTCGCAAGGCTCGAGGACTTACAATATTATACTTACAATACTTTCGATTAATTTTCACGTTGAATTTATAAACTCATCTGTAGCTAATAGGTATATCAATGCACCATAAATCTCTCCACTATACTGCTTGTGAGACTAAAAAAATGGAAATTAAACTCCACAGTCAATAAAATATCCACAAATCCCATTTTACAATACATTTTTTGTAAGCAGCTATCGACATATACTTAAATACTTCATTGTAATTAGTTTCAACGTGAAGGACAGATAGGTATATAAAATATTGAATCGACGGCAACTGTGGCTTGCGATCACAGGCTTTACGGAGCGCGCATGTCGAGTCTCTTCCGTTTTCAGCTATGAAGCCTAACTGCTAACAACATTTGCAATATTAATTATTCGACCCGACAGTTTGATGTTGCGGGCTAAAATCGGACAACTCTGAAAAGCGACGGATTAAATAATATGCCGACCGTAACGGCTTAATGAGAACCGGGCTATCGCTGAGTGATAAAAATCTCCACAATTTTATACGTTCCATAACAATTTTACTAGATGCGTAAAAATATTATCATAAGATGACGCTGTAAAAGTCCCTGTCCGTACTTTTATTATGTGGTTATAAAGCTCTCCACTAGCACCTATCTGCGATTGACGTTTCAAGAAGGCAATTTTGATCCAGATTTATTCGAGTCGGAAGGGTTATGGTAATATTCTAAATCGGAATAATATTTTTTGGAATAGTGAAAAGATCAACGCCTTTAACGCCTAATTTGTAAATATTGTATATTATATATTTTGGTAAAGCGAGTTGCTTTATTCAACTTTATATAACTTATAATTTTTCAAAAGGCCTATGGTGAATACAGAGTACCTAACTTAAGTAATATTATTGGGTGTTTAATCATGGATTCATGCGGAATTAAGAAAAAAGTACAACCTACAATATACTGCAACTAGAAAGAAAATATAACGACTTATAATGAAACTTTCAAAGTGTCTATCGATGTGCTCTCATGGACATTTTGCGGGAGTTTATTTCACAATCGTATAAGTGTTACTGTAAATACTACATAATATAGAACTTTGAAGTTAGTATGTACGAGAGTTTTAGTTACCCGTGTCCATCTGTGATAGTACAGTAGTGGTAAGTAGTAGAAGCTGGATCGGAAAGATAGTGGGTAAAGTTACAAATAATAAATAAATATTTCTATTTAGCATAGCCCAAAGTAAGCACTTTAATGCTTGTGTTATGGGATCTAGCTATATATATATATATACTTAGTTCAAGTCAATATATATATATATATTATATATATATATATATATATTATATATATATATATATATATAGATATATTACTATGGTTTAAACATCTGCCAACACTGGGACTCAAACTCGAGACCTCAGAGATGATGATACCTTAAAACCATACCCATAACCACCTTAGGATATTGTAAGGAATAGTGAGAGTATGCAATTTACATCATTGCCCGATTGTCAGCCACCTTAGACAAGTACGGTACTCAAACACATAGTCATACTTCCGTAAGCGAAAGACGAACCTGAAGGGTTTTATTTTGCAATTCCTTCAAGCTATAATTATGTCCTGTTGATACGAGCGCAATATAAAATCTGAACAAATAACTTTTCACATTGCTTTCGCGCATACTCTAACTAGTAAGTTTTGAACTATGGCGGATCAACTTTCCACTTTAACAACAAACTGCATGTTACTGCATGTGACACGGGGCACATTTCACTTGTATTTTTCTTTCTCTGCATTATTTAACATTACAGTCAGTAGCTTATAAATATAAAAAATTTAAATGTTTTCGGATTTGTAAATAATCTTAAAAATTAATAACACAGCATAAATATGTTCCCGTCAAGAGGATTAAGTCTATAATTTGCAATACAAATAATAAAATACACAATAGCAACTGAATATTTACAGTATAATTTTGCATAATAATTTCGTAAATCGCCAGTATCTTATAATAATTATATAACGCTGATTTGACTTGAATTATGTTATTTCTTCTTTTTTGTAAATATTAAAATAATAAAAACAAACTAGTTAGAGATGTGAATAAACATAAGCCGAAACCTAATAAAATCTAAATTCTTATACGATTTTTCTGTAGCGTCAGATTGATAGAGTCTGATGAAATTCAACAATAAAAATACAATGGTTCATGGCAGGTCCGGCAGTTCCAATTAAAATTAAAGTATAAACAATAGTTCACGAGTAACTAAAAATATTTTTTATAAAATTTACGGTTTACAAACTCTCTCTATAATTAATCAAACCTAAGCAATGTATGTATCTATACATTAAAATATTTAAGAATTTAAAAGGTATTTGACTGCTATTGTCGAATACTATGAGAACTTACCCATCTCTGTTTATTACTTCCACAAAACAGTAGAGGTTAGATGGCTGTGGTCAAACTGGAATGCTTATATATGATAGTGAAATTAATTTAAAATAGATTTCCCAGGTTGTTAAAAGTACACTGTAATTTTTCTACGAGTTGTAGATATGTTGAGGTGAATGTACCATTCATCGCAAAATTTCACACAAAATTTTTTGTGTACGTTTCCCATAACTTTGTTTTGTGAGCAATTCTTAGTCTTACCATACAAATTGTTACTATTTTTTTATAGATTACTTAAGTGTATGCTAGTAAAACATTAATATAGTAAAATATATATACGAAGCTTATTCAAAATTATCTGTATTGACTGTAAGACGGACTGAATTAAACGTTGCGGTCAGTTAATTATAAATAGAAGATGAAATAAATAGAAGCACGCACTGTTATCCTGGATTGTTTTAGAAATTCCAAATTATCAGAGCGCTTGGAGGAGTTCATACTCTCTAATATTTCAATATATTATAATCTAGTAGTCCCTTTCCACATTGCTTAGCGAACTTACACAAATCAGTAATAGTTATTCTTAACAAACTTCAGGTAAGAAATTAATTATTAAATAGACAGACTAAGATAGAAAGCATTTTGTATGACTAAAGAGCCTACAGCTAAACCTATCTGTACGAACAAGTGGGGTAAGTTTTGTGTGTGCAAGAGTAATGACAAAACCTAAAATATATACAAAATAAATTAACTTTTATCAATATTGAATATTTGTTTATTATGTAATTACAACATGATGATGCTTCTAAGTTATAAAAAATCTAAATAACGACCACAATAATGTCCTCATGAAAATATGTCAAAATATTCTTCAGGCGCTCGTTATTGTTTCAAAAGGATAAGCGAAAAAATCAAAGCACAGTTCATCAATTTCGTCGTGATGCGGAGTGAATTACTTACTTTGTATGGCGACACATTAATCAATATGGGATGATTAATGGGAGCCAGCACACGATCGCGATCGCTTGATGGATTAGCCACCCATATGGTTGTGAATAATTTACTAAGTGCTGCCACCTGTGCTTTGTTTCCTGGCTTTTGTTGAAACTTTGTCTTAGTTTTTTTTTTGTCTAAGTTTGCCCTAAAGCACTAGCTAATTAAAATAAATGTTAAATACTTTGATTTAGTATCGCATAGCCGGAAACAACTTTATGGGTTTATTTGAATTATTTTTCTGTGCATAATTAGAATAATAATAATAATAGTAAATAATAGTAATTGTACATTAGTATTTTAATTAGATCTTTGAAACCTCTTTAAATTATATTTTAACCAATTGCAATAAGGTTATTAGCGCCTGTAATATAACTGACCAGTAAGGAAGAGGAGTAACGGTTAAGAACAAGGTGGTGATTTTGTAACACTTCGATGAATCGGCAATAATAATAGAATATAATTACTTGATTAAAAAAAGTAATTACATTAATCGAATTATCCATTGCTCGACTTAACTAACAAATTTGCTAAAATGCTCAGACAATGAAGCAATAAGTCAAATACGATTATAATATAGGTTTCGAATCTTATGTGATAGCTTTAGTAGAAAATGCGCCAAGTTATTTCTTAAATAAATTATTAAATAGTTTAAGACAAAGTATTAAATTAATTGTTCTGTTGTCTCGAAAAATCATTTTTTATCTATAACTATTTCATTCGGTCTGTATTGAGACGGAGAACATCTCCAGTTCAATCTAAACTCAACATTTCTCATGAAAAGTCTAATTTATTTTCCAACTTTCATACAGCTAAGTAACGCTCACTGCTGAAAATATCAATGATATCCACTCTAATCGGATCTGATAGCATCTAGTTTATCCCTGCGACCATCAATAAAATCGTCGATTTACCTATAATAGTAATAATCTAATAATCGCTACATTTCCTTACACCTGCATGCTATTCAAGAATATTTCCGCCCCAACAGTATCCGGGCATAAGTAGTAGGAGCAATTTTTATAATTTGATCACGCAGAGAAACTCCCAGAGAATCTCTTAGTCCGTCAAAAGTCTTCTTTCAGGCCTCATAATGTAAATTTTAAATGGCCACAATGTGATGCAAAACTATGTCGGTTGGACTGTGTAACTCCGCAGATTATATAACAAAGTCATCATGATTATAAAACTACAATAAATATTGGTCAGAAGTCAGAGGGATAAGTATTACTAAGATAATTTCAGTAATATGAAGTTATTATTCAGTACAATTTTTTAAAAATTTAAATTAATATTTATTTATTTTAAGCAATTACAGCCCATATTCGCATGGGGTATAGTGCAAAGTGTAAATAATTATAGATCACATAATAGTCAATTAACATTCATAGCTATACAATATCAAGTTTTAAAGATAATATAAATAATTCTATAAAATAATACGAGAAATGACAATAATAGATTAATATATTAAATAAATACAATTACCATTACAACATTTTCCTCTTGAAATTTCCTTTAAAAATCTGTTAACAAGTTGGGTCTTCATCCCGACCAGTATCGGGTTCCCTACAGTGGAGATTGGGAGTGTTCAAATCCTTACAAATCCCGTATAGGCAACCCTCTGCCGCTGCCGGTGGAAAAAATACAATCGTATCAAAACATCTGCTGGAGAAAGCGGAATTATGTTATCTCCTGATATGGCAATACCTTGTGCGTGTATCACATTGCTTTTTAATTTTTCCAATAAGCTTATTTATATTTCATATTATATACATACTGTACGTATTTCATTTTTCGTATTACAAAAATAGAAGTTACAATTTTTAAAAAGACTACTTTTTAATAATACTTTCCAAATTTCTGACATTGATTGTATTGAATGACTGAAATGACCGATCAATGCCACCAGTAAATTTGCATCTCTCAAATGTGTTTATTGAAGTAAGTAAAATTTGGTAGACATGAAAAAATTAATTTGTTTGCTATACCACACCGGATTTAATTAATCAGATGAAATCAAAGTATATTATTATTATGATTGTTTTAGCATAGAAGATAAAAAAATAATACTGCGTAAGTATTTCGCTTACCGCGAAACATACTTATTCATTAATTCATGTTAGAGTTTGCGTAAATATTTGTTTTTTATACTTTCAAGCGTGATTCAGACTCTGAGTTAGTCACGGCGAGCACCCGAGCTCCATATGTTTATGCGAAGCCCTTCTTGTGGGGGCACAGGTATGGGTTGACAAAGAATTAAATATGAGAGGTGTACATTTTCTTACAAACTCCCGACATTCTGGTACATCTCAACTTCTTATATATGAAAATACTAGATTGTGAATCTATAAATTAGGTGATTTTTAAAAATATCATAATCAAGTATTAGTTATACTATCTAATGAAATTTAAGGTTATGTGAATATTTCTTAAATGATTATAATGATAATAAAATAATATTTTCCTACTATTTAAGCATTATCATATTATAAGCATATTCGACCATTATAATGCATTTCAACAGGGTGTCAACAACAAGATAAAATTTTAAGGAATTTAGATAATTCGTTGTTATATTTGGATAATAAAATTCACTTTGAAAGCACTCGAAATCTTTTTTATATTATTCATATAAAGTACGATTTCTTGTTTGCTGTCTTCGAGTTGAGTTGCATTATTCATATCAAAACAAGGTGTGTTCGTGATATGTCTTATTATCTAAAATGTTTACATAATGACTATTATTTGAAAGAAATATTAAACACAAGGTAATTCTCAAAACTGTCAACATATACAAACCCACATATATATGCTATAAAATTAAAACAATATGAAATATTTTTCTCGCCTCAACAAAACACAATACAATACAAATCAATAAAACACTAGAAGGCGAGGTTATTGGTCGAAAGCAAACAATGTCTCACAAAAATATGAAAGTGATAGGTATTTTGCATACAACGCAAATAGCTGCACATTCCCTCACTCCCCGGTGTATCGTTGACAAAATATACTAGAATCCATCTCCTGTCACAGCGCATCGGAAAACAATAGAATGCATTCGCTACTCGTAATGGCATCAGTCAGAGTATGAAGCATAAAATTTCTCACAACTTTATGATATTTGCAACATTGATGTTTGCATGAGTTTTTTAGTCATAAAACAATATGCTTTGTATCTATTTTATATTTGTTTTGTGTCTTTATTAAAAATTCCAGCACAATCGTTCCGTACATATCAATATGGACCTGATCAATGTGGTAATAGATTTCACAGAAATGCCTTTATTCACTTAAAACAGAAATAAGTCTAAGACTGTGGGCCTATTCTGCCAATAAATCCGAAGACCTCCCGTGGCTTAGCACGTTTAATTCCCGGTTGGGGCAGGTGTTTGTGTAATGAATACGAGCGTTTGTGTTTAAGTCAAAGTTGTTAATATATATTTCTATTAAATAACATTTATTTATGTATGATTACTATATGTATGTCTATCCGTTACTTTTTTTTTTGTTCCCCTGAGGAAAATGCATTAAATTGCATACCCCGACCCCGCTCGGCGTCTATCCGTTACCCCAGCCATAACACAAGCTTTACGGTGCTTACTTTGGGCTGGGCTGATCGGTGTGGGTGAAAGAGATAAAAATCAATATCATAGCCGAAATGCAACCAAAATAATCGTTAGATAACCCAATGATATTTGATAAATGTCATATACTCGTAGTATGCGACATTTAAAAACTGAGCCTGCTTTGCGTGGGTAACGAAGGATAAAAACGTAATGAAGATTATGACAAATTATTTTATCGAAAAATTGCGAACCTTGTGTCAGTGGACAGATCATATTACTCGCTCTTAGTAGATAACTAAGAATTAGCGAAGTAATATGATTTTGCTGGAGGGAGACTCTATACCAAGATCGTCTAATTACTTCCCGAAAAGTAAAAAAATCTCTCTTTATTCCGATTTGAAGAATTAAATAATAAAATTACTGGCAGCCATAGCTTTATACCTTACGTCTCATGTGGGCAAAATTGCAGATTCTACTTGCCGTCAGGTGGGTAGTCTGCCTGTTTATCAATATATAGCTATTAAAGTAATTAAAATGTGCAATGAAAATAACTGATTCTTTTAGAGTATTGCTTCGTATAGGGTATAAATTCATTAACGATAATATATTAAATAAGATAAAAATAAAATGTTGCTGGTGCAATTTCATAGATACAGCTCGACTGTATCGTTGGGAAAATCGCAATGGTAACTTTGCAGCGTATCCTCCCGAATCGTGACTCGGTGTAGGTAGTCACCAAACTAACCATGTCCAGTCAGTATCTGCACTACAGAGTGATAGACTGCTTTGCCAGTGCTCAACCCACTTCCCTAATACTGGAAGAATCGCCTCGATTTGTTCCTCGCGCCTCGAGTTGCTGACGACTTTTCGCCTAGATACAGACCCACTCCGCCTCCTGTGGAGCAGATAGTTATTGGTACTAGTAAGTCTACTTGTCTATCTGCCACATATAATTTTTAACGAAACTTTTATTAACTAAAATAACAATTTTAATAATATAGTTGAAAGAAAAATTATCCCTGAATTAGATACAACTAATTCCTCAGTTGTTTGAAATCCCAGGGCATTTATTAATTTAAACATCGTTTTCTTATATTGAATCTAGTGTATATATATATAAACAGTAACACTCAAATCTAATCTATGACAAACTCTCCCAGTAGATACTTTGTCGGTAAAAAATATTTAATTAATTTTCATCGGTATACCTTATGTAAGTTACTATAATAATATTAGTTTTATTACGTTAGTCGGTAGGCACTGCATTTTCTCAGGCTGCGTTTCTTGCTCACACACTGGCAACTGAAGCGTAAAAAGGTACACAATAAGCTAACCACTCGAAGAAAGAAAACATATTGTATGTAGTAACGAGCAGACTTTGACGGCGTAGAGCGCTTGTTGTCTTTGTCGACCCACGGGCGACGCGGACGCTTCGTACCAATTATTTTCCTCAAGTGCCTGTCTTGTCTCCCAGCTTGATTCTTTGCGAAATCTTTGTGCTCTAGAAAGATTTTAATGAAGCATCTACGATTGCTGGTTGGTGGAGATGCAACAATTTTACGAAAAAGAGAATAATCTGTAGTCATTCGACTATTATCAAATTATTGACAGCATTGAACCATAATGTTAAATGTTGTAATGTAAAGTGCGACAAATATTTATTTAATATTTTTCAATAGTTAAATGTATACTTATAATTATATACCAAGTTGTTTGTATTGACAAACAAGAAGATAATTGTAATACTTTCTTAAGGGTTTTCGCAGAGGTTATTATAGAAACAAAACGATATGTCAAATAAATTATTTAGTGCACAATTCCATTAATTTTTAATTAAATATTAATGAAGTTTAATTATATATTTATATTAATACGTAGAAGCTAAATACCGTTTGTGATAGCTTAATATACTTGAAGACCCCTTGAAGAGCCTTCGTATTACGATTTTACTTCATTCCAAACATCACAGCGCAGGACAGAGGAGCATTCTAGGCGCTTAATTAGTCGCCTTTGTGGCATGTTTGGCCGCACCGACGCACGCACTCCGTCCCAGCGTACTAATAACATTTGCAAAATTAAACAGGCGGTTTCCGTATGCCACATATGCACAATTACAGCGAACAAATTCACTGTTAGCACCTAGCCACCCAATAACAATTATGTAAACTCTGAACCGTAATCCCGAGGGATAGCGCAGTAGAAACATTCGAAATGGCAAATGTAGCTTTGAAAGGGACGGAAAGGTTCCAATCGCGGCTGAAGTTTTGTAGTATTAGACGTAGATTAGATGGAAAGTTTAACCTTAACCTTTTAGTACTTTTTAGTAGCTTTTTCAACATATTAACTATTGATTAATCGGCCTATTAAAATTAGTTGAATTTTTCTTATTTCTTTTTTTCTAATGCTTTTCTAATAATATACACGGAACTAGAGAGCGAATGCTATAAATGTTTAAAAATATAATAAATAGACTATTCACATAGAAACTATTATTGAATCAGAATTGGTAGTCTTTGCTCGTTCATTTGTGACATTTATTAGTAAATTACAAGGAACACACAATATATACCACATGGTACATACACTATACTTGAGTTACTTGTTTAGACACACTGCCTTTTTTTTTTGCTCCGCTGAGGAAGATGCATTGAATTGCATACCCCGGCTGCGGAGAGCCGGTGGTTATGTGGGGCTCTCCTCCCCAGAAGGAGGCCTACATCTGAGGACCCCGGCCTTTGTTGTATTTTGTTGACTGCCTATAACTTGTATTTTGTAATAATACATCTTTGTTAAATAAAATCACATTTGCCAACATGCGAGTGTGTCGAGTTACCATAGCATATTCAATATATTACAGATATTATATTAATATACTGAACCACGAACATGTAGAATGTGGCTGATATGTCAAACAATAGTTCATAGCTAATAACATTAACCTACTATAATCGACATAGTTTACCAACTCCAAACTACCATGAATATACCTATGTACACGATAAATTTGAATACTCACGAGTCAAACATGTCACTCAAGCTATTTCAATTCGTGAAAATTTGAGATATGAACATAGAATTAAAAAATATAAATTGAAAATAATTAAACTATTTTATCCAACAATTAAATCAAATTTCCTATTACGCTTGGAATATTTTTTTTTTTTAATAGATCGAACTCCTTAGTTTATAAGTGTACCTGGTGTAATTATATGTATTAACGTAATTTAATGTATTAACAAGTATACAGACAATAATAAGCATACTGATTAATTTGGAATAAATTTAAAGGACAATCTTAAGTGACATTCTATCACTTTATTTACATTTACGACTAATTACAACATGTCTTCTAATTATTAAGGGAATTTGTCTAATTTTAAAGCAGCAATATTATTTGCAGAATACAGCAATATGTAGTGCTATCCAGTGATAGTGATAGTGTCACGGATAGTTCGTTGACGGTTATGCCTAAACCTCTATAAGCCTAGTCGAAGTCTAAGGTCCTATTGACAATATAGACGTTCTTCTATATCCTGTCAAAAATATAATGATTGCATTATGATAACCTTACCCCAGCAGAGAGAGAACCAGCGAGACAGGCAACCATAAATTCTTAAAACTTAATCTTCTTATTACATCCTACAACTACATCTTATTACGCATTAAATTATAAAAATTCAATTCCGCAAACTGAGCAACTTTCTCAACTTTGCATACTTCACTTGATCAATTTCAAATTTATACTTTAGTTTAGGTTACATCTAGCAAACTAAGCAAAACTTTTGTTTGCCGATAAAAAGCCTTTTAAGCTGCAAATCTATGAAAATTGCACCAGCAACATTTTACTTTTATCTTAACTTATTTGATGTACTATCTTAAATGAATTTATACTCTATACGATGCTAGGTGGATGTAGTATTACTGGTAAAAAAAGGATCAGTTATTTTTATTAGACATTTAAATTATTTTAATAGCTATATAGTTGATAAACAGGCAGACTACCTACCTGACGGCAAGTAGAATCTGCAATTTTGACACATGAGAGATAAGATATAAAGTTAAGGCTCCCAGTAATTTTACTATTTAATCCTTCAAGTCGGAATAGCAATGAGAATTGTGTGTGTAGACGACCTTAGTATAGATCCTCGAGTGAAATGTTATTACTTCACAAATTTTTAGTTAAGTACTAAGAGAGAGCAATATAATCTGTCCACTGACACTTAAGGTTAGCAATTTTTCGATAAAATAATTTGTCATTATCTTCATTAGGTTTTTTCGTCTATCGTCAATTTACATATAAACAGTCATAACTGCCTTATATACTAATATTAGTTTTGTTATATATGATTGCTTCTGTAGTAAATAAGTCTGCGAATTTTTAAAAACTCCGTGTTTGTAGAAACATGCATAAAACAATGTTAATATTACTTTTATTCTTTTGAAACCGCAATTTTTATGCACTCTTATGTCGTCGTTATTTTCACAGCTCATATTCATCCCACAAAATAATTCAAAATAGTGCCCGTTTTCCCTAATTATATTAGGGTAATTAGACCATAGTCAATCACGATGACCTAGTGCGGAGTGGTCGGACTTCACATACCAAAGAATTTCTTTGCATCTATATTTTTCCTTAACCGTATGAACTTGATATAAATGTATATACAACATTAAAAAAAACATGAATAACATTAGTGCACACGATCGAACGCGGGCCAGGTGTTATCAAAACTAGCATTTACCTTTCAGAAAAAATAAACAATCAAAACTGCTTAGTAAATATTTACTCAACACAAAATGTTCACGATACAATCAAATTGAATAAATTTCACTATTCTATAAAACAGCAATGTTGTAAAGCCATCCACAACGTTAGGAACCTGGTAACTTCTGATTAGTTTCGACGCCATTTCATAGCATTCCGACTTTGTAGTTTCTGCTCTTTGAAATTCAATACCCTAAAATCGTTGTTCAGTTCGGTCGACATGCTAGTTGCTATATTGATTTAAAAAGTAACTAATAACATAATATTGCTTTAAATTGCACTTTGGTATAAAAAAATTATCATCATCATATATATCATGACGCTTATGCGGTATACGTATATACGTCCGCATCGAGGGGCACGAGCCTGCCCTATGTCAATACGGTAAGCTCCGTAGTATTTATTTATATCATATGTCCACAAAAAAAGAATGATACAGTCGCCTATAGTACAAGAGATTACTGTGAGAATCACAGCGAATCTGCAACTCCAAAAAACTATAGTGCACACAGCCAACACATGACATATGATATAAAACCACAGTATCCAGTTATTCATTGGCTATCTTTACCCTTAACACCAGAACATAGCAATGCGTATACTGCTATTTTTCGACAGAAATAGGTATAACGGAGGTAGCTCGCAGACAACCCTGGTATAGAGTCTACCCTCCGGTAAATCACGCCAGTTAACCACGCTGGCCCGGTGTGGAACGATTGACTTCATATATGTTACAATTTCTTCGCAGGTATATGCAGATTGCTTCAATATGTTTTACTTCACTGGATAGTGAGTATAGCATAATTATAGCTTAAGAACCGTCACAGTAAATTATTTACATAAATATCAATGAAATTTATTAATATAAGTATTAATTATTGGAAAGTATTATCTTAACAATAATTCAAATGACAATAATCACATTTTACAATCGTATTTTTTGTGTTGCTGAGGAGAAATCTTGTGATAGCAGGAGAGGAAGTTAAAAAAAATGTAGTGTTGTATCTTCAAAAGAAATAATCGTATCTTTTAAAGATACATCGACAATTTCTTATTTTTTTATATATAGAATATAAAAATATTATCTATTCAAATGTCATCCATCAAGATGTTAAAGATGGAATTAGAACTTGTGACGAATAGTAATAGTCGATACTGAAAGTTTACTGCTGGTATTCCATACGTATAATTTTAATAAGTAAATTAAAATAATTACTAAAAATAAAATATTAATATAAATAAAATGTACTTACAAAAGCAAAAATATTACGATCCATAGATACAAATATAGATTTGTATGTTTGTTTTCTTTGACTTGATTTTGAAGTACTCGGTTACGATTGCTTGTTAATTTCACAAATGATGTCCGCAAAAAGTACAAAGTAATCAACTTTTTCTCAAATTATAATTTCATTGATTTCAGTAAAACAATTTATATAATTTGGTAATGAACGTCAGTTAGCGTGTCGGTTTCTCATGAACATTCAACCTAAGATAGAATGCATCGAATATGATATGATACATTAGTGCGATACGGAATTTGTGGTTTGATAACGAGTTTGTTGCGGAACGGATTTATTAGTGCGATTGGATCACGGTTTTGTATTTATTAGTAAAATTAAATAACCCTTGACTATAATTCCATACGAACTGCAAATCAGAAATCGACAATATACACATAAATATCTTAAAATCAAGTTTGTCGTTGTTAATATCGTTAGAACATAACGTAAACAGTGAAAACAGTGTGTTGTATTTTTGTGTTCAGAGTATAAGCTCTGATTCTCTCAAAATATATTTGACTGCTTAATTTGTTTACCAATTTTTACTCAATCACATAAAGTACTTCAGCAGAGACTAACTTCTCCGGTAAGTTCAAGGTAAGAGTTCAGCTTATTGATATGATAATCTAGTGCTATATATACTATACATACATTCGCAAAGTTGAATCGAGGTGGAAGCATTTACGTATACGTTTTAGGCAACAGGGTCGTATGTAGTGAGCGGATTACGGGCAAGGATCTTAATGACGACGCGTATCTCTGCAAATATTTTACTATGTTACAAACATTTGCTATTATTTCTTGTCCCCTTAGTTACTTGACAGTTTTATGTTTGTCTGTTCATAGCAAACGATAAAAATTATTGTCCTCTATTTTAAACTTCACTGTTCATACTGTTCTATACAATTTAGACGCTATATTAGTAATAAAACAAGCTAACAATTTAGCTGATGATAAGTGGCTACGGTGATCATGTGGTTCTTGTAAGATTTTCATTAAATCTTCAATCCCGTAGGTTCACAGTGTACTTTAATTTGAAACATTACCATAAATTTTATACTTAGTAGCTTTACCAAATTGATTTGACCCAGAAATTTCGCTACCGTATTTTGCCCTTCATACTGAGACACAGCAACACAAACCATGATGCTTTGCAGTAAAAACAGATAGTTAAAATAGAAATCAAGCTAGTAACTCTAGTTACTCCTTTAGGTACAAAAAGCTTATAATAGATTTAAGTTTCCCACAAGTAATAGTATATATACTTATAAGTATCCGATACTTCATAACTTCTCTAAAATTTCTATTTTATATAACCAACTTATTGAAAACATATTTCACAAATAAAAACTATATTATAGCATTTCCTTTTTTCAATGTGACTCTTAAGTTTAATCAACAAAAGAGAAGTTTGTGCCAGTTTGTTTTCAGTTATTTGAGCTTTTCTTTTTATTACGATAGGTAAATTAGTAGTTGAAAGATATATTATTATTCCAACAGCAATCAAATTCAGTCATTAAAACACCTTCAGCAAATTGTCAATGGACCTTAGAAGATTATGATAGACCATTTCTAAAAAGTATATTAATTTTCAACGACAGATCTTCCGCGTGACGAATCACTGTAACAACAACTCACTTTAACTCGAGCTACAATGCCTAATCTTTCTTAAGTCTTTAATGACGTCATTATTGACAGAGTAATTTGTGACGCTAATAGCTATCCTCTTTCAGTGAAAACGGATTTTCAGGAGACATTCTCGTTAATCACATCTTCATTAAATTAGATGTAATACGACAAAGATTTAGGAATAGCATTTCTAGTGTCTCGTTGACTGTTCAACGGAATTAATATATTGATTGGTATTATCTTAAAGAAAAATAATTATCTATATTTAATAAGCTTCATATAAGACATCATATCATATTTAAATCATTTTATTATTTTCTGTGAATTTTGGTTGTCATTGTAGTCTGCACTGCGTCAGGGTAGTTTTCCCTGTGGAAAATGCATTAAATTGCATACCCCGGCTGTGGCGAGCCGGCGGTTATGTGGGGCTCTCCTCCCCAGAAGGGGGAGGCCTACCCACTAAAAACCTCAGGGATGGCCTTCCTCAGGCATGTAGGGAGCCCCCGGGAACACAAAGGCCACTTCCGGGAACCCCCAGCCTCCGCTCCCCTCTCTAGAGGGGAGCCCTCCTCGGGGAAGGCTACCACCTCCCCCGGTCCCCTCCACCGACGACGCCCCCCGGTCACGGAAGGGGCGTGGTCCATCCCGGGTCGCCGTAGCAGTCGCGACTTCCTCGCGCCCGCCGGCGACCCGCGGCGGCGCCGCAGCTGTGCTACCGAGCCCGGCGCCGCCTTCTTCGAGCGGGATCGGCCATCTCCCGACCCCGCTCGGCGGCCTCCTTCTGGAGCATCACTGCTTCACAGAAGGAGGCCACAGCCCTCCAACCTCCCTCGTCCGCCAGCATTGCCGCAAGCAATGCCAGCGGAGACAGATCTCGCCCGATCTCTGCGACCAAGACTCGGCGCTCGGAGGCCCACGCGGGGCACTCCGCCAGCGTGTGCTGGGCCGAGTCGAGGTCGGATGCGCAGTGGTGACAATGTGTCGATCCCTCCCGTCCTATTCGACACAGATACTCACCGAAGCAGCCATGCCCGGTGAGTATCTGAGTCAATCGGTAGGTGACCTCCTCCTTCCCGTGGAGCCAAGCTTCGAGGTGCGGGAGAACGGCACCGACGGCCCGCTGGCGCGCGCAGATCCGTAATTTGAGCTGCACACGCCAGGCCTCTACAATCCGTCGGTCCTCCTCCTTCCCGTGAGGGTAGTTTAGTACCTAAAACTTAATTTAGAGAAGGCTAGTAGAGGGTAGACTCGAGCTCCGCAGTAAGGACGCCTATGAGCTACCAACATTTTATTTCTCTCATCATATCATATTTATTTTTCATAAATTTTAAGTTTCTGAAAAAAGGTAAACGAGGCGCCGTAGGAAAAGAAACATACTTTTAATTAGCCTATTTAATCATTTGGCTTTGATCAATAATTTCCTTATTTGAAGAATCATCATTGACTGAGATTATAATTTAATTATTATAATGATCCAGTAATTATGCCACGGTATTTATAGCTACGATATCAAGGCTGTTGTCAGCGATATAACAAAGCATATTGTGTATTGTTAGCATGCGGTTTTGTGGTCGATACCGCAGTCTGCTGGTTGGAATACGATAACAACGCACATTGAGGTATATTAGGATCAAGTAACCAAGTGTATATAGACACTGTTACATAATGCCAATCAAGGAATTCAATAATCTATACTTCTATGAATTTGTGAAACTGTTTAACTGCTTAGCTCAATATGAGTGAGATTGCTCTAATTATTTTACATGTGACTGCAAAACTCTAAATTCTGTTCAGTCCTTAGCAGAGTCTAAACTCCTGAGTTTATACTCGTTTTTATTTTGATTGATATCTTAGAAATAGATATTGTTTGTGTAGTATAACAATATGCTGTGCGCCTCTTCAATTATAGGTGGGACAAAATAATTATCAAAAATGTATGAGTGTTTATTATACGCTTTCCGGCGAAGTGAGAATATTTTTTATTTATAATGGATTAACTATTCAATATACTATATTTCTCTTGCTTTATCAATATGTTATTGATAAATATTTCATGCGTCCTCTTTCAATATAAATTTGAACATATTTTATGACACGGCTTATATAAAATATTATTTTATTTTAACATTAAAATATTATATATTAAAGAGTAGAAAGTATTTAAGCCGTACTTTTTTTTCTATACTAATAAATTGGGAGCAATTTAATTTTGACAGCCTGACATCCATATAAATACGAAAATTGCCGTTTTCTTTTTTGATAGATATAACATTTTAACCTTACAGTGAAGTTTTCGCTTACACTTGAAACTGTAATTTATTTATTAAAACTACAAACAATCTTGAAAGTAACTTCAATATGTATTTCGTTGGACTTTTATTGGTTCAATCTTTCTAAGAAATAAATAAAACGTTAATACGGTAATAGCGAATATCTGAAATATTCAAGTAAAACGGTAATTTTTATAAATATTATATACCTAATACTTATTAATATAATATGTATTAAATAGAAATAAGAGGTATATTAAATAAATTCATCTTTTACAATTAATATTTTACAGTCTTTACTTTCTGATGGAAAAAATGGAACGATCATTTAATGAATATAAATCTAATGAACGAACGACGTTTTACATTTCACAATCGAACGGACCCTTTTATTATATTTTATGGATCATACCGTAAATTCAAAATTTTGTGAAAGCGTAATTGAAAAACACCCTCGTTAATGGAATAATACAAACTGTTTCGATAAGCCGTTCTCTGTAATCATTAAGAGTCAGATTACTAATGATTTGAGAGCTTTTCTGAATAGGTACAGTCCGAAATATTGCTAATTTATATTAATTATTTATATTATTTATTTATTTCATTGAAATGTAGTTAATTTACTATTAATTGGCAAATTTGTAAATAAATTACTGGAAATTGGATAGGTGAAGAATTTTAATAATTCTGGAGTAATTTAATGAATAATCTTACTGATTTCTTTTTCAGTATAAAACTAGTAATTTTTTTTTAATATGTCTTAAAGTTATGTACAAAATTCACCATCGGCATGACTAAGTAGTACAAATGGGGAATACTATTCACCATATAGAAGACAGTTAAATATCATTGGACCTGTATCTTTTCCTGAGCATTAAAGTTATGTAAAAAATATAAAATATGAAATATGGAGGTCAGGCTGTCATTCTTTTATTGAGTAAACATGAGAAATGAAAAGAACAAGAGAATGGGATAAGATGCCTGGTATATTAGAATAGTTTTAATGTTTTGTGAATATGTATTTATTGACCAAATAAGAAATATAGTCCTTAAAACCATTTTCTTATATATAATATATAACTAAGAAATCAAATTTTAACTAACTATAAGCATAAATTTGTATTACAGAAAATTATTTCTTTGCTATTGGAAAATCCGACACAACTCGTACATCACTTAAAGATTTGTATACTATTTTAAATTGGTACCTAATTAAACTCATTCGACTTTGTTCCACTGACCTGCAGCTACACATGAATTGGGTGTGTTCCAAAGGATTGACTTACAAAGAAAACATGCTTTGTAGATCCGCTTCTCTCCGGTTATGCGGGCGTATTTGATGATCGCGAAAGGGGCAAAGACCTAAATCGTCTACGTATTATAAATGGTGTAATATGTTAAGTTTTGTATAAAGGTTTGTATAATCCCAACTAATCCCAACTAATATTATAAATGCGAAAGTGTGTTTGTTTGTTTGTTTGTTTATTTGTTTGTTTGTTTGTTTGTTTGTTACCTCTTCACGCTTAAACTACTGGACCGATTTCAAAAATTCTTTCACCTTTGGAAAGCTACATTCTCCCCGAGTAACATAGGCTACTTTTTATCCCGGAAAAATCGACAGATCCCACGGGATGCGCAATAAAGGCTTCGCTCAAAAACTACTGCACAGATTTTTATGCGGTTTTCATCAATAGATAGAGTGATTCTTGAGGAGTTTTGCGGCATTTTTTATCTCGGAAAAACGGATAGTCCCACGGGAAGCGCGATAAAATCTTCGCACCATAAACCGACTTCCGCGTATATGTAGCCGTGGGCAAAAGCTATGACCCTTAACCCTCTATACACCCAATCCCGAAATCCACGCGGGCGAAGCCGCGGGCAGAAAGCTAGTTTTACCATAAATGATAAATTAACTTGTGTCTAAAAGAAAAATAATTTGAATCAAAATTTAAATGATCGTTTACTGATCTATCTATTTGAGACAACTACTAGTTGCGACAATGACAGTAAATGGGTCTATTACGTTATTAATTTGTTCAAGTTTTAATAATTAATTTTATTGGTTATTTCATTTTTGAATGAGTTTTTCGAGTGCAGGGAATTTCAGCTATCGATAATTATCTGCATTTAACAAAAAATTGTTGTCAGAAAATTTAAAAATAACTTAAATTTAATTTTTATTTTATGAATTTTTTTTTACACGATACAAAAATGTATTGTGAAACTACTGCTAAATTAATGCAGAAATTCTTTATATTTTATATATTTAGTGCAAAAAAGATTTGGCTTGCCATTATAATGAAATATTATTTGAATTGCTAATATTCAGCTATTCTAATTTTAATATGTTCATATTCACTCTATTTCCAATTCTATTCCAATCTCAATAGGTGTAGCTGCAATAAATATACAGTGGAACAAATCATATGAGTATTTAATATAAATCATATTGACTGATAATGGCAATAAACACACCATATAATGCCACCATTTTGTGTTTTCCTTTCTACCACCCTAATAGTTGTTTCCCGCCGCCGGCTAAGTGCAATTTATATTAATGCCATCATATTTTCGCGTTGGTTAGCCGCATTTTCATATTAACCGTAGACCCGGCTTCTATGATAATAATGTGAGCGTCCCACCTTCGTCATTTGTTTGCAAGTTGATTAAATTTACACGGCTAACTCAGTTTACTAGTAAATTTATTCTTTAATAGCCCACACGCGCAGGTAATCTTTGGTATACCAAATTTGTTTGAACATTATTATCTATATTTTAACGTTACATGATTTTCATTAAGTCATTGCGTCAAAAGTCGGCATCACGCAAAGAATAAATATAAATTGGATGGTCGTATTCCACATTACATCTTTTTGGTTTTGTAGGTTTGTGGAGATGTAATTCACTGATGGTTTTCAATAAATCCTTTTGACATCTATATAAAAGCGAAGAAACCACGGAACGAGAATCTTCCGCTTTGCGGAGAGAGGCTTCGTGACGGTCGATTTCAGACTTAATGTGATTCGTAATAAATAAAGCTTTTTTGGTATAGAAATCTCTTTTTCGCTTGAATTTTTACATAAAGCTAAGAGTTTTATTTAGGTTAACAAATCTCTAATTAATATTGAAATTCTAGACCAGGAGCAAGTTTAATGAAATTAACAAACATTTCATATATTATAATGATAGCTCATTGAAGCTATGTCTAAGTGGAAAAAATTACAGACCTATTCTTCCTGTATTATTCTTTTTTTATAAAAATAAATAATATTTTTCAATTAAATAATTATAAAAACAAAAAGAAACCAAGCAATAATTTTGAAGCACTGCTTAACTGTTTAACTGATTGCAACGTATAAATAGTATACATTCTAATAACGATTCTTTTATATGTTTTAGGGACATACAATGTCAAAATTTGCTTTACCCTTATTCGAAGTGTTTAGCAGGCACATTCTGATACAATAAAAACAGTTAATTGTTCCACGCCTCCCATTATTCTAAATCTCACTTTATACTCCGCGTTAATATTTCATTTTTACATGTACAAAATCCCTCTTCATATTCCATTATGACGGAAATTTCAAACAGTACTAATGCAAATGGAATTTGCTTGGTAGATTGGTTATTCTGACCTCATGTCAAAACAAATTAGCAACGGATTATTTGGCTTTAAAATATAATAAATTTTAAATACTACTCGTACTGATAAATATTTAATTATCACTATTAATTAGAACGAGTTCTGAAATATATGCTTTTGTGAAATTTGAAAGCAAAATATTGACATGCAATATATTTTCTTTACATTGTTTATGTAATGATTGGGTAATTAATAATTAGATATTTCAAATAATTTTACACTAGCAATAATACGCATAATATTAGAAATAAGTAAGTTGATGATGAGAAAATTTTGAAACATTGTACAATTAAGCCCCGGACTGACAATGACATGTTTTCTTCCTTATTTTGAGCCTTGTTTTCTTCGGGCATGATGTTTATAACCCTCTTCAAATACTTTCAGACTGACAGGCACTTATCTTGTACACGATTCGTTATAAATGTGAATCATATCAACAAACAAAGCGGAATTCTTGATTAGTAAGCTGAAAGAATGTCAGCTTACAAAGTGTGTTAAAGCTCGTGGCTTTCTCTGGACTCATATTTCTCTCTATGCATGATTTCTATTCTAAGAATGTTTTATAGTTACCAGTTTCGTAATCACCTACTTATTGAATTCGCCTTAAAAAAATACAAGGGCAACTATTAAATCAATTCCAAATAATGAATCCCGTTATCTTCCGCAATTCAAAACTTACGTTACAAAATTCACGGGGTGTGACAGCAAATTATAAATAAACGTGCATTATATACCTTTTAGTAGTTAATTTTAAAGCCATTCAAGAATACTTGCGTTTTCGAAAGCTATTAATTTCTGAGAAGCGGCCATGTTGCATTGAGGGGTATTCTTAGAGCGTTTATTGAAAAGCGAAGAAAGCTTTCAAAAGGCATGCGGCACACGCTTCAATACGCGAGCTCACAAACCTGTATATCATAGAATATAGTATAGTTAACAGAATAGGCCCGCGTGAGCATATCTGAAGTGCCTCTCAAATGCCGAAGATTATTGTGTACGTACCAAGGTGAACCAATAATTTTTTATGAAATATTCTTAAATTTATTGTTTAAAGAAATAAATAGCAGCTACCTTTTAAATATTTTAAGGATTTCTTATTCTCTAGTTGTCTCATTATTTTAAATATCGTCGAAAATCGCATTTAAGTTAATACTGCTGACATAATCCCCTTTTCATTCTGGTAGTACCCTATTGACGGCTATGTTCCCTCGCTCACATTCGCATCATTATAATATGCCCTTTCTTCGAAATAATAGTATCCCCAAAGAGGGTCGATATCGGATAGGTAGACAGCTCGGCATAAAATTTGTTTTGTCCTACAAAATAAACCTGATAATAAAGTGTTCCTTGTTAAGAAGTATAGATTAATAATAACACCTATTTAAGATTATAAAATACCAAGTCCATATCAGTATATGGACTTATATACGCTTATAATTCATAGAAACTGTTCAGTTTGTTTAATCAAATACGCAGTAATATCTGAAACTACTATTTAGGATTAAAAAGTTCAGTTACTTTTGAATTTTATTTATAAAGGAATGCTTGCTATAAGTCTAACATCACGTTGACACATCACCAACGTTCAGATCAATACATAAAATATTTGATGATTTGATGAAATTATGACATTTATTCCGTGGCAAATCTATATAAATAAAAATGAATTGTTGTTCGTTAGTCTGCTTAAAACTCGAGAACGGCTGGGCCGATTGAGCTGATTTTGGTTTTAAAATGTTTGTCGTAGTCCAGGGTAGGTCTAAACGGTGAGCAAATAAGGAAAAATTGCGAGTAAGATAGAGTAAGACGACAATTTCATTTTCCCATATAAAAGTTGATCACTTACTTTCTGTCAAACATTTGACGGTATTTGTACTTTCAGTTCCACTCGAATTGAAGAACGCATTAAAAATTGTCTATGGTAAAATGTCACTTGAAATGTAAACGCCTCTTTGCTGTGCACCTATACTATAATTCTTTAATATTCCTAAAAATCTAAAAGCAACAAATTTCAATAAAATTAAAAAAGTATTGTGTCGTGTGTTTGTGACTTACTAAATATGCCTCCAATAATTAGGCGGTACGAAGTTCACCGGGTCAGCTAGTATTTTAATATATATGGCCAATGCAAATACTGAATTTTTTTTTTAAATTTAGAATGTAGGCATTAAAAGAACGGAGCTTGAATGAAAAATGTATTGACGTGGGCAATGCTACGAGTTTATAAGCCATATAAATAAGTTAAAAGTATAGTTACCAAATTTATTTAATAACTATATGATTAACATTTGGGTATTAGGTCATCAAGTTAAAGTGTTAACTTTAACTTGATGATTGGCGTAGATCAAAATATTCTTAAATATTTCGCAGTTTAGTATCGTAAATAATTCAATTTAATTACGTAATCTATCAAAATTCTAGCCGTTAAATCGATGCTCTTTACTAAAAACTATTCATGAATCGACCATATGTAACCAGGTACTTTTGAAAAATAGCATCACTCTAACAAACACAACCTATCATGCAAAGTCATTGGGAAAAGAGTGAACATTAAACAAATATTTTCACAAGGTTCTTTGGAATAGCTAAGTTTTCTTTTGTTGTTTATTTCTTTAAAGGTAAATATGGCTCCAGATCTGGTAAATATATTAGGAGATATTTGAACTATTTCTTTTGTACAAAACTTTTACTTCATAAGTAAAGAAATTTGTGGGTGCTAGATTGTCCAAAGTACACTTCAGTTTCACAAAGTATTCTTGAAAATATTAATTATACATGATGATACCGAGTGACAACTGTTTGGATAACGCTAGGTTTAAGATACACAACGAAAACTATTTAAAAAAAATCTTTTTTATATAATAACTAAAATAAGCTTAAGAAATCTGTTGTTTTTTTCGATATAAAAAGGTTAAAATAAAATCACAAGCCATAGCTATTATTTTTTGGCATTGTGCTATATTTATTGACTTCGCAACGAAAAATATTTGTATCAAGCATCGGTAATAGTACATTATAATATAAGTGAGTAATGTTGATAATTATGTGGGAGGCTGACATTGAGCACGAGCGCAGTGAGTGCTTAATATTCAGCCGAGAATGTAATTTTTAGCTGCTCACGAGTGTAATACGACGTTTTTCAACACCATTGCGAGTAATACAAACTTTATAGGTCAAAAGAAAATTATTTTGAAAAACAATTTGTGAAAATACAATTATAAAAATTATACGTTGGATTTCCACCTTCACCGCCAGTTATTATTATTATTTCATTCGTACAATCAATGTCATCGCTTGATAACATTTTTGATATAAAAATCTAGCAAAAGAAACAATGCAAAATATCTACTTGCAAAATAGTACTGAAAATTGAAAAATGGTGCGTTTACTTTTTCATTGACGGCTTTGTGCGCGAAAGACTAAGGCACCGACGCTTATACAGCCAAAACAGCAAATTATATAATTTTTACAAAATATATTCATTTAATATTTATGTATGACTTCTATTTAATAGTTGTAATTTTAAATAAGGTTTTTATAATTGTATATCTTTAAAAAGAGTATTTCTAAACGCCAAACTTATTTAATTTACAAAAATGTTTTAGCATTTTGCATATAAATTCTCTTTGGTTCCTATTTTTTTTTCTTATAAATAAAAGCGTGACTTTTCTTTATGAAAATATTAACTTTTGATAACCAAACTGTGCGGTAATCGAATTTGAAATTCGAAAGATATTATAAGTTGGTAATATGATACATTGTGAAACTAAAATTGGTGTAGTTAGATACCAATTACGAGCAATGGTGTTGAAAAAATATTATCTATATTTAATTTGCTCAACGACCTCTCGGTACAATATGTGTGTTGTACTATAACAATATTATATATCATTAAATTAATATTTAAGATATGACAGAAAAATAATATGAAAAAATACAAGCTGTTAAGAAATTACATTATTACTACTTTAGTAGCACGTAAGAAGCAGGTGTATCAAGTTCTGGAATAACTCCCATAAAAATATGTTGAGCCCAGCTATAAAACAGACATAACGCGAGTCTGCAACATTCTCATTATGAAGCCCCACTTACACGTTCATTTTCACTGACGGCGAAGTCCGCCTCCCAAAACTCAAAACCGCCTAATTTGTGTGAAATAAAATTCATTAAATTAATACAGAGAAAGGATTTTAGAGGAAGGCGGACATTTCAAGCTGTCACGCTGTTAGGTGTTACGTGGCACAACGTGGGTCATTTACCACCAAGTACGACGTATGTGCTCGCTTCGCTAAAATAAATTGCAGTAATAATAGTCGCAATCTATTAGGGTCCGCCACTAAAACATTTTGAAAGCTATTTCATATAAGTATTTCTGGTTATAATTATTTGACTCCTTTTGTGATGACTGGCATGCACATCATGCTCCAGCACTGTTCTCTAGCATATGATGACACCTATCCTCCTTAAACAGCTTATATAATTGAAACCATATTAAAAATAGATAGATACAAATGGAAGAGCACAAATTCTACATAGAATAGGAAAATTGAGAAAAAATTTAAAACTTTTCCTCATTTATAGCAATAAGAGTAATGATAATGATGAACAATATGCTGTATGAAAATTTGTAAATAATTTTAATGATTAGATAAAAATTATATATAATGTGAAAACCCAACCAAACAATAAAAACCACGGGAACAAATATTTAGCTGTCCTCATTATCAAAGAAGAAAGTATTTAAAGTATTTTCATCTGTGAAGGTGGAATCTCTATTGCTTCAACAATACCTGCGATCAAGACATCTCGAAGTGAATATACAGCGCAGTCGATACTTCATTATGTTTTGTACGATATTTTATTAGTTTCTGAATGGGATTTTATATAATATACACATAATTGACTGGACGGCTCAAATATATTTAAGACTAGCTGTGCCAGCGACTTCGTCCGCGTGGAATAGTTATTTTGAGCATCATATTTATTTTTGCAAACAACCACCTCAGCTGTTACCCGATCTTGACAACGCGACATATCCAAATTTGATCACCATAAAAACGATTCTAGTTAGTTAACATTAAAAAATAGACATATACTGTCGCGGACATTTTTTTAGATCATTTTAAGAGGAATAATTCTTTCATACATATTTTTTTGGTATCTAGAACCGTTTTCGCAGCCCACGCAACGGAAGCCCTCAAAGATGAATCATTTTCACCGTTTTTCCACATTTTCCATTATTTCTTCGCTCCTATTAGTCGCAGCGTGATGTTATGTAGCCTAAAGCCTTCCTCGATTAATGGGCTATTCAATAAAAATAATTTTTCAATTCGAACCAGGAGTTCTAGAGATTAGCGCGTTCAAACAAACAAACTCTTCAGCTTTATAATATTAGTATAGATTATATAGGAGTCGGGAGGCGGACGTCGTCGTGCAGCCCGCTTGTGTCGCAAACGGTTCAAGCCAAATCCGACTTTCGGCGCTACAGGCTACGGCGCTGAATCCACTGTGTGTTCGCGGTTCTACAGAAAACGTCAATGAATAAAACTGAAAAATTAAGATTTTTTTTTTCTACGTATTTTTCCAGGATAAAAAGTATCCTATTTTATGCCCAGGATAATAAGTATAATTATACCAAGTTTCATCGAAATCGAACGTTAGTTTTTACGTGATGCCTGAACATACAGAAGACAGACAGACAGACAAAAATTTTACTGATTGCATTTTGGGTCACTAACGATCCCTTATCACCCTTTGCTAGTAATTTTTAAATATATTTAATGTACAGAATTGACTTCTCTACAGATTTATTATAAGTATAGATATAGAGAATTCAAAACCATGTCATGGAGTGCATTTTTTAATAGGCCTGTGTATACTTAAAGGAGGCTGTTCAATAATTTATAAAGGGCAATCTTTATTCCAATAATTTAAAAAAAGATATTAATTCATAACCGTTCGCTCAGTTCGGTTCGGTTTCGGTCTGTTGTCGCAATAATTGATGTTTTTAAACAGAGATTTTCCAAGTGGTTCCTACAATTATCACCCGTATATTTAAGCAGCGTCACGTAGCCTCTCTGCTATTAGCGGTCGCTGAGAGTGTTGCCAGCATATTTATTTACGCTACGATCTAAGCTGAAACTACATTTAAGTGGAGCGTTTTAGTCTCATTGAAATGTTTAAAGGGAATATTATGTGCCGTGTCCTCAAGATAGTTTGAGTTGAATATTATAGTAGCGATTATCATCTTTTGTTTTGATTGGCAAGCTTTCTACTCTCTATTCACTGACAGTTTAATGACTAAAATACCGATAATAATGGGGACAATACATTTATTCTCCGCAAATGAGAATGAGAACTCTCATAATCAGATCTGCTAGGAAATCTACTTAGGGTCCCTAGGTGCACTTGGTTAAAGAGTAACATTCTGGAAATTATTCTAATTAAATTCTATTAACATTTAAATATACAGTCACATTTTTATGTACAGTAAGATGGCAGTAATTTCTAGAAGATTTCAGTTCGCGTAGTTGCAGAACATTAACCGCCGCGTCACGTACTCTCCGCCCATTAGTGGCTACCGGCAGTGTTACCAGCATGTTTATTTATTGCACCCTCTAAACTGAAACTACAAGTCGAGATGTTTATGTTTCTTGCCTTTCGGTTAATTGACTTGATTCCTCATTATTAGATAACGTAACTCTTGAATAAAATATTTTATTAAGGTTCAGTGATCAGGTAATGTGGAATATGTACGTCATCTCCCGCCGACCAAACGATAACACCATTATTTAAGTCTTGTAAAATGCTCGATCCGGTCCTGCACCAAATCGACCCGGCCTTCACTACCGCCAAGTACTAGGGAACTTTTTGTTTGAAAATATACCATAGAGGATTTTATGCCGTCTCTTACCATACTGGTTCAATAAGGGTTGATGAAGTGTACCAGAGTCAACTTTGCTGGTTAGTAGGGTGCACCACTAGCAGCTGTGGTTGGTTTGAGTCATGTCAGGTATAATACCGAATCCATTATACCCCAAATTTGAATAAATAATATGTTTTTGATATCTGATAGTTTAGTAAATTATCTGTATCAAAGTATATTTTATGATGGAGTTACGTCACATATTTGGGATTACCCATGAAATGGCATGACATTATTTTTTCAAAAATTGCCAATATATAATTTAATTATAATTCAGGCTGTTCTATTCAGTAAATATCTAAAATTATTAATAATATAAACGATTTCAGGCTACTTTATGTAGATTCGGTAATATTATAGTATATTTCAAACAACGAGGGTTTCACAAACAATGGAATGAAGTCATGTATTATATTGTTTGTAAGTCACATGCCTACATCAGCTTTTAACAGACTACCTAACCCAGAATTTTCGGATGGTTGAACATGAAGATCGAATATTAAATAAGGTATTCCAAAGCGTTTTGGACAAAATCTGTTTGTTAAATACAATTAGTTTAAGGAAAATTGCTAATTACGACTTCACAAACTTTTCCTATATCGACCTACATTTCATAATCTAAACATAGTCAAAATTTGCTTCTGATATTACAGATATATCAGCTAACATGACTACAAAGTTAGTAATTTGAAAGACTTGTGATTAGTCAAAGTGTAGATGTGATATGAAATACGACTACAGACTCGCATAACAAACATTAATATATTGCCGTGAATTGCGAAAGTTCAAATTCCCATAACACAGAATGATCTTGAGGCCTTTTAGATATTTGTCAATACATTACTGGCTGTACATGAAAGTATGCCAGTCCCTACGCTTATGCATGGAAGTGAATGCTGAATGTGGCATAAGAAAGATAAAATGAATGGCTGAAGTGGCGAGAAAGCATAAATGATAAAATATATAAAATTATTACACATCAGAGAAATGTGGGATGTGAAAAAAAATATAGTACACCGCGTACACTTCGTTTGTGGAATGAGCTCGCTGCCGAGGTTTTCCCGCAAGGCTACAGTATGGGGTTCTTCAAAAGGGGAGTAAATAGGTTTTTGAAGGGTCGGCAACGAGGAAGTGACACCCCTGGTGTGGCAAGTGTCCATAGGCTACGGTAACCGCTCACCATCAGGCGTGCCGTAGACCTGTTTGCCACCATCGTGGTATAAAAAAAAATGTAATAACAATCGAGCAGGGAATGCTTAAATGGTTTGGACACGTGCTTCTAGTGCCTTAGTCAACCCACACTGGGTTCTAAAAGTCAGTTAAATATCATACATTAATTTCAGTATATTTTCAAATGTATGCATAAATATTTTGAATATATGAAGCGTTTAATAAGCAAATATATAATATATATTTTCATTAATACGTTATAGCGGACATCTAAACTATCTCACGATTTTTTTTTTTACTATATTTGTATTCATCAAAATATTATCACCAATCAATTTCAGTGCTTGCTGAAACATGAGTACCAAACGGTAGATAATAGAACCCTAGGGTGAATGCAATATTCTATGCACAAGCGGACTTGAAGTTTGTGAAATGTCACTGTTTATTTATCTATTTTTAGAACTTTATACAGGACGGTTTTCCAACTTCAGACCTTCCGATTAGAAGCCTATTGCTGAGGCCATAGAAATAGAAATTTTATGCATTCGTATGAGTACACTATACGTATGTATATGGAAGTAACCCTCCACATGCAATCTGATACTCTATCCACGCGCTTGGCTAACAATTATCCTAATAATGTTACTATTACATAACATCATTCCAATCTTCTCATTAACACACAATGCCTCGAGCTCCTGAATAACGAACATTGTTTTCTTATATGAGGTTATTTTACGAACGACTTCTACTTTTTCTTTGAGTTTTATGTTACAGTGAGGCAACAATTGTTAAAATTAAGTAAATTTTGCTGTAATTAGGATCATTGGAGGTACAGAGGAGGATCGTATGTTACGTATATTTATTTACTAAAATAAATCTGGGAAACTGTTTAAAGGATACTTTTGTTGGAAGAGCACACTTTGAATATCATTAATAAGCTTTTTCTCTACCACCCATGGTCATAACTAATTTGTGAATGTTATCACGGAATTATAAATACGTACTAAACTGCAAGATGCCCCGTACAATCTTCTTGACTTCCTACAAATTCTCCGATTATGGTACCCTTAATTGTGCACAACTACGGCACCGGTAAGACACGCTTAATAATCCTCTTTCACTATCTTACATCTTACGTCGGTATGTATATATAAATATCTCACCGTATCCCATTCTAACATGAAAGTAGTAGAGGCTCGTAAGCGTGAAAATTATCCTCGTCATCATACCTGCAATCACCCATACTTCTTGCAACTATTGAACTATACTCGTAATTATCAATAAATCTTTGGAATTATGTAAAATTATGTTGTTTGATTATATAACATTGTAGTGTTTCTCTAAAGGCGCTATAGCAAAAACAAACTACTGCCCAAGACAGTCAATAAATAGACGTAATCTTCTAATTGAAGAAGATGCTGGAATTGCAAAACATTTAATAATGGAATTGCAAAACAAATAGTTTTCTTCGTAATTTCTCTTCCTCTGTATTTTATAATATTTATTTAGATTTCTCTGTAAAATTATCAGATAAATCTGTGGAATATTACTTTAAAATTAATTAAGGTACTAAAGTGTTTATCCGAATCTCGGTAGTAGACATTTACTTCTAAATTTAATCTCAGTTAGGTCAGCATTCCGAAAAATAGCGAAACCCTAAAACCATGTTACCCAATTACTTTGATTATGCCTAAATTAATGAACAGAAGCCACAAAACAAAACGCTGTTATACCTGTAGAGATAATACATTTTTCAATTAACAGTAACAGTTTTTAATTTTGCAATTACAAGAACCCTCTTTGCGGAGAGATTAATTCACTTTGTTGCCTTCTTATTCCTGTAAAATAGCGAGCAGATTTCTGTTTTGATGTTTCCACATTTATGTTCTGACATGTATATATTCCTCGGTTAAGCGCAAAATTCTAATACATATTTATCAACTCAATGTACTGAAGCTGTAATACTTAAAGTAACCGTGTAACATAATTGTAAATATGAACATGGCTATTGTTATTGTAGTTAAACTTTTTCTCATAGTAATAATCAGTTTATTCTTTGCGTTTCTCTGTATTCACTCCGAGTGCTCTATCTACAACTATGTGTAACAAATATAACTTAAATCTCTATTGTTATACTGGAACGTATATTTTATTTACTCTGTGGAATTATGTCTGCAAAGGTATGTAGTTGTCCATGCTATACATATGTGTCTACCACCTGTGAATCCAATGCGAGAGAACGGCTGTGAATATACTAAGTGTCCCAGAAAGAGTGTACCAGCGGCAACGGCCGCCAAGTGATAGAAGACACGGATATGTATTGATAAGTACGAGGTATGTACAGCAAAATCGAATAGTTATAGAGCTATTTATTAAGAATGAGATTTGTCCTGGTTAGTGCTAGAGTCATATTTTTATTTAAAATGGATAATATTAAATAAATATAACTACAAAACAAAAAGCTTTTGGGTTTTTGGGTTTTTTTTTTGGGTTTTTATTTTTAGTGTCAGGTGTAATTTTAATTCTTAGTTTTTGTTTCTATAGAATAGGTCATAAATTGTAATATAAGTATTTTTTTTTTAATATTTCTTGAGGATAGTCAACTGCATTAAGAATGCTTACTTAAATAATGAAAATCCGTTTTTTGGCTGTATGTATTGTATTTCTTAGGTTAATAGTTTTATTTAAGAGCTGTGGATTTTGTAAACTGAAATAAATAAATAAATAAAAAAAAAACATAAAAAAAACTTATTGTTATTTTCTATAGTTAAAATAATATTATAACTTTTGTTGTTGAATTTTTCTCAGTTTGTTAACTAATAGTTAGCAAATTTCATTCATCTAATTCAACAGCTATGTACATAATAAAATGTAAATTGAAATAGAAAAAGGCCTGAATCCAGAAATATCATCAAAATTCTTACTTGAAATTGAAATTAAAACATACATTTCATAATTAGTTTCATACGTTTCACAATCAATTCGTTTTTCGTTTCACAAAAAAATTATGACCTGATATTATTCACTTAAATTATTTCTTTCATATTTGAGAATCTGTTTCAATTACTTCATAGGCTTTACATAATATAGAAAAAAGATAATATACTAAATTATAATGATTTTAGGTGTAGTATCTTTTATTTTTATTATTTCAAATAAGATACAAAATAAACAATAATTTATAAGCAATTGTGACACATTAAAAGTGAAATCGGAATAAACTGATATTAATTTGTTTTGGGAGTGCTATCACTGTTTTGCATCTTAACACTGGTATCGCAGAGCAGTCGCCGGCGACTACAACAATAGTTAATCATGGTCAATAATAACTTCCGGATAGTTGATGAGATTAATAAAAAATCTATAATTTTGAAATTTTATCAAGATTTTTTGTTATTAAGCTCTTACTTACTTATTGAAGTCTATGGATAACAATAACCGGTAATCTATTATCAACGGATAAAAACAGTGGCTATCCGAACGAAAATATATAAATATCTACAAGACTTTTGATCTACACTGTTCACAATATAATTTGTAAGCTGCATACCGAAATAACTTCATCACTGCTATAACCTAAGTTAGGTAAAGTTGTTTTAACCAACCGGTAGTTGATTGACCTCACCGTTCTGAATTTGCGCTGAGTTGGCTAGTTTCATTCAAACACCGTTGAATGTAGAAATCAAATTTATGTTTGCTTTTCGAAATAATTATAAAGCAAACTATATATGACTATTCCATGTCTATTATTATGATTTAGGTACCATATTCGTTTTGGATACGTTTCCTTAAATACTCATTTAACTTTTATTGGTTTCACAGCGTTGATCTTGATTACCTTCCAAAATTTGTTGTCATAATAACAATTTTATGTGCCTATAATTAAAGATTGGTTCCTGTGAGTTATTACGGGGAAATCATGAAGCAAATTTTTCCCTACAAACGCAGTCTCCTGTTTTCTCCCTGGGAAATTATATTTAAGCTCTATTTTATTTTTCTAGGAATCAATGGCTTCTGTCGTCATGCCCCTATATTTTTGTTCTTTTTATATGTTTTTTTTTATAGGATAGGCAGCAAACGAAGAAACGGATCACCTAATGGTAAGCGATAACCGTTGCCCGTGGACACCCGCAACACCAGAAGAGTTGCATCATCTGGACCTTCATCCCTGCCTTGCCTGCGCCGCGTATGTGTTTGATGTTAAAATTGGCCTTAATAGTGCTTTGGCTGTTTTCGCCTGGGCGACTGCGTACTCCACATGGGGGGGCGTCATGGACAGCTTTCTGTAGATTGTCACTCCGAGGTATTTCACCCTGGGTGACCAGGGGATGTGATGTCCAAGGAGTGACAGGCTGTCGGGCAGTGTAGCTCTGCTCAGCAGTATCGCCTGGGTCTTAGTGGGGTTTGCCACCAGGCGCCAGCGATTTAGCCACTTCGTCAAGAGGTCCAGCTGCTGCTACATTTTCTTGGCTGCATGATATGGCTTGATTGATGTTGTAATGTAGGCCGCGTCGTCTGCGGTACCCTCACTCACTCGGCGAAACACAGCGCAAGCGCTATTTTACGCCGGTTTTCTGTGAGGCCGTGGTATCACTCTGGTCGAGCCGGCCCAATTCGTGCCGAAGCATGGCTCTCACACAAATTAGTTATTTAGTATAATAATAATACAAGTCCAAAAAGCTGTCAAAATAGCCATTCTTTCAGTTTTTTCAGATCTACAGCAAAAAAAAAACACGTAATCATAAAAAAATAAGACAGAGACACAACTGTAGCTTTCCTTAAAGATTTCCTTTTTTTTATTAAAGTATTCCGTTCAGTTTCGACGGAAAAAATAGGGAACAAACGAAAGGTTGATTTTGGCATCTATTTGTTGGTACTTTCTGTAGCAATAGATATTATAAATATTATTATAATAACTATTTTTGAACCCTAGTAATCTTGATGTTTCCTTTTAAGGAGTCCAGGTGCAGTTTACTTCCACTTCCGGACTTATAACCATTGACAATCACATGACATGACAGTCAAGAGCTTTCCTCTCATCCGTAAGGAAATACGGCATTTTCCGTCTACTGTTTCAAGCACTGATTTGTTGGATTATGCAATTTAAACAATTATTTCTTGTAAGGAAATTTGGAGAATTTAATCAAAGTAGGAAAATAGCTCGATTTTTTCTTTTTAATTAAGGCACGTGCCGTTCTTTCTAATTATCATTAAAGGTATTCACCGGACGAGAGAGCTTGACCTCAAAATCGTTGGATATTTTATTTAAACGCCCTAGAGAACGTATCGCGAGGAAAATAGCAGTTTTTCGTAAACAAAATGCGTTGGGAACAGGTAATGAATATGCTGAACAATGCCCAAGTCATTAGCCATTCGGTCGGCGTCTGCCTTCAAAATCATTTACAAACTCTTGATGAATGTTGGCACGGTTTATTTCAAATGTCCGCCTTTCATCATTGAATTGTTTACATTTTATTGTTGCCATTCATCAACCGGTATTTTGTTAATTACTCTAAAGTGTTCCAGATGGGTTTTTTGAGCATTTTTTTTATTTGGAATTGGAAACGCGTAGAACGCTACTCGAAAAATTCTTCCGCATATTAGGTGATTCAATATTAACAATATATTAAAATTTTAATCAAATTTAAGTTGATAATATACATATATGTGTGTATTGAAATAAGGCATTGCGATATTTAAGAAACCTAAAAATCGGTATATAAATCTTAAAATAAGAGCTATTTAATTCGCAATTAATATATGAAATAATTGCAGAAATCATTTTCGTCATTGTCATATAATAGGCTATTTGACAGGTTTTTAAAATCCATTTAATATTATTTAGTAGAGTCTAAGGAACCAAGCAAAAGTTGTTATTTTTAATTCTGGTATATATTAGCTGAAAAACATCGAATTAAAAATTCAATATTTGAATAGTCCGCCAAAACGCTACTTTGACAATATGGCGCTGCAATGAGGTCGGTGACGTCACTTGCCTGTATTCTGATCTGAGACAGCTGGCATATATATTTGTTTGTTGTAAACAAAAAACGAAAGTGCGATTGGATTTACTTTTTATCAGTGATTTATGTAACAAAATGAGTTACAAATGGTGTGCAATTCCAAAATGTACAAATACGTCGTTAAAAACTCCGGAAAAACTATTTGTAAGTGTTCCAAAGAATATCAAAGTGCGCCGAAAGTGGTTGCAACTTTCTCGGAGGGATCATAATGACATAGCGAATAAAACAAATATTTTCTTTTGTGAAGACCATTTCGATGTAAGTAAACATAATATTTATATTTTGTAATAATTAATTACATTCAGAATGCTTAGATTTTTTGGTCTGAGTCAGAATGTTAATATTTTCGTTATTGATTTGAGGTTATAATACTTCTAAAGTTTTTTAACAGAATGTTTCTTGCAACTCACTTCGAATATTTCCGCTGTTTTCCATAATATTTGTTGAAATTTGTAGCTACAGAGTCCTATGATTTCAATAAGCAGTACACTAAAAGATCCCGACTAAAACTTGTTTGTTCGTTACAGATGGAAAATGACATGGCAAATTATTATCAGTACAAAATGGGTTTCAGTCAGAAAATAATTTTAAATAATACAGTTCTGCCTTCTAAATATCATTGCCAGCCAGATCGCATTAAAAAAATGTGTGATGCTGGTACTTCCCGATCTGCATTTGTCAAACGGCAAAGAATGACGACGTAACGTGAACAAATTATCGTTTATGTTCACGGAATTGTGCCAAACAAACTTAATTATTTGTTAAAGAGGTTGAAATTTTGTCTTTGGTAGGTTGTGAAAAAGAAAATGTGTTTGGCATTAAGATTTTGATTGTTGTATTGGAAATTGTAGTGCAAGGGTTTTTGTAATGTTTTAAATTGTTTTTATCTTGTATTTAAATAGATATATAATGAAGAACAAAATGTGTATGTAAATTTCATCCCCGACATTATTTATAACCTATATAAGTTCTTGTGGAAGTTCATCATTATTTCACTTTCTTATGATATAATTTAAGTTACCATTAAAGTGTAATTATACTTACTTTGCTGTTTTTACATTTTTTTAGCTCCGAAACATACCTATATGTCAGAATTATTTTTGAAAAATAATCCGACCATGATTGCGTCGACTTGCGGCAGGTTTCTGCTGTCTGCTTTTACAAAATCGTTGTCCATGGTTGAAAGTACTTGTAAAATAGTGCAAATAAACAAAAAAAAACAATGAATAGTAAAGAAAATCTTAATATAACGGAGATAATCTACCACAACTAGGCGCAACACAAGTAGGCAAACGAAGTTTACAAGCAAGTGACGTCATGATAAACTCGACCAATCAGAAGCGTTTTGTGTCACATGACAAACGTTTAAAAAATGCAATTTTTATTTACGGATTTTAAAATAAATTAACCATTATTTTCAACTTACGTTAATAAATAATCATTTTTTAACTCTTAATTTATACTGTTAACAGTAATTGACACTTTATTTTTCGCATTGTCAAAAAGCCTATTTTTTGGAAAGTATCGACTACGTCAATATTTTACTGGAAATTAGTCGCACTGGAAAAACACCTACCGACAAATTTATAGAATTCCAGTAAATAATTTAAATTAAATATTAAAAACTTAATAATAAAAAAGATTTTTCGTAAAACTAGTTTGATGAGAGTCTTTGACTCTCGTATTTACTGTTTAAAATTTCTCCACTTAACTTTTTATAAGTTAAGTTAAGCTAAATTTATAGTAGTGCAATTAAATCTTAAAAGTTCAAGAAACCTCTTGAATGTCCCCAAGGACTATACTTAATTTTACTTATTAACTCCCCTACTTCTAAGAATTAAGCAACTGAAAATTTGCTTTCGACGCTCCATCGCCTTCGATCCAGTAATTGTATATACTATTTTCATTTGATTTTTTCATCATTCCAATTGAATTGTTCTTGGAGAACTAAAAGTGTATTTGAGTGCCAATGAAATTTATAAGTCAAAATTAATTATTATTTTTGAAATTTTATAAATAGTTCCAAGGCTGTTTAATCACTTTAGTAGGTCGCGTGAAAAATTAAAAATCGTAAACTTAATTAGATTTTTGTTTTTTTTTTTATTTTTCTAGAACAATAAGTAAATTAAATAACAATAAGTAATGAAAAAAAGTAATACCTAAGTTACTAGGAAGCTACCTTAGGATTTAGATTACAATATTGCTATTCTGCTAATTATATTAATAAACGATATCAGCTACATAATTATTTAATATGATCAGTTTTTTAAGATATGTAGAAGATAATACAATAAATGAGATTTTTTAAAATATTTATAAAGGTCATCGAATATGTAGCTCATGGAGAGAACATAAAACAGTTTAAGGGATAAAGAAACAAATAAAATTACTGAGGGGAAAGTTATTGTTCTCCGAAGTGCGGAATTAATTCAAATTAATCAACATTCAAACAGGGATTATTGTTCGAATGGAGCGTGAACTGAATTTCTCGAATAAAAACTCGAACACGATTTCGTCTCCATTGAGTTAAGAAACTTGTTAAATGTCTTTGTGTCGATTTTTAAATTGGGCTTATAAATTAATCGTTGGATATAAATTAGGCGTCTCTTTTCTTTTGAAACATTTCAATAGTCAGAGTTTTTTTTTCTGTTTGATAGAATAAATATTACTTTACACAATCTTTCTTTTGATTCTATGATATTTGTTATTTACAAATCTCATTTTTATAATAATATTTGCAATAATATTATTTTGCATTTGTTTCAGACCATTGCAATAAATTGTTTAATGGCCCAGGTCAAATTTGGATTAATCACTATAACTGAAATAACCGTGAAGCGTCCTGCGGCTCAGTACTATTTTACTAACCCAGCAAATTATACTTCTACGCTAGGAAATTGTCAACATAAAAAGCTACAAAACAAATGTTTTTGTTTTCTATATTTAACTTTTATTTATTACTAACAGTGCCCACGACTTCGTCTTCGAATATAATCAGAAAGCTTTGAACTGCTAAGTTAATAATGGGAGTTATCGCGCCGGGAAAGATAATAAAAAGACAAAACGAATCTTCCTTCATCTGCTTCACATTAATTATAGGAAATTGTGACTTACTTATCCTGGACTCGTTGTCTACCGGTTACCCGCAAGCTGGACTAGTATGAACAGGAGTGGTAACTTGTTTGCCACTGGTCGATTTGTAACAGCTGACTGGCCCACAGTGGCATAGCCTGTCAGCTACAGTTATCTGGATAGCTCCACCTGTATTTACATATCAACATGAGCATAAAGATTTCTCCACAGGTCCAGCATTGACCTTTACTGTCACATAAACATCAATTATTACAACACATAGTTTAATCATTATCAACTTCAAAGTATCACACCACTGTGTGTGATCTCTATTAGTCTATCATCAGTACGTACAACCCCATTGTAGCGAGGCGGACGTCTCCGCACCATAATCGCTCATTTACTTTTGCTAATGTGTACACAAGTAGACTCTCACAGACCCGGATATAGCCACCCCAAATGGGTGCCAGATTTGGCCACCGGGTCACCTGGCTTTACGTACGCACACCATGATAGACGACACGAATTTCACAGGTGATTCTCTTACACCACACGGGCTCATCTCCAATCTTTACAGTGTCCCAACATAAACTGCAAAACAACATATTGCTCATTACATGTGTAAATACATAACCATACGAACTGAACAGAATGCAACAGTTTCCTGAGGAGAATCTTCATACTCAACTTTAGGCCCAGCAGACTCAGGTCTCACAGCCTCTTTGCTCGTCGTAGCGCACAACACACGAAGCCGCGAAAAGTGCTTTCGATTGGAATGCTAAATTTTGCTTGTCATTTTACCATAGACAATGTTCTCTACTTTGATGCTAGGGCTACGTGATACGTATACGGCTAGTTGATACGTATTGACTATGTGCATAGTCACCTAGTAACTCGCTAAGTATAGATGTTAGGTAGTCCGTTGATATTATAGCGTAGTGTGTTTCCAACATTTTACTGATTGCATTTTTGGCATCAGTATCGATGTCTAAATAATTATCAGAGGGTGACCCTGATAGTTATTTGGGAAATGTATTTCATGTACAGAATTGACTTCTCTACAGATTTATTATAAGAATAGATTTTTATGAATAGTACCTCATTTCTAAAAAAAACGTTTAAAGGTAGAACACAAAAGAATATTTAATAATTAAATTAATTAATTAATTAAATTAAATTATGTAAATAGAAGCGCAATATATCGCACTAATAATACAATAGTGTATCAACTCAAAACATAGTACTTGCCATAATACTATAAACACACGCAACATTTGATTCCTCACGCGTGATCAAGACCGTCGTTCGATTAGTGCAAAAACAGAATAAGGATAAATTAAAAAACTTATGTGACAGTTATTCATATTTGCAACTATTACATGAAGTGAGTAATAAGTTTTTTGTTGATTCTGAAAAATTTTCGATTTTGAGTTGATACACTATTGTATTATTAGTACGATATGTTGATTCCACGTATATATTTAAAGATAGCAATTCTTTAGTATGTATTGATAGAGTATCAGTTATAATTTCATCTTCAAAAAAATGAGATATCACAACAAAGTTTTACATATAAAAGAATTTATATTCAAACTACATTCGCCTATGTGATCGTAAAAAGGAGGGTTATAGTGTAGACACGAGGCCAAGTATGCGGAGTCTTATGCAAATGGCACGATAACGTGCCTTTAGGGTCAATAAACTGTTACCTACTCAGCTTTACGACATGATAAGTATATTGCTGTCTTGTACCTTTGTCACTTTTCGGCCCATTAGTTTTTCGGTCACGTTTCGTTTGACTTATTTTTTATTCTTTTCTGTTTCAGATTGGATCTATATCCGGCTAACTTGAAGGTAAGATTAAATTGTTAAGCCCTCCTAAGCCCTTTATAATATGCATAATTTAAACAAGGGTTTATTTTTTTATTTATTGGTTGCTGGGCGATATTGATAATTAGTAAGTATTCAATATTAATATTTTCAACACACTTCCTCATAAAGTGGCTCTAATCCCATGGCAATTAGGCACATAATGACACCTATAATCAAACTGAGTCTTTTTCATTACTATTATTCACGAGTGAGTAATAGTATTTTTTTAATATTATTGGTTGAGTTACGATTACATTTATTATATTATTATTATTATTATTGTAGCTTACATCACGTGTCTTTATAAGACACGGTCCTTTATAAGGCATGCGCGGGGATACAGATCCAACGCGTAGAGGCCATTTAAGCAAAATTTAATGAAAGCGTGCATGGAGTGTACCAACTGGGTCTAATCTCTATCTGCACCATGAAAAATGTAGCCAAAGACTATACCCAGTTAGATGCACAGAAACTATGTATTGTCATTTGTGGTCAAAACGTTTGTGGCCTATTGAATTTCGATAATATAGGTGGTAATGAAAACCGGGCTATGGAAGAGACTCCAGTCACCTGCCTCAGCCTCCTTATTGATTTAAATATGGCAGGTGGTGACTCGCCGCTCACTAAATGGGCCCCCCAAAAAAGCAGACCAATATTGGTGCGAAGAGAGCAACATTGGTGTGAACGGCTAAGGTTGTAGAGAGGTGTGTCTGCGACAGCGATCGAGACGCCGTCGGCGTTATGACATTATTACACTTCCACCCTTCGAGCATCTGCGACTCCACTCTGTCCGGCTGGTTAAGGCAAGACAAAGGCGGGTGGCATACGCCTCCCTGAAGCACATCGGTACCCTCGGTGACGCAACTCACCGACAGCTCGCCACAAGCTGCCCTGAGAGAGACTGACTGCACTGATGGGGCATTTATGGCAGTTAAGGGGCATTAAATACCCCACCAGCGGGCGATGGGGTCGGCACTTCCCTACAAACTAAAGCCTATTATTAGAATTGTAATATATAATAATCTCTATTCGTTCGCAAACTACAATCTGGGGAACCCGAGTATAGAGCAATCAATATGCGATAAAACCCTTATTGTCTCACGATGACGGCATATTACATGAACTGGGCGGATAACGCCGCCCCTACAATCTTATAATAATTATTATTATTATTATTCTTATTCTTATTATAGGAAAACTAATTAATTTTTCCCGCCATTACGAAATTTATTAATCTATGGCCGATGCGCGCGCATAGGAAAACTGATTAATTTTTCCCGCCATTACGAAACATTTTTCACAACTCGTCTCGTTTTCTCTTTTGAAGTTATTTAGTTAGTTATTAATTAAGATGTCTGCAAATACAATTTATGAAGAAAATTATTTTTTATTTAAGTATTATTTTATTCAGAAGTGTGTTGAAAAACGTTGTATGATACACGTGTGTATTGATGATTACCGTCCTCGGCTCCTTAAGACCCTCGCCTGACGGCTCGGGCCTCAATGCGCCTCAGCGGTAATCACCAACATCACACACTTGTACCATAAAGTACTGTTAACGCCGTAAAAATAAATATATAATACAAACATATACACAGATAAAATAAATATATAACACAATACAAGCAGATTGACTATACACACTACATATATATTATATGCCTATATGTGCATTTTCCCCCCACCCCTCTCCTCTCCAGTCCTGCTTCCGCTACTGGCTACCGCTTACACGCAAAAGAACGCTTCGCATAAAATAATATAAAATACTTATAAAATCTCCTCAAAGTTTACGTCGCGAGTGAGAAACATAATATAGACATACATATTCACTCTTGTGATGTGCTAAAACCCCAGTGACGAAGGATTTAGTGCTGAAACCGTTTTCAAAGAAGAAACTAGGCGGCCGCGATCTTCAGGGATACGAAGCTGGCTAGGGTGAGCACAGTAGCCATCCCAAGTACTATTATATTACGGTCACAAGTAAATTCAATTTACCTTTAATAAAATTTATTTCGTGGACATCTACTGATTGTTTTGTTACTAAATTATTATTATTACACTTAAGACACAAACTAAAGCCTATTATTAGAATTGTAATATATAATAATCTCTATTCGTTCGCAAACTACAATCTGGGGAACCCGAGTATAGAGCAATCAATATGCGATAAAACCCTTATTGTCTCACGATGACGGCATATTACATGAACTGGGCGGATAACGCCGCCTCTACAATCTGATAATTAGATGTAGGCACATATTCAATTCTCGTATGGTTTCTATGATCAAACGCAATAATCAGGCTTGTAATTATTTAGAGCGTAGTAATAATTATAAAATGGATATAAGCTTTTTGAAGGGTGTGTTCCGTACTTTATTTTATAAATATAAATTATCGAGAACGGGGAATTGCAATGTAAATATTTGTGTGTTGAAAAGCAATTTTTGAATTTTCTTGCTTCGTAGACTGTCATCATTAGGTGAAAATATTTTTAATATATATAACCTAGACTAACTTAAGCAATTCTGCAGTATTGGTACTATCTAAGAGTAATTTACTGTCAAACGCTCCTTGCGTATATAGTGTGATGTTAGACGACAATATTATCTAGGATGAAGCATACCAAACTTCGGCTAGCTTGCACTTGTACTTTAAAATTTTTAATAACTCCAAATGCTAAATAAAATTTATATATATTTACATATTTAAAAGTTAGTTCTAGTCACCGCATGAAAGACTTTTGTCAATTCCGTTGACAGAAGTCTTTTGATGTACTAATTAGTAATTATTTTCAAACTTGAATTTTATATTATATTTAGGGCATTGGTGAAGTCATCATTTTGAAATTAATAATCATATTCAGTGTTATGTAGAAAAAAACATGTGTAAACATTGTTAAAAGTCTACTACTCGATTCTTGTTAGTAGCAAGTTATCGTCGCTTGTAAAAGTCTTTTGTTTACCTCTCCATAAAAACACATTGTAAATGTTAAACTTGTTTGAGTGCTTTTATCAAAGAGTATTCTTTGATGCAGTTACTTAAAATGTATATTTTAATAATTAATAAAATAAAATTTGCCATAAATTCATAAACATACAATAGGCAAGCAAAATCGAATTCATCGAGCTTAAATTGAGGTTGTTTTATCCGTTAATTAAGTATAAGTGCTTGTCGATCCTTGCGTGAGTGGGTGCTGGTCGGTTGTCCGGCACGACGGGCCATAAGTGCTATTGTCAGCGACGTCACCAGACCACACCGGTTGGAGTGTTCAATATTTCTGAACAAACTCTCAATATTTTACGACCAGTTTCATTGGAACGACCTGGCGTTAATTAAGGTACCCATTTGTACGAGTATGTCCACGATGTATGCGTTTCGCTGTCATTTTGTCTTCGTTTTTCTGTTGTTAGTTAAATAATTCGGATGTGCTGCTATGTTGAATTGCCCAATTTGGAGTAAAACATATATTTGTTAAATACTTACATTTTTGTAATCAGTGGACAATCAGTTTAGTTGATATAATAGTTACGTACTTATATTAGATATTTAGTGGTACGAGTTTCCTAGAATAAATTCTACGTAAGATAAGGGTATTTATAAAGGACGGACTCGGTAAAGGATGATATATTTAGAAAAACGTGGGTTGTATTTTGTAGAAACAATGACAGAGCTACTGATTTTAGGTTTTATTATCTGACGTCAGACAATAAGAACAAAAGAAGAGAGAAACTTTATTTAATTGTCTTATAAACTACACTGCCAAATATAGTTCTAACAACTCTCTGAAGTGTTAAAACAACATTTATCCATATTAATGAGCAAATCGATCATATGATTTCGATGACCTCGTTCGATGACGATGTTCACCGACGCATTGGCTCATGTATTTATTGATGTTACATAATGTATGCTATGTAAGAGTTATGTTTACTTATGTTCTATGAAATTACCTACCTACACTACGCAATTGATATGCCATGCAATATGAATATTTATAAGTTCTACATAAAACTGGTATTGTATTTTATTGATTAAATATCAGTGGATAGTGTAATTTAAAGTTATATGAAGTAAACTGACTGACAAGTAAGTTTTAATTGTTTACTGAAGACAATTATTCAATGTGAGCGCCAGTAGCGCTGTTTTCTCGGCACTGATTTGCGACTCGATTAGAGTCGGAAAGCCTGGATTCGATCCTACCATGTACCAATACGTCTTTCGCGGCACTGGTCTGTGACCCGATTTGAATCAGGACGTCCGGAGTCGATCCTACCAAGTACCAATTCGTTTCTCCTAGCACTGGTCTGTGATTCGATTAGAAATGTTTAATCGGCCTTTGGCCTGTTTAGAATTAAGTCGTCTGGAATTGATCTTAAATGTACCATATTTTTAGAATTTCATATCTATATTTATCTTAAGGTGAAAGAAATCATCGTGAGTCAACCTGCATAAACCTACGAAGATATTTAAATGTACATATTGTATCCAACAATTAACACTGACTAATTATTATTGTCGTAAAATATCTAGTTGTGAAGGAACAGATATGAGTTTTAATGATGATGGTGGTCATTGTTCACTGATTGAACTTATTTATTTTGCAACTTTAAATAGGTAAAATATAATGGTTATAAAACTAACTTTAAAATTATCAGCTACTTTTATTAATTTTATCTATTATTTCAATGTTGTTTCAAATAAATTTGTAATAATAATGATCATTTCTTCACTCAACTAAGGACATCACAGCCTCCAATACAGCAAGTTACGCTTGAGTGACGTCTTTTAATTAAGGTGGGGTACTTCGACATCAACGGCGTGCAAGCACCCCATCAATTTCTGCTCGACTTCTGATTGTTTGAACCAACCCTGTTAACGAGACAGTCGGGCCGAGCCGCCCGGCCGTGGCGAAAACCGACTTAACCGTGACGGTCTCGGCTGCGTACTACCTATTGGATAACCTCGTTCAAGATTAAAAGCGAACAGATCGCTCCAAATTCAAAGGTAAAAATCTTTGAAATCTTTATCGAATAATGTAAATCGTCAAGCTGACACCTTTTTCAAATTCAGTGCAGATGTTTGTATTTGAATTTTAAATATGAATGATTTTTGCTTTTGATATCTACTTTTGTAGAATAACGAACACAGCATGTTAATTAGTAAAAGCAACCTCAACAAGATTTACTCTTATATAAGAGTATAAGTTTTATAAGAGTATAAGATCTTTATTATAATACTCTTGCTCACCTATTGCACTCCTGTTAAAATCCCTGCATACCATGACAGTCACATAAATAGCATTTTATACAAAAACTTACTTATTCGTCCTTCAGGTGTATAAGTTACAGACTAGAATCTATAACAAACAACCAAATCATGACTAGTCGATTGAATACAGCTAAGTCCTGACTACTATGAACAATTCGAACAAAGAAAGTTTGCTTCACTAAACACCGAACCCTACATGTACATTATCGTGTTTGAATCAGGTATCTTAATCAATACACCTCACAGAAGGCAAGCGATGCGTGTAAGCTAAGCCACATCAAACATTCAGTGCCTTGCGAACGTGGTAAATGGATCAACAATTCTCTTACGTGATTGTACTTACATAGGTTTTGCTACGTGTCAAAAATATGCACGGCGACGACATCTGGAAGCGGGAGGCCATTTGTAATCTCGATATATCGACGCACCGCTCTCCGTCGCGATCGTTAGTTGCCGCATCACTGAGCGCAGTCTAGATGTTTTTTGCTTCCTGTTTTGATTGACAACATGTTATATATATATTTTTTTCATAACTTCAAAAATTTTCATTCATTAAATATCATACTTTAAAGATCAATTTTCTACAATGAAATGTATTACTTTTCTTGTCTACCTTTATTTAAAAAATAAACATTTACTCAATTTTAATATTTTTTTTTTATGTGGAATTTTTACAAACATTTAAATTTATATGATTTGACTTAAGGCTCTACAGACGTAACAATTTTATACGTGAAATAATAATTTCTGATGAAAGTTATTAAATTTTGTCATATTTCGTTAACCTTGAAAATGAAGACACAAAATAAACCTCACCTAATATGTCAAACTTATAAATGCTTAACAAAGCGTCTAAAATTATTTCTAGCAATGTCAGTATCTACATAAATGTATAACGTATTATCCCAACAAACTTTAGTTCTTTATTTAAAGAAGTTAGATTGAACTTTTGTTTCTGTTGGTTATACTAGAAAAGGAAATCCTTTGGGAAACAAAATCTCTTAACGCAACTTCGAAATACTTCAAGCGCTTAATGCACGCATAAATAACTTTGTACTGCTACTTGTGAAATATATTATGCCAGTTGGTAATACTGACAAAATATTGTATATCATAAGATAAATAATGAAAACTTTTATTTAATAAAGTTCATTGAATGAATTTAAAAAAAAATTGAAGTAAAGTTTTAAAATTAAAGCACTAAGTGGAACAACATTTTCATTTAAATTGGTTTTTGATTGATGTGTGTAACTATTCGCATACATACATACATACATACACTCACGCCTTTTTCCCACGGGGGTAGGCAGAGATTACGTCCTTCCACTTGCTACGGTACTTACATATCTCTTTCGCTTCATCTACTTTTATAACATTCCTCATACGGCGTATTGGTCGGGAGTTCCCATATTCGCATACATATCTAGTTTTTTGAGTTAATTATTTCTGGGTTCGCTAAGGAAGGCATCATACGGTAAGTATAATGTTGTCATATCAAACGGTTTGCAGCTAAGGATATTGTTAAAAAAAAACTTTCACGTATATATTATTATTATTTTATTTATAAAACAAAAAAAACGTATGTATATAAGTATTCCTTTCTATTGCTTCTGATTAGAGTACTGCTACAAAAATTACTACACTACACTACAAATCAGCTTCAATAGTACTGCCCTGAAAACAACCTACATCGAATCTATAACTCCAACCTTCGATAAAGAAAATTGAACAACTAGAAAACATGTTTGTATTTAAAAATGCAACACATGAGTTCGACCTGCGAGAAAATACATGCTCTATTCAAGTGGCTGATCACGTCTGGCCTGACGGACCCGAGCAAAAGGTTAAGGGACCTTTGACCCGACGTCACCAAATTGTCTGCGGACTTCGCCACCCCGTATTATGCATACGGATTAGCCAATGATGGAGATTGCTATGAATCATCTAGAATGTGCTCCTGATATTGTATTCTCAAGTAATTATATGATATTTTTTATAAATGATCGTCATTAGTAAATGACTTATTTCATAGCTTTTATAATTTATTTTCTTGATCATCTTAAGAAGTGACTGCATAAGGTAATCGTAAATCGAGGGTATAGCAATTTCAGTTCTTAGTTTTGCAAATTCAAATTATTATGGTGTTTAAAGCAACTCATACTCTCAGAAACTGCTCGTAACTCATAATCAAGAAAATTACGAGTTATGAGAACATGATGTTTTTAATAGACTTATCCAATAATTATCTTCTCAAGATTGTTATCGTGATATATTTGTACCAATGTTTTGATATCACTTACACATAAATAAGTCTTAGTCACTCTTTCATATCCAACATCCCACCAAACCATCATTAAGTCGAATAAGATAATGTTAACTAAATGGGAAGCTTCTTTAATGCTTTGGACGTAAACATGATTATTCTGCTTGATAACTTTCTCTCATGAGTAAACAAATTTTGTAAACAAAGTTGTTTTGATATCACCACCCAATTCGTTTTAAATTATTACTTAAGTAATACAAAGTGCGACCCTTGTATTATTTTATTTTAGAATACGAGAAATAAAATACTTTCTGTTAAGATTACTTAGAATTATTTCTACTGTATGAACACTGCGTGGACGATCAAATCTCTTTCTGCCACAAAAAGAGATGTCATTGTACAAATCAATAGCCCTGTACACAAATATTTGATTAATACCAAGGGAATAGCGTTTTTTAAATTGTTTTTGACTTCATAACTACTTTCTGTAATATAGTCGCAACGATCCAATGCTCTACCACTCCACTCCATGTATCACGAACACATTTGACAACCAATTGGCGCAAACATAGAAATTATAATAAATTCGTCAATCACTCCGCACTGTGCCAGCATGGTTGACAAAGGTTCAATCTCTCTGATATAGTTAGGGTCAGTTCATCCCCTCAGTGGGGATGTATGTATGTGAGCTGTGTGATGATACAACCTTAGTCATTAATCAATCCCTACAAATGTTACCTTGTCCATCTGATGTTACGTTTTCACGTCAAAACAGATGAATCGATTTTGATAAAATAATATGGGTGAAACTGTTCAAAGTGTAGAACCGTTCAAATAAAGTGGATACATATAATATAATTACCTTTTAAATACGAATAACATTAATTTGAGGGACGTGGTTTTAAAACAAAATTGATGAATACGTAAGACTTTTTTAAATAAAAATCTCAAGCTTTCTTGTAGAACTGTTTCAGATTGTTATTGTATGAAAGCAGCACATGTTCATATTTAACCCTCTTAGTATTATTTTATGATAACAAAATAAAATTATAAAAGAAAACAAACATTCATTTTATTCCGTTCCAAACATCTGTATAGCTTCTAAGCGAGAGTCACATGAAAATCTGGAGTTAGAATGGGAAAAAACAAATAAATGTGTATTTGAAACATACTTGCTTATATAGTAGCCGTGCGAATGAGAATTTCCAATGAGTTCTGCGCCATTAAATGGTTACTGTCGTTACGCGAAACTTCACGCGCGAAAGATTTCAGAGGATTCTTCTATTATTTGAGTCACTAATTCAGAATTAAATATAGTCTTCAATAAAACAGATATAAGACAGTTATTACCGAAGCAATATTTTTATTAAATTTCATTCACAGTCACATCACATATCTTATCTTCATATTTTTTTAGAAAATATTAAAATATTATATATAAAAATAAAATAACAAAAGTTTTAAATGTAGATTCTAATTGTTAAACTGCTGCTTATGCTTAATCTTGTTTTGTGATCTATACTTCTATACTAATATTATAAAGAAGTAAAGTTTGTGTGTTTGTATATTTGTTAAATTGTAAGGGTTAATCTCGGGATCTACTGAACCGATTTGAAAAATTATTTCACCAATTGAGAGCCACATTATTGCTGAGTGTCATAGGTTATATAAAAAAAACGAAAAATAAAAAGGCTTTTACGTGGTAGTCCGTTTCACAAAGTAAATCAGAGAAAAAACTGTTGAATGAAAGCTTCTTACGAGCACTGCCTTAACTATGATAGATATATTTTTGAGTTCTAGAGAAAAGATGTGGAGCTTGAAAATGCCTACAAAAAAGTCAACAACAGTATTTGTCTAACTTTTATATTTAAGTTACAAAAAGTAGATTTTTTTAATATTACAGTTAGAAATTAAAACATAACAACACTCTGTACTAAAAAAGGATTATTAATATTATGCCCAACGAAGTGGGCACGGGTCAGCTAGTTTTAAATAAAAATGTTTATACTCGTTAAAAAAATATAGAGAAAATTCCAGATTGCTAACTTATATTTTACGACGACGATTTTGATTATATTAACTATCTCTACAATGATTAATTATGACAGTGTCAACAATTATTTGTCTATTACGTTTGCAGGTCTTACCATAAATTGGATCATTTGTACCACGGAAAAAAATATTTTCACCTTAGCAGCTCAAACATACTGTGTTCCCTGTTTAAAAAGAGTGAGGGAAATGCGTTTTCCCTCACTGAGTGAGGAAAATTGTTTTGAATTTAGAATGCTGCAAATTATCATTATATACGAAACACGTCATTCGAAATTTATTAAATGTCAAAAAATAAGTCGTTTTCGATATAGAAACTAATAAACCTTTAAAATGAAAATTATTCGGTAACGTTGTAATTAAATATATAATTAAATTATAAAATGAAATGAATACACTAAAGTAAAGAAAAAAATAAAGAATATGTTTTACAAAATAATACACAAATAATTTATAGTTTGAAAAATTCGCTAAGAAGCCGCACCGAGTCGCCAACGTTTACTAACATTATTGTCTCGTCACAGTCCAAAGAAATAGAAACGGACTCCACGGTGTCACTTCCTAAACTATACATTTTCAAAACGTAACTTTTAATAACTGTAATTTTAAATTTTTATACATTTTCAAAATGTAACTTTTAATAACTGTAATTTTAAATTTTAATAGATACTTAGTTTTTGCAAATATATGTGGTTTCATTTTAATTCATATTGTTTCATTTATATCTCTAATAATGTTCTCACTGCTAAGGTGAAAAGTTGTATGTGCCACGCGAGAGAAAAGTTATTTCCATCTCGTGCCTTTGAATCCCTCGCGACGCTCAGGATTCTAATGTAGATTCAATTATTAGAATCCTTCGCTTTCTCGGGATTCAAAATTAGCACTTGCTTGAAAAAACCAACTTTCCTCTCTAGTTGAACAAATAACTATTTTCCTATAGGTGAATGAGAAAGTCGAACCCACGGCCGGAAAATATGTTATATATAAACCTTTATACTATGTTACAAAATAACGTGGCATCTGTCAAACATAATGCAAACAAAGACTCAGAGCAATCAAACTTCGCAGGACAAATATAATCAATAGCACGATGTTGACATTATATTATTAAAATTAGAAACAAGTATATTTAAGTTCGGATTGATTATTGTTTTCTACAGTAGAAGTGAGGGATTTGGAAAAACAAGCACGTTATAATTAAGTTTTTAATTAGTTTAAGAAAATAAATGCTTTTTGAATATACCTGCAGAAAATATATTTGTACATGTGACTTTGCATTTAATTAAAAATGGGAGATTCTATGTCAGGGCCGTCTACATAACAATACGATCTTTTTCATATTAAAAATATCGCTAGATTAAATCTTACACACAAAACAGAACATAAATACCTATTTATGTTCTGAACTTCTTATTCTGAACTTACCGAAATTCTATTTATTACCTAACCTGACTATACTAATGATGATAGAAACAATTTAAAATGGACTTATTATTTTCTAAAAGTTTGTATTCTTTTTGGGGTTTCGTACCCCATAGTAAAAGAAAGAGACTCCTTATAGGATCACTTTGTTACTTGTTTGTTTAGACTCTTTTTCTCAGGAATACTTGAAGGTAATAACATTAGAAATTAATATCAAATACTCGGTTTTACATCAGTCCCTTACAGCTTCAACCTTGAATGTTAATGCAATTAATAGATATGGTTTGATTTTAAAGCTTCATTATACCGCATATTTTGAAATACGAAAGGGAAACAGAATAATACGCAAAGTAACACGAGAGAAAGAAATACCCAAATTGCTAACAGTAAGTAAAGAGAAAATCCGAGAACTAAAAATTTGTAGATGCATCACAAAAAAAATCGATTATGAACTTATTTGCGAAACCCCCGTTACGCGTGTCCGACTCGCACTTGACCGATTTTTTTTACGTACAATGAATGATTAATAAAAAATTAAGAATATTTCATTTTATTAATAATTCATTAAGAATAAGATTGTTTGCATAGACGAAAAAATCTGTGGAGCCTATAAAGAATAAACGAGAATTATTTTAGTGCAAGGTCACATAATCCTCCACCGAAATATATATCTGAAAGAAATTTTCCCTTTGAACACAAAGTCATAATGTATGTACAATATCATATGAAATCTTACAGAAATGCACTTATACAGGTGAATTCAGAAGGACCCTAAGTGATTGTCTAAGACCTGAAAACCTAGGTCTTTCAGAGTAAAGTGACTTCAAAATGAAAGCAATAACTTTTAAATGACACTCCGAGTCAGCTGTTAACACAAAAGAAATGCTGGTCACCTGTAGACGCAATCGCGTTCCATAGATTGCTGCGTAGTATTCCACGTAGCACGCTCAATGACTCTAGAATTTAGGATCAAAAAATAATTCATTTGTGAAGATAAAAAAAAAGCTCTCGATAGCGTTAATATTTTTTCTACAGATTCTTCAGTTTTGATAGATAAATTACTCAAAATATTATATTGCCGCTCTTGAAACACTTTGTATATATATTTTATTTACCGTAATTATTATACCGTGATACACTTTCTGTTTCTTCGTATGAAGATTCCGAAATCCCCTTTTTTGTTTATAATTGGTAACTTCAAAGAATTGAATAATTGAATTCTCGATATATGTCCATGGTGACGAGAGTTCCATACAAATCGATACTTTCTTACATCAATAAAGTTTTTGGTATTAAGTATATGAATAAACATGAACAATACATTTCCATCAAAGGACCGTGGTCAATTCGTCAAGTCTATACCGATTTCGTTAATATCCAGGAGTAGGGTACAACATCGCTTACCTACTTCTCTAAGGCCCGTCACTTTTGACGCAGATTAATGGTTCCTAGTTATAATGTTTGAGATAGTACGTAACACTTTAGCATTCAAACGCTCTGCGTACAATTTGTACTGTAATGGCCTGGTTGATATTAATGTCAAACAAGTTAAGTTAAACGTGTTTATCTACTTTTAAAGCTTCGTTAACGTTCAGTACTTTATGAAAATTGTATGCTGGTAAGTAATATCTGACTGAATTACTAATCTTAGATCATAAAAACATCTATTCAATTATAGAATTGAATAGATAAAAAAAAGTGGATAAGGATAGCCTTATCATATAGATAAGGCTATCCTTATCTACATTATATATTTTTTTACCTTTACAGGTTATATTTTATCATGTATAAAACAAGAAATATTGCATTATTCATCAGAAAGGCAAAATCATTATTATTAATATACTATTTCAACAATTTCAATCATTACTTCAACCTTATTTAGATATATGACACCTTCGTAACGTATTCACTTTTAAACAATAGTAGTTTTGTTAGTCAGTTACATCATTAACTTGGTGCAGCTTTAAAAAATCATTATAATGACCGCCAATTACATCAGTATCAATTTCGCTTGCAGGCTTTAATCCAGAATTAACACAAAACTGTAACTGAACCATTCCGAATACCACTAAAAAACAAAATAAACAATTTCCGTGTTAATAATTAAACGTCGAAACGTATCAACAGCAATCTCATTTACCTTTCTCTAGAAAATGAAATGTTTGAACTAAACTAAATTACAGGCCAGTGTGGCACACTCGGTCCCCTTTCAAAATAGGCGTCGCTGACATGTTCAATTTGCTGTGATTGACTTGACAGCGACTCTCGACACTCGCTACTTGCTGATTGAAATCCCAATTTTACCGATAAACTCAATTTAGCACTTGATCGGATACGATGACTAAAAACGGGAGACAAATTGGGTTAGTGCGTATTCGAGCCAGTGTAAAGTAATTACAGTGTCTTTTATTTTTAATCTCATTCGCCAATAAGAAAAATTGCATACAGTAAATGACGCCAGAAGTATAAGGATAATCTGAAATTCTCATGAAGCATGGTTATTAAATTATCATTGATCGTCCTTAAAAATGTATATAGTATGGTATATATGCGTAGCATAAAGATGCGGCATCTGTTTTAAGGTACACATTTATTATGTCGTAAAATTTTACAATTGCTTATAAAGGTGTCAAAAGACAGAACAGATGCAAAAAGGCAATTTATAATGACCCATAGGAAACGCCATATTTCGTATGTATGTACAAGAAGTAGGTTGTTTAATAAAACAACATCCTTAATTTTTAATTGATTTAAGCTATTGATTCAAGACTAAGACAAAAGAACAAATTCAAATTAATACTTCCGCACTTAAATCGAGAAAACTGTTTTACGATTTCTATTAAAATATACAACAAAACCCCAATAGAAATCACACAATTATTTTAATAGAAATTGCGGAACTAATAGTAGACAAGTGTTTTTATAGCCTTGTCCTGTCAGCTACGTCATTTACAAATGATCAACTATTTGTTCAATTCTGACTCTTTCGTGGAATTTAACAATTCAGTTGAAGCAGCATGAACATTCAAGTTTGTTTTAAATTGGGCTCAGTTATGCCCTGACCATTCAAAATAATTATTAGGCACTAACCATTTTTCATCAAATTCATAATTCAGGAAAATGCTTTAGTTTTTGTTTAAATTTTTATTTATTCAGATGGATTGAAATTTTGTTACAAGTGTTAGTTAATTTAAAAATGTTAAATATTTTACCGTAATATTACTCTTAGATTAAGGTTAGAAGTAGAGATAGTCTAAATAAAACAAATTCGTGTGCATTAAGTAGCTTTTGAGATTGACTGAACCGATTCAAATGATCACTTATCTGTTGGTGTCCTCTCCGTCAAGAATATCTGGTGTTTCTTAAGTGAAAAAAGCCGGAAGAACATAAAAATATCACAAATCCACGAGATGAGTCTGGCTATTTACATAAAAAATACATTTACAAATTACATGCTTTCTATGAAAAATCGACATATTTGATTACAAGCATAGCCTACCGTTTGACTGGTAAAAATCTTATTTCAAGTTGTGTCGCGTTTTGCGTTAACAAGGTTTGCACAAACAAGTATCAAATCAACGACGAAGAGGCTACTTCCAGGGTAGAAGTTTATTACCTCCTGTAAAGAAATTTCATATTTTTCGTTTTACTTACCTTTGCATGTATTTTTCGTCCAATAAAGATTTCCGGGTATTGAAACAAATATTTTTGTGTTTGTTCGTAAGCAAGTATTTCAAAAACTTTATCAAGCACCTCTCTTAAAATGCTTAAATTAGGGATCTGTCTAAAAAATATTGTATAAAAAAACAACATTTGTAAGAAAAAAAATAACTCAAAAATTGTAATCATGTTGCATCAGTCATCAAAATGTATATAAGAGACAAATAAAGAAATATTTGATTTTTTTAATCATAAAAACAATCAACACTACATGAAGAAAGTATGAATACATTTCTATTTGATCAACCATCTATTTTGTTTATATATAACTTAAATTTTAACTATTCAAAGATTGTTGCAAAATTTACATTTGAGATTATGTGGTTTAACATGCTGCAAGTTTGTTATTCATACAAATGTTTCTCTTCCATTTTAATGAAAATTCTGTCAATACTTATTCGTTGACATAATATAATTTTGTAAGAAATGTAAAATTAAGTGCCGTTACAGGATTCAGTAAAAACTTTGCAACTTTACTTTGTCAGTTAACTTTCCTCAAGACTTATTTCAAAATTGCACAGAAAGGTGTTTGGTATATAGTTGGCATGGTCGTGGCGTCAAAAAAAAATTGTCTATCTTATTCTTTATACATATAGAAAGAGGTACGTAAATTGTATCTTTGGTAGTTGATTTTCTTTTTATTCTATATTTATTAAAAGAAATTAGGTGATCAATATAATAGTATATGTATGTATATTGCTGTACAGCAAATTTGTAAAATTGTCGTAGATTGTTTGAAAATGCGCGATACTAAATACGTAAATTTCCTGATTTGGCCTAATTTGTATGATACTATAAACAATATTGCCAATATATTTTGTTATTTAAACATTTACGTATTTAATTACTCTTAATTATTGCTCTGATGAACATTTATATCTTTATCAATCATAAATGTAATTAAAGAAAGTTTAAAGTGGGGTTGTTTTATTCGAATTATGCATAAAGCAAATGCAAAATTAAATGACTAAACTAAATATATTTTTAGAAATGATATTTTTCTTATGATACAAATAGACCTAGCAGACGTTGTTGTACTCTACACGCATTTTAAAACCGGGTGTACAATCCAAATTTTAGATTTAGTAATAATTACAATCAAACTTTTGTATTCACTCTCATACAAAACCTGGAATCGAACCAGGAACCAGGAATCTAAAATCGACGTCATGGTCCCTAAGAACAGATCTCGCTATCTCTCATAGATTCCGACTTCACCATACTGACCCATTTGGATTGTATAGGTACCCGGTATACATTCAGTTGAGCACATACAGAATCGCTCCAGTCGTTTAGGAGTTTAGGTACATATATGATACGGAGGAACAATATATAACTTTAAAGATATATTATATGATCAAAATTTTAAATAAGAAAAATAACGCAAGACGACTTGTCGTCACGATTCGAATCCGCGTCTTTAACGTGTAATGGTGACGCTTTGACTAATACGGCCACCGAGAATCTACTTATCCGACCGAATTGAAAAAAACAACTGCATTGCTCACTTTTTATTGATAAACCAAAGTCAACCAAAAGAAATGCACAATCATAAACCCAAAAAGTATAAATTAAATAAGTTAGATGAATAAAGGAAATGTATACCCAGTTTTAGGACACTACAGTTTTTAATGGAAAATACCACACGACTATACGAGTACTTATGACATGGAATAATCTACTTAGAGTACTAATAATCGCGCCATTTGCTTACATAATAAAGAGGAGCATCTGTTTGTGGAAGTATTTCAACCACGTAGATAGTTTTCCAGATAAGCGCCTCTCTTTTCCACAGACGGTGTTTTGATTAAGAGTGACGGAGGAGGCACAAAATTCCCATGTCATGAATCAATAACCAGGTTCACTCACACGAATTTCGCCTGTGACGTCACTCACTAGCAGACGATATTTTGACGGGAGACTGGTAGCTTAGGTGAAATAGTGGGTCGATAAGCGACAATAAACTGAGCGATATTAAATTGCAGCCAACAAAAAATATGCATCGATTAAACGAAACATTTTATTTTTAAATATACTATTATGATATGAAACTAAGAAGGCACTTCGCAGTTTGGCTACTTTTTAAAACTAATTTTTTCGTATCAAGTTTCCTAACTTTTTTCGCAATTAAGCAATCCATAGTAATATTTTGTTAAAAAATAAATTACCTAAATGAATTAAAGCTGGATTTGTAAAAGTGCACTTGTATTTATATATTTCAATATTGATTGTTGAAGACTTAATAAAAGAAGGTATTTATTACCAGTTAATTGAATGGCTGAGAAAAGAATTATGTTTGCCTCTGACAAAGATATAATATAAAATTATTACCTAATAAATAATGATTAAGAAATAGATGCTTAGCATATATGAATATTTTAAATAACATTAGCTAAGCAAGCTACGTACATATGGTACTGCCGAGGGCATCAATCAATCTGAGGTCTGAGGTATCTTATCGTCATTTGTGAGAAAAATGCTTTGTGTGTCGTTATTACATATAACGTCAGAAAAGTGAGGTCATGATATTTGAAGCAGGAGAGAATAATAGTAAAAAATACCACCAATTTAACTAAAAATAAAATAATGATGTATCTTCATCATTGAACACAAGTTTCAAATTTAAATATTTACGACCTATTATCTTTCGACTTATAGAATGACGATGACAATGAGAATGAGAGAAAGAAGTTGTTCTACTCATATAAATGTCAAAATCACATTATTTTGAACATTCTACACGTGCAGCCTATGGGTATAGCGCCCTCAGTGAACAATTCAATAATGCGGGGTTGTTCCGCATTTATAGTACTTTAGGGATGTTACGGAGGCTCAATTCATTGGTTTATGCACAAACGTGGATCCGTGAAGTCCATCCTTGGCACGACAAATACGATGAAGTCCTAACAACATCCTCCCCAAACCGCCATTGCTAAACGCTAAGCTAATCGATATTCTATGATTATGATACTAGATAATAGTTATAATTTTTATTAAATATGATCTCACTAACAAAGTACGTGTTTCGGTTGTGTTAGATCAACACTATTCGTAAAGGCCACTTTTTCGAATAGTGCGGATTTGATCTTGCGATATACCAAGATGTTTTTGTTCTACGAACTTCGTATTCACTTTTAACCAAGATTGTTTTTTAAATCCAGGTTACTTAAACAGTACGTATCATCTAAACTAAATTTAACAAATACTGTTTATTTAATATGTAACATCTACCACTAATTAGGTAATAGTGAATACCTACAGGCAAAAATCACAATTTATCAAAATAAATGCGGAATATAAGGAACACTATGTCTAATAAAAAGTGTATTTTCTAATATATTAGTAAAAAAAGTGTACCTAAACATTTTTATTTAGTAATGAAAATAAATAATAATATGTATGAAATCTTCATTGTACCTATGTACATTTTCCTCATACATTTTTTCAACACAATTCAAATGTATTGTTATATATTCCAGTAAATGAGTAAAATAAGATTAGAAAATTAATGAAAATATAAATATACTCAAACTTTCAACGTAAACAATGTCAGGATCAGTAAACAAGTTTGATTGTACCAAAACAGTGATTCAATTCAAGGCATTCGCCCGAAATTTGTAAGCACAATTACTATGTAAACTTATTGTAATCACGACAAAAGCATGTACTTACCATGCAAGGCAACTAGAATGCCCTTGTTAGGACTGTTCACGGCGTTCACTATTCACGGGTGCCCCAAAGCAACAAAGCAATCACGATGCCAAAGTAAATACTCTAAACGTAGTAATTAATGTGTTCGACAGTAAGCTGCGTTAAGTCCTTATTTTACGCTACCACTTCACGACGAACCTTCTTTACTTGAAAGCTTTAGATAGGATAAATTTTACTTTATTACTTTTGATTTTCAGTACTATTTAAGCAAATGTAATAAATAGCTTTTTCTTTTTTACATTTCCCTTATTTTTATTATCATTTTATTTTCGTATGCAGCTTTCAAACATAATGGACGTCATGGTTTACATTTTGTAAAATAATAATATAATGCAGTCAATCAAATACAAAGAAACTTTCAATAATTAAACTTGAAAATTACAAGCTGTCGCGGCCTTTCTTATCCATGATTTGGAACTAATTAGCTATACCCACTGTTGCTTACATTTTGCGAATTCCTCATTCTCGTAAGTTTCGGAGAGCATTAAATTTTAACGAAATCGCTTTCAAACTTTTCCTTTCTCAATAAGCTCAAACTTAATATCCGTAGGAAGTTACAGTCTTGATCACATGGTTGTCTTGTTTAAAGATTAATTACCAGATGAATACAGCTATAATTTTTGAATGCCGCTGCTATTATTTGAATTTATTCCAAATTCGTAAAAGAGTTAAATTCCCTTTTCCGTCTCTTGTGTTATTTTATAATATGCATTAAAAATTTATTATATTGTATTAGTTTACTATTGTATTAACTTAGGTACAGATCATCTCATCCTATCTGCTGAAATTAAATATAATTAAAAATTAAACTTTAAATTAATTTTGACATGTTTCGTAATCTGACAGTAGGTAATTTTGTAGATGGAATCAGAATGAACTTAATTCGTTCGATTTTATAATCATTCATTAGATTTTTTAATAACTCAACATTGATATTTTAATTACTCAACATTAAATTGAAGTAGCCTTTGAAAAGTATTGTAAATGGTTTCGAGAGTAGGCTATCAATTCAATGTCAATTACAAATATTTTACATTTTATAGTAGCTTAATACGCTGGCGTCTATACCTACTTTGGCTCAGTATTACTAAATAGATGTTTCAGTCACAACATGCGTTGAATCAAGTTAAGAAGTAATCTTGGGAGATTGAAAAGTGACAGATGAGAAATAAGAGCCAAAAACTCTAAGCCAAATAATCAATTGATAGAGTTAACTTTGAGCCCTCCTATTATAGATGAAGTAAATTCAAAAACCGAAGTACCTTTTTACATGATATTTCATGCAGCTCGTAATTATAATATAAGAAAGCTCGGAGCGTACGTTTGAGCAAACATTATTCGTTGAAACAACACCAAATGAAAACATCCCGATACATATTCAAAAATACTCCATTAAACGTTTGTGTACCGTAACAGACATTTCCGTATTCATTGATTCACAATACGGTTTTAGACTCCAAACGCTGAATTTGTTTTTACGTTTTCGCACCGCCTACCGCGGCTTATATTCATTCGCCGACCACTTTATCCGGGTGTCAGAATTGAAAATGAGCTCGTGCTGTAAACGGACTATTACCTCCGTACGTATATCTGTAGCCGTCGGCTGGTGGTACGAATATAGAGCTAGCCGGAGTCGCCTTAATAATTCAACAGTGCAATGCTTTTACAAAACCTGTCGACGTCACTCCTAATTTAGATCCACCGATCGAGTCGCTTTTGAAAATTGTCACTAGATAAACGTAATGGAACTCTTCTGTATTGTAAAGGCTTGATTCATATTTGAAACGGTCATTTCCGATGCTGCTGCAAAAATTATCGATTACTTTATTTCGGTATACTACGCTACGGATTATTCTTGTGGATCTGGGTCGCCAATTCGCCGATCTGAATTTAATTTAATCACACCTGCCTTTCTATTTATGAGCAAGTGAACTGACCCGATTGCGGTCATTCTATATTTATGTATATTGATTATAGGAATCAGACATGCAGTTTATATATATATTTGTCTATACTAATATTATATGGAGGAACTTATAAACTCAACAACTACTGGACCGATTTTGTTAAAAGTCAGGACAGAGATAGTTTGCGAGATGGGGAGTGAGAATAAGAAAAAAATCCTGTTTTCTATTCTTAAATCGTACATCAAATAAGAAAACGAATTATTTTTAAGTAATTACGGATATGGTTTCAATTAAAACTACAGCTCAAATCATCAGACAAAACAAGACAAGACATGACATACATTTAGGAATTTCATTATTTTGTCTACGATATTTAATATTTCAAATTAGAAATCTTTAAACAGTGAACCCAATTATTCTAGTTTATCTTACTAACATCGATGATGCCTCTGCAATGTAAGTGATTGACAAATCACATTGAGCGGCGGCTGTTTCTAACGTTCGGTTGCATCGAGATGGTTTCCCATGGGTTTAGGAAAGTGAGTCATAGCATATCTGTTTATGCGACGTTTATAAGTACGCAGTGATTACTACGTATATTTATCTATATTTATTTCCAAAATAATAGGTTAGCATGCTAAGGGTATGTCATAAAGAAAGTGAAAATACGTTTTGGTTATTATTGTGGATAGAGATGAAAGAAAAGGAATAAATAAGAAAGTATGGATAGAATGATATACGCATGTAAAGATGGATGAAAAAAGCGAGTTCTGTCGACTCCACTTAATGTAAGATAACGACAAAGTTATTAATTTTGCTTTACATTGAGAGTATATTACCATATTAATATATTTTTTCATACATGGAATTGTATCGAAATATTAATACACCACAATTACGATGATTAAATGATCTACAGGAAAAAAGCCTCATTGCATTAATTTTGATCTAAAATTGTTTTATTGGTATCTATTGAAGCCTCGAGATTACTGATTTTTTCTCCCACTAAAAGGCAGCAGCGGCATTAGAATACAACCCTCCTCATGGACAAAAAGTTTTACAACTCCAATTTGCCCGTATATCGCATCTCACCTTGACATGTAAGACGTTGATCCCGAATGAGCAGAAAAAATACGTAGTTAATGATGCATATCACTTTTTTTTTAAACGAGTAAATAAACATTTTTGTATATATATAATACGAGTAATTATGTTAAAGTGGATATTTTTAGACTGTTCAATCGTTATAGCAGATTTCATTTATTCAGATGATATTATTTGGTCTTCAAACAATTGTGCTCATATTGACTATGGCTCTCGACCATTTTTGGGAACAATCTGCGCGTCGGGTGAAGTAGACGCTCCGTCTTCTTGTGTGAATTTATATGGACGTTCCATGTTTTTCACTGTGGAGATTGAATATATTTCTCTATTTTATTTTTATTTATACAATCCCCCATTATATAACAAGCTTGTTTTTTTTTATTGAAGCTTATTTGAAATAGAATATCTGAATATTCTACCTTGAAGTTAGTCTAAAATTTGAGTATACAAAAAATATACACAAATCATTAATCAAAACAATATGCTGAGGTAATCTTGAACGTTAAGTTCTAGACAATTTTGCTGTTTGAATATTCATGCAGTAGAAATAAGATCTTTAACATACTATATTTAAAAATAACTTAAGCCGGAGACGACAGCAGATTCACAGTGAAGAGAGAGGCGTACAGCTTAAAGTGCCTTGACAACCAGACTAATGGATCGTTGTCGCCTAGGTTACTTATTAAAAACTCATTTCTGTAATTGTAGAAAGTACTTTTGTTTAGATGATGAATGAAGTGTAAATAAACTTTAAATGATTTTGATATATCGATCCAATAAATAATTGTACTTTTTAATACGAAGTAACTGTATACGATGAAAAATATTATTTATGGACAATAACAAGTGATAATAAGTGATGTAAAAACATATAAATATATATTTATATTATTTTTTACTTTACCTATAGAAACCTAAATATCAAACTGATTGTACTAAAATTTATAACTCCGAACAATAAATTACTAAGAATCATTATTCATATTACTAATAATAAATATTAATATTATTAATCTTTAATTGTAATGTTTTACTGCTCAATGTTACATATTCATCTATAGATCATTTTTATGATTGCCAATATGTAGCGTAGAACATAGAGTGGAAGATTTATGTTAGAATTCTGAGTAGTAATTATATTTTTTTAACAAAAACCAACCATTTATACATGCGAAGCAGGTCGTAAATAATTGTCAGTTAAGTATATGTAAGTTTTGAACTAACCGCGAAAGTTCCTAGTTTCACTATTCCACTCTTCACTGGCGGTTCAAACTTAGCATCATTTACACACCTGCTACTGCACGTCTCAGAATTTGCATTAGCATCACACACCAGACTGCTGGTGGACTAAACAGCTTACATTAAACAAGTTTTACCCTGCAATTTGACACAGATGAAAATTTGTATCTTTAGATATTTTTTGTCATCATCTTCGTCATCATCAATTCAGCAAAGAGACGCCCACTGTTGAACTTAGGCCTTCCCCTCTAAGGGAAAGATTAGTTTGTCCTGTGCTGCTAGCGTGCAGCGCCTTTTTGCGATCTTGACCAAATCGTCGTCGGCCCGTATCATGGAGACATAATTATGAAGAGGAGAAAAATAATTATGGAAGATTTACATAAAATTGTAAATATTATTTGCAAGACTAGTTTTTCATATTCATACATTATTTCACAATTGTAATGTATTTTTTTTATATTCGTAATTTTGTCGTTGTATATTTGTTTTATTTAAGTATTTATGCCACTCACCATTTATTTGAGAAGACTTACAGTGTTTCTAATTGCCATTTTACATGACAGACAGAAACTTTGTGAATGAGAACATTGAAACGATTATCATAACAAAACGTGTTCGCAACATTGTTTTGCCTGAATGCCGGTAATCGCGATAATTACAAAACAAATTGAATTGCTGAAGCTTCATTTAATTATCATACCTACAAATATTTCTATTCATGTAAATTACGAAGGTTCATAAATGGGCTCGGTATTAATACCATGTTTTATGACGAGTCCATCCGTAAAGAAAGTATGTTTCACGCGTAAAAAACAGGAAAAACATAATGAAATATATTAAAAAAGATGACATGCTATTTGTGCAGGTAAAATAAAATACAAAATATCAATGCCATTCCTTTTTATATAATGTTCGCTTCAGAGTAAACTTTACCTTCACTGACTTTGCATGCGTTGGCGTTTTTCTCAATAGATTTGTCGGCGGGTTTGTTTTGTAGTCAGTACAAAATCAACAACTTTTTTGCAATAGCCTAAAGTAGCTAGCATTTCTCGTATACTGTTGGCAGAGTATTTTATGTTATACGCGTAAAAAACAGGAAAAACATTATGAAATATATTAAAAAAAGATGACATGCTATTTGTGCAGGTAAATTCTTCTTTCATGTATACATGACCGCAAGTCAGACTATATCTGTCGGAATATTCCGTGATAGACGCTGTTTTCGTGGTGTAAATGTATACCTTGATATGCTGCTGACTGATATACGAGTATAATTATTATCACCTATTTGTTGCATTCGTCTCTTTGAAGAAGAGTAGTATACTTAGGAAAATTATAAAGAAAATTATTTAATTATTATAATGCAAGTTTTGGAATTCACCCATCTTCTACAGTCGACAACCCAACGTGAGTTGTCATCTACAGGATAGCTTATACGTGTGCAGTACTAGTGTGTGCTACATACATATTAATTCCATTAATCTAACAAATTGCTGTTAGGTACTACGAACTTAGCTAGTTTAAATTTTTATAAATAAATGATTTTGCCTATTCACTATTATACTAATATGTACATCATTCATTTACAATCTGATTTCTAATCAATTAAGGAAATTACAACTACTTGCTATGAGGTCGAGAACTCTGAAACGTAAACAATAAGTTCGTGAGGAACAATCAAAGGGACGACCCTTTCATGGCCAGAGAACTTTAATTAATTGAAATGTTTATGATGCTATGTAACCACTGGGGAATGTATCCGAGTCCATTGCCAGTTGAGATATAATTTACGAGCAAACTAAAATGACAATTTTAATTGCTTTTAAACTATTGAGTGCAAGACAAATTTACTATTCTGACTGAAGTAAACATCATTTTAAACAAATTTACTTAATTCTAAAATGTTTAGAGAGTAGTAATATATATTTTCATGGGCTTTATTTCGAAATATCCACTTTTGATATGGTTTTATCTATCCAAGACTGGAAACTTACCTATTACAAAAAGTTTGTATACAGCAATATGACTTTATATTGTACTTCTTTGTTAGTGCATCGACGATAGTATACAAGTTCAAGAGAGCTTACGAATTAAACTCTGTTCTTTACCGGATTAGTTACTTTGCAACTTTATACTTGCTTCTCAAGTTTGTATATCCCTTGATTGGTTAAAATTTTAATTAGAGCATGTAACTTTTCATTCTAGAACTTACGATAAATTTGTGGGATTATATTGACTTTTTTATATTAAACAAATTTTACTTTTCTGTGTTATTATTGGGCATACATAAGTAAAACTTATTCTTGCTAAAATAATAGAAAGATCATCGGATTAATTTGTTTGGAAAACTATTGTTCAGGTAAGTAATATTATTATTTCAGTAGTTGTAATAAACACGAATTTATCAGACACGTCTTTTCTAACGATAATATTTAATTTGTATGATAGTAATTAAGGGCGTCAATAGCGCTGTGATCACAGCAATGAACTTCTAATTGAATGATCAGAGGTTTTAAACCTTCTATATATCATAATATCTTGACTGAATTAGTATGGGGATCTTCAAAAGGGGAGTAAATAGGTTTTCGAAGGGTCGGCAACGCGCAAGTGACACTCCTGGTGTTGCAAGTGTCCATAGGCTACGGTAACCGCTCACCATCAGGCGTGCCGTAGGCCTGTTTGCCACCATCGTGGTATAAAAAAAAATATGTATATCCTATCCTGTATATACACCTGTAAAAAAACTCAAAGGTGGACAGCGTGGTTGGCTAAAACCTAATCACCCTTGATAAGGTAGACTCAACCCCTGCACTAAGGACAGTAGGGAATATGAAATGTGATAATGATGCACCATTGTATCTATACGTTTACTCGCAGAAGTAGGTATTACCCACAAATTTCTTTTTTAGGTTAACAATCAAATTCTAAGTTAATTAGGTAAACCTACAAATTTTCCAACAACCAATACAAACATGTATAGTCAATTTTGAGGTCACACACACCTAACCGTATGAGCTAAATGCTTATTGAAAACATCTCGTATTATTTGAAAAAGTAAACATAAGTATAAACAACAATAAAAAAAAATCATTTACGCATTCATCAAGGCAAGATGCCCAATCGATTTTTACTCTAGGCTATTTAAGTTAGAGTGTCTACATGATTGCTCCATCAGGTTGGTAATGCGTTTACGGTATACGTCTCGAAGCAATTTGTGCCTACAGCGTTGCGCGACCCTTTGTAGTGATCGTAAGTACATGCAGTATGATGTTAACCGAGCAATGTTGACATACAATTACGAGCAGTGTATTAAAGCAAAAGTTTTAGTATCTATACTAATATATATAGCTAAATATATATATATATGTATATATACATTATAGATAGATTCATCTATAGAATATTTTTTTTTCTATCTAGTTTTCCTCTCGTGACTTTATCCGCGAAAGAGATATTTTCCTAATATAGGTATAAATCATCCTGGTTTATTTATGGATCTTCACAGAATCGGTTTAACATGGGATGCTCCCACGGAAAAGATATATTTTCCCACGAAAAGAAAAAATTATAATAGTCATACCAATTTTCGTCGTAATCGATCCCGTCACACACAAACGTACAAAAATACAAATCTTACCGCTTATTAATAATAGTGTAAACTAAGTAAATGAGTAACAAATATAATGACAACAAGAAACTACTTGTATGTACATAGGTATTATGAGTACTCACTCATACAATCTGATTTAGCCGAGAAACTTCCACAACTAATTAACTTACTAGATAAGACGAAAACACATTTAAATAATAAATTTTTGGCTACCAGCGTCCATTCTAGCTCTATAGTCGTATTCACTTTAACACTATTATGTAATTCTATAACAATTTTATAAAAACTTAACAACCACATCATATTTTGTATTTTTAATTTTATATTTAGATCAATAACACAAGCCAAGCGATAGATGTGTATTCATATAGGATATGGACTGGTCTTCGAATCGACAGGTTCGGGGTTGAACCTGTCATGTTCCAAAGTGTTTCTCGTTATTCGATTATCATATTGGCATTTATCTGACGCACTAATGGTGCATGAAAGCATGCAAAACAAACCTACGAAAAAAATTAAAGGTGTATGGGAAGTCTAATAATCTTCACTAGGAATTCGTAGTTGACTAAGGCTTAATCGTCCGAACATATTTAGGAAAAAGGTTCGTTCTATTCAGTAGGGACGAATATAATCTATGATAACCTCATGTTGTCTCCTCATGATGTATATTGCAATAATTTCAGTAATTGGATAACTAAACGTGCCATCGCAACTTTGGCATATGTAGTGGGTCGTTCAATTGTTTAGGGAATATTAATAATTTACACTACTCAGATTCGTTGCAAATCGTTCCACTCACTGCTTTTTTTTTCAGCTCCGCTACGCTACAATGACAGTGTTATTATATCAATCTTAGTAATAGATATAAGTGCTAAAACATATGTAAATGATTGTCTTAATTACGTATTTGTATTGTATTGTAATAACGTTGTCATTGTTTTTGGCAGTATGTCTACTAATTTACAATTAATAATGGAGATACGAATAATAACAGTAAATGATGCCAACAACAATAATTTCGTGCTATTCTATTTTTGTATTTTTGTAATTGTATATTCTATTTTTGTAATTGGAGTGATAATAATATCTTAATGTTACCTACGTAACAAGTGAAACACATCGTCACTTATTCACGTCACAAAAGTTTAATATGACACAAAGTTTCACATAAGATTCCATATTTAGCAAGTTGCTATAAATTATAATGAGAATGCAAAATCTGGGACTTACACAGGTAGAATGAGATGAGTTGTACCTAAACCTTTTATTTAGTTACAAAGTTCTACTGAATTAAATCTCGAGCTCATATTCGCGTTCTGTACGTGTTAATGGGCGCATAAGTTATATTCCATTTTCGTTATAAGCTTGCCGACATTAGACTACGAGAGTCAAAGTTCACATAAATAGTTCACATAGTGTTTGTTTTTCTGCACTAGTTATGATTTGATGCTCAAAATCTGTTTAAAAAGATAGTGTAATACGATTCTAACGTGAAGAAATCGATTTGAAAGGTTATATACAATTTTTTTAATCATTATGAATTTGTGCAATAAACTATTTATATTTTCATTCATTTTCTACAATATGGGTGACGTACACATATAAGTATGTTCTAACTTACAGAATTACTTAGTCAGTAAGGGATGACGTTGTTAACCCTTACTTCTGCAGCATTGACATGCTACTACTAATTAGGACTAATTAGGATCACTTTAATAGTACACTAGGTACTATTAAAGTCATCCAAATTAGTCTTGCGACTTAATTATTACATAGTACTCAACTAGATTCTTAGTGTAAAATAAAATTATTTTTTCTTTGGAAATAGAGATATAAAATAAAAACAATTACAACGATGTATTGTTATGCAGGTGGTTAATATTTACATTTTGACATTTATTACATAGATTATGTTCAATCTTTATAAATGCTCGAGATTTCATATGCCTGGAACAACATTTGATTTTGGATTTAATGATAGATAGATATATGTTTGTATTAATAATAAAGGTAATGTGAAATAATGATTAGAGGTGATAACTTGACAACAGATATATTTGTTAACATTAAACCGAAACTTAACGAAAAGTAAAAAAATAGATAAGTATAAAATATGTCACCCTTGCCAAGAATAGTTCCCAACATAAGTACTATACAAGTCACACAAACAACTCGCTTCCAGACTCGAGCCCGACACAAATCTATTTTCAACTTTTATAAGTTCGAAAAATTTTCCGGTTTATGTTATTTTAAACTCACATATAAAACAATCACATATTGTAGATACACGAAATTGTTACAAAGTTGAAATGATCTTACTTTTCATGCGTGTAACATGCTAATAGCTACTCTAAATTTTAATAGACAGGAGTGTGTAAGTGCTTCTTAACCAGCTTAATATGTTAATGAAACAGTTAAATCTATTAGCAAAACGTTTCGAATTTGACTATGTCACTTGATTAGATAATAGAAGTTTTAACAAAAAATAAATAGGTAATTACTTTATGAGCATGATTTAAATACAAATTCGTGTTTAAGAAAGTAAGTAAACAAATATATGCAGTAATATGCCGACCCAGATAATATTGTACTGTCATATAATTTATATATTTTTTATTAAATAAAAACAGTCTAACGGTATGAAATATACTTCATAACTTATTTTCATATCTAACAAGTATAATTTCAAAAAAATGTAAAGATCAACCCAGTCGTATAGAGTACGATCAAACCTTACTTACAAGAAATTTTATGTAAAATAGTGTAATATAAATAATAGTAGTATGATTTAAATATAATTTATTAACAATTTAGTTACATACTACATATATTCACGCTTGAGTAGGCAGAGATCACAATATTTCACATGCTACGATCTAAACATACTTTCCTAGCTTCCTCAATATTCATTAAAACTTTATGGCCCTGTCCTAGACAATCTCTACCTCATCTATGGTGGAAGTAAATTCATCTCGATCGTCTTTCTTCTATTTTATTCCTTAATCCTACATATAAAAACCATTTAAGCATTCCCTTCTTATTTTTTATTCAGTACATCCACTTTTACACAACACAATTTTCTTATCACACTATTTTGCGATTTCGCAACTTCTCAAAGTTCTCATATCCATTTCCCACACTTAACATTCATACCCATAGGCATGCCCAGAGATCAGCATTCGTAGCCAGATGTGCCGTTTTTATAAGGTCTAATTACCTGATCTGGAATCTTCATACAATGATTTCAGTGTTCGCGTCCAGTTATACTTACCGTATACTTTCTTACACAGATAATAATATTTTCCACAATTCATCCCTCCTCACTTCCACAAAAGCACAATAGATTTTTATTTTCCAAATATTTATTCACTCTTCTTTTACAAAAACCCGCTTGTACATCCCAAATTTTCTCATTAGTTGTACCCATCACACTTTTAATCACACACTTGCTGTGATTGTTTTAAAATGTGCTTGTATACAATAGCTTATACCAACTTATACTAAAACTTAAACCAACTCTCCGGTGCTTGGTCTTTGCTCCAAGAAAAATAAAATAAATGATAGAAATACAGAGAAACCAGCAAACAAACATTACGATCAAATAATTGACTATTAAGTGGTAGTATTTAGTTAGTTTAATATAACAACTAGAAAAACATTTACAACGTCGAATTAAAGTTTCTAAACTCAAAAACTTTAGCTAATGAACTTTCTGCATACAGCATCACTGACATTCTCGTGCTTGAGACTTGTATGGTGGATTCCATCCTAATTCACACCCTAATTTATATAGAATGGCCTACGCCTCTAGCTCCTTACTGGGAATATAGATAAGCTACTGATATATAGTTAAACCTAAATAGTTAGCTGTCATATTATTATATTGAGTATGAAAATTCATTCATATGTTTACAAAAATATGATAACAGTAGTCAAAGTTAATTATGTAGAATTCTTTATGTTTTGTAATATAAAATAACTGTTGTCAAATACAAAAATTTGTTTACAAAACAAATTTTATTTATGTTTATCGTACTTAGGTTTAACGTATTATTTTATTCAAAATAAATATGAGATATTTTTAGGACGCTATTGATTATTAATTTGCACGGTAAAATCTAGATTGCGCAATCAGATTATTAATGGCATTAGGGCAGGGGTCGACGAGCCACTACATTAAACACATGCGAGCAACGTCAAGCCATTATAGCCCTTATTTGTGCAAAGCACATAGGTACCAGCTGAGATATTGTCTGAAATTTAAATATAAATTTCAGTATACTACTTTTGAATAAAACAACGTATATCTTAAATATCTACTTACGTAATATAATAAATTTAGTGAAGATTCTTCGGACTAAAGATCAAAAAAGGTAGTTTATTAGATTTTAATTATATATGTCACTTTTAATAATTAGTTACTTATATTTGAGAAAAACTTTGTTTAAAGTTTCTCACAACGATGGCCTTATTGTAATTCGAGTTTGTTGAAAAAAGATCCAAGCCTAAATGTTTTAGTACATATTCGCTTTTAGAGGAAGCCATGTGTTCATAATTGGCGAAATGTGGTAAGGTCCGCATCTATATCTAAATTCATATTATATACATTAATTTTATTAAAAATAACATAGACATTACAGATGAAGCGAAAGAGATATGTAAAGACCGTAGCAAGTGGAAAGACGTAATCTCTGCCTACCCTCATGGGAAAAAGGCGTGAGTGTATGTATGTATGTATGTATGTATTACAGTTACAATAGTGTCACACTTCTTTTTTCATAAGATAAACAAACTTAATGAGTATGTAAAAAATACATATTTAAGAATTGCATTTTCACTTACAGTTTTTCTAACCAATATTCTAACATTAAATATTATTAAGTTTGTATTACAGTTTAGCAGTTTCGATTCTCTGTATTTTTAAAATAACGCGACGTCAAGCTAAGTTGGAAAATAAATTTAGTTTAATACCGAAACTCAGAATGCCGCGAGTCTCTGCTACCTTGACTAAAGAAAATATGAATACGCATACACTTGCAAGTACACTGCTATTTGTGTACCCCCTCTTTTATATTCTGGACTAATGGTTATATGAATGAGATTGCACATCACATAGACTAAGTATATTAAAAGACTAGATTCGAAACAGTATCATAGAACGGTTGAGGAGTTCGAATAAAGCTCACCATGATAATAATATTTGAAATTTTATCTATTCTCGAGTATTCTTACAACATTTTCAACTACACAAATCAAAGAAGACAAATTAAGAGAACAACGACGTTGAAATCATTTTTTACTTGTAAATATTAAACTTTCAAATGAGAAAAACACAATTGAATTATTAAATTATTTAATATCATTTAACTTTATATTATTATAGTTTAATTCTTCAAAAAGGTTTTTGTAATTTAAATGAAATTAGAAAAACCTTCAGGGCCATTTTTCAAATAATATCCTTTAGCATATCAACCCTCCTATTGACACATGAATGTATTCAAACGTCGAGATCGAGCTGTCCCATTGTTGTACCGACGTTCTTCGCAACCTCATTTTAACTAGCGCACTGCGATCTTCACGGTAAGCCTCGTGAAAACATCCGTTGAAGTAGCGCCTCCTGGCGAAAAGTCCTCGGCTTTCACCTACATCCATCGCAGGCACTTGACTTGCGTCAAAAGTTTATGTCGACTTTGTCAATGTACATGTTATTTTACCATTACACAGATTTTGTGACAACAGGAAATTGATTTTTGAGGGTGCGGTCTGGTTTTATGTATAATCATGCCTATTGTTGGCTACCTTTCAAATGAAATGAACATCGAAATCATGAAACGACAGTAGTACTCTGTTTCAACTTATTAAAATTATAACTACCTATACAGATAGATACAGTCAGCAACAAGTTAAGCTTTACATTTGCACAAGCCTCAAGGATAGCATGTAAAGTCAACGCTGCTATGTTTAATTGGTAAAATTTGTAACATGCAAATATATAGCATAAGATTATATATTTTCTACCAATACAATAGGCCTATTGTGTCTCTAAATAATTTAGATACTAATTAGGAAATATTCGTATACAATTTTAACCATCTTTATTTTATTCCATAATATTCTTTGTAGTAGTAACTTGATTTAAAATAATGAACTTTACTTAAATGGCTAAATCACAAATCTAAAGTTAAACATTATTAAAACAAAAGTTATAAATATTCTAAAATATAACTAAATTGTGAGAATACAAAAAGCCTATTCTCATAATGTTATTGAATTTTAAATGTCTTCATTTTTCTCAATGTAATCATCCGAAACATCTCATTTAACATTCTCCATGAGAACGAAACACACACACCATAATATAAGCGTATCGGTGAAGTTATTCATAAAATTTAATCAAAGATTTCCAGCAAAACCTTTTATTGTAATGTTTTCTGTTACGGTTAGCTACATAAGAAATTTCATCCTTTCAAAATTCAGTTAGTACAGAAATTAAAAGTTACTGATCCTACCAATAGGCTTAATTTCGTGAATAACCGCTTCACTTCGTTTAACACGTGTTTTTTGTTCTCAACGTGTCTATTTTCTGATGAGGCTCACTTTCTCATCAACGGCCATGTCAATAGGCAAAATTGTCGCTACTGGAGTAGCGTAAACCTACGTCGCAAGCATCAAAGGCCCTTACATAGCCCTAAAGTCACAGTTTGGGTGACTATGTCAGCGCATGGCATCATAGGCCCATACTTTTTTAAAGTCAAACATGGTCGTGCGGTTGCTGTTACTTCGGAGCGGTATGTGGCAATGATCGAGGATTTTTTACACCAGAGTTGCAGAATTTTCCAAGTTTCAATACCGGGACATGGTTTCAACAAGATGGCACAACTGCCCATACCTCTAACACCGCTGTGCCCGTCGTCCGTCAACTTTTCCCTAACAAAGTAATATCTCGAAGAGGAGACATTCCCTGGCCACCGCGTAGCCCGAATTTGAGCCCAATGGACTTTTTCTTATGGGGTCACCTTAAATCTAAAGTCTACGAAACAAATCCGCGGTTAATTGATGAACTAAAAGAAAATATCCGGCGAGAAATGTCAAGCATTTCAGAGCGTACCTGTCGTGGGGTGATAAATAAAGTGATTTTTAAAAAAGTAATTCCCTTTTATTGTAAATTACTAAACAATCAATAAAAATTTCATAATATACATGTTTTTTTTAATATTTTTTTTTCTATTGAAGCACTTATAGAACACCCTACAAATAAAAATCGACAGAAATCAATTGTAACTGAAAGTTAATTTTATTCGAATAAATAGTTTTTATTTATTATTTTTATTGTTAAATGTCTCGTAACCTCGGAGAACTTACTGCCTCAGCGGTCAATAGCATTTTAAGAATAATATATATAAAGGTAGTCGTTTAGTCGTATAGTCTCGGTCGTAGTCGGTAGTCTCTTTTAGATTATATGTATCGCCTTTTCTTTTAGATAAATTCATACCTCAAATTTAGGAATAAATCGTTAAATCACTTTGCGTCATCGGACAGCCTCTTTAATTGAATAAAAGTTCTCTTATAGCGTATCTTGTAGAATTTTACTAGATGTATGCGAGGAATGGGAGTAGGTATATTAGGAGCGGACAACGACCGCGCGACGACAACGCGCCGGCGTCGCAAGCGGAAGTGTATTGTTCACCGATGCGGCTGCGACACATTCTTATCGCGCTTACGGAAAACGCACCCTAAATATTTTGACAGCTATTGAATTGTAACATTTTCAGTCGCTTTACAAATTTTCCATTGATTGACAATGTCCAATGTATATAGCTGACATTTACAAGCTATCACTTATTCTTACCGTATATATTCGTTTCGCTTACATATCAAGAACGTCACACATACCTGTGTAGCGTTCTTGATTTTTCGACCAACATATGCATAGAAATATTGCCCATACATTCAATCGACAATCAAACTGCTAATGCTATGCTAACCAAAATGCTATTGTTGTTAATACAATCCTCCAAATTTATAACTATCATTTTCATTGTTTCGTTCAAATTGAAAATTCTTATTGGGTTAAGATTTTATTTGCATATTAATAAATAACAATAAATTCACAAAATACAAAATACAAGATAAACACAAGAAAACCAAAAGGAATATTATGAGATGTCCTATCTAATTTAATGTGCTATATACTGAACTTACATTATTTTGGTTTATTTTTATTGTGCCTTTACTTTCTTGTTACAATGAGATATATATTTGAAACATATAAATGATTCATATAGAACATCAAATTATAATCTTCAATAGTCCATTTATTTATGAAATCTTTAAGCGATATAACAAATTGTATAAAATGTATTATAATTCCTATAAATGGTTTGTAAATACACATTAAAGTAACAGGTCGATGATATCAATAATTTATCTATACTAATATAATAAAGCTGAAGAGTTTGTTTGTTTGTTTGTTTGTTTGAACGCGCTAATCTCCGAAACTACTGGTGCGATTTGAATAATTCTTTTTTGTTGGATAGTCCATTTATCGAGGAAGGCTATAGGCTAAATAACATTACGCTATGACCAATAGGAGCAAAGACAGAGCGGTAAATGTGTAAAAAACGGGGAAAATTATTCATTTTTGAAGGCTTTTTTGCGTGCGCTGCGAAAACGGTTCAAGATACACAAAAAATATGTATGAAAAGATTATTCCTCTATACATGATCTAAAAAAAAGTCCGCGACGGCATATGAGTGATTCTTCGAACCCTAAATTTTCGATGTCTTGAGGTTATTTTTTGTAAGTAACTGACAAATCAGTCTGCAATTAATTTTATAACATATTTCAGACTATTGTCTATCTTGCACAAGTTATTTTTTTTTAAATAATATTTATATAAATATTTCAAAAAAATATTTAAAAGTAGTTCTTCTGACTAATATGGTGTGTCCGTAACCCAGTTTCTTGAACATTACTAACAATAACATTATTTCATATTGATAAATTGATGTAAATTATAATTATTACGAAAGAATATTAGTTGTTTCTTTACACCAAAAAAAATGGTACTAATAATTACGATTGTTTATTTATAAATAAAAAAATAGTGAGTGTCCGGCACAAAAGTCTGATTCATATTCACGCGCTTCACTCGAACGTACCCAGCTAATTAAGAAACATGAGGCGACCCTTTCCCGCGCTGGCGGTAGCCAGTGGCTCGGTTGACGTGGTCGTGGCTGAGAAGTGTGGCTGGTTCGTGTCGTCGCGGAGATATAAAGGTAAATATCTGATTCATATAGCCTTGGTACACCTGTGTTTCTGATTAGTATGTTCGTTTTTATAATTAAAGTAAATGGTTTTGAAACTTGAATCTGCGGGAAATATAATGCCATTGGGGAACAGAAACCTATGTATAAATAACAATCTTTAATTGCACACGTGTGATGATTTATCGATGTTTATGGGTAAAATTCTGATTGATATGTGTCTGAATCATATGGTAAAAATACCATATTAATCAGAATGTCACACATATTGTTAATGAAACGTTACATTGGCGGCAAGTTACGCCTGTAACAAGTCATTTCGTATGAACCTAATGTTATTTACGTGTCTAAAAACAGTAGCTGTAAATTTCGCAGCAGTCCTAATAACGTCAAAGGGGTTTCATATCTATCGACGAATAAATTTTCGAAAATTAGACTATACCTGAAATTAAAACTAATATATTGGTATTAAACTCCGTTCGTCTAGGTAATAAAATAAAGGTAAACAATAAAAACAAACTTCGTTTAAATGAGAGTTTAAAAATCAAATTAATTAACTAAATAACATAAATAAAATAATAACGAGTGGTTAATGAAACTACCTACTTACTCAACTATTAGTTTTAGCGGTAGTTTATAGGCTCAAACTACTGCTTAGACTAAAAGGGTAATATACTGTAACAATATATTAACTTTTCAGACCGTTATAACGTAACGTGATAAGTCGTGGGTTCGATTCCCGCTCAAGAATTTTTCTTACAATTTTTACTCACCTTTTAATAGGTATACATTATTCATAATTGGGTTGAAACGTCAGGTCAATAATAAGGTATCTGTAACTTGAAATTCCTTAAAATATTGAAATTTCAGTCATGTGTCAAACAGTGTATTATTTGTATACATACCTACTGTAGTGGCAAATACAAATACAATACTGTACCTGCATGTTGTCAAAATTGAGACAGTCTTATTTAAAGGCATTTTTAAGTATGATTATTAATAAATTTGTAATCTTCGTTTTTATATTACAGTACACAAAAATGCCACCAGTACTATCTAAGGAAGAAAAAAGAGAGAAGAAGAAAATTGCAGAACGTATTAAAAAGTAATTAATATTGTGATGATTGATATTGTCAAGTGCCATATTACGCTGTGAAGACTAGATTTAGGTATTATGATAAGCATCATGTGCATTTACTGTGATTTTAATAAAAATTTACTGATTTTTCTAACTAGAATTTCATTTCTATCCCTAATTCTGATTCATATGTCACAAATTCTGATTCATATGGCCCCAAATTTTTTAAAGTTAATTATCTCGGAAACCATTTTATCAAAAAGTGTGCCTTTTTCACACATTGTATCTTAGGTTACCATCTTTCGTAAAAATATGTTTTATAAGCTTAAATGTGAAAAAAAAATTAGGCCATATGAATCAGACAAAGAACGCAATTTCGGAGAAAACACTCATATGTCTATCTTTTAAGGTTTAGTCACAATGACCGTTTTTATGGTACCAAATTTGGTCGAAATAATTTGTTTAAGTTGTATCAACATAATAATACTAAAAATTCTGCGGAAACTCGACCATTCCGAAAATCCCGCAAGAACGGGAACTATGTGGGAAAAAACCAAAAATCTGCCGGAAGTCACTATTCCACGCGGACGAAGTCGCGGGCAAAAGCTAGTCTCTGATATAATTATAACGTATATATCCTTTAGCCAACGTAACACAAAAGGCATTCGCTTACGTTGTGTTAAAATGAAATATATGAAAATGATTCCGTAATCGAGTATCATTTCTATACATTGTCGTTAGATATTAATATGAATGTCAACGAAACGAACACGAATGATACTTCATCTAGGGTCGTAAGTACGTTCCCGGGGGCTCCCTACATGCCTGAGGAAGGCCATCCCTGAGGTTTTTAGTGGGTAGGCCTCCCCCTTCTGGGGACGAGAGCCCCACATAACCGCCGGCTCGCCACAGCCGGGGTATGCAACTTAATGCATTTTCCTCAGGGGAACAAAAAAAAAGGTGCCAAATACTAATAATAGGTCAATACGTTTTGCTAGAGACTCTGTACTAGATATTATCGAACAAATTTAAAGAAAAATATGAAAGAAAGCACTTTAGTATAACTGGCTTAAAACTAAATTAGGGTAATAGGGTTTTCTTATAATATAGGATATATAGGATAACTGTAGCGTCATTTTAGGAGAAGGATGGTGCCATTTTCCTTTTCAGTCTAGTCTACTTTGACTATATCCGTTATTATGTTTTATTTTTCATTTGTGCTGTTTTCATTTTTATGTCGCTGATCCACTCTGTTCTTTGTTGCAGGTAGTTGCTGCGATACCTCGTTATCATCGTGTAAGTAATTTTACATCAACTAAATAATATAAAGATTCTGGTACTAGCGCACTTAAAGAGGTTCAATTTGGGATCATCAATTATATTGGATGATCCCAATATGACGGCCTCATCACAGATTTGGAGCAGCGTAGAAACATTAGTTTTCAGTGTGTTCTGTTCGCTATGATATGAACATATCGTAGCGAGCGCATTAGATACGAGGCTTAAAAGAGTATTGTTCTCCAGATAGTCAGTGACTCAATTATGTACTGGCATTGCAGATGTGATGGTAAGTGATAACCATGAGTGATGGTTATCACTTACCATCAGATAGGGTATTTACTCTTTCACTCTAAACGCAAAAGAAAAATATGTCTATGAATTTCTTAATGTTTTAAAGTTATTTTAGCCTTACTTAAATAATCAATAAAACTAATAAATTTAATTACAATGTGCTACAATAATATTACGGGTTTGAAATCATAAATTATTAGATACTTATAGTGGTTGAGCAACGGCACTTAAGTGAAATCATTTTCAATTTATAAATAAATTGTAAAAAAGAGGGAAACATGTTGAAGCCACCTAAAAGTCGAATTAAAAAAAAATTAAATTAAAAGAAAGACAAAAATCAGACACATAATTAGAGATGCTGTAAAACTAATTCAAGATCCATCAAATACTTAAAACTAAACGTGAACCTAACCTTGAGTCTATCATATCATAAGTTTATATCAAGCGTTACTAGCTTGGCAATCAGTGGTAAAATTATACGGCGACTACCACCGTCTAACTAGTTTAAACGGCAGACAGGTGCGCGACGCCTGCGCCGCCGTCACTTCCAATTTATTAGCCCTATCGCGAACCACGACCGCAGATAATAATCATTGGCATTATAACATTACACCTACGTATTACAAATAGCCATTTATTCTAGGACACCGTAGTGTAACTGTGTCAGAATTAGGAATAACATTAAATTGATGTCTATGTCAATTATTTCCTATAACAAAAACATTGCGATAAAGACATTAATTGATGTATTATTTATGTAGCAATATGGTAACGAACCTTTTATTTTTTGTGAGGGATTTGTGTTCAGACGTGGACCTCTCTCGCTAGAAATAATGATGATAAAACATATCATCACCCGGTAAGAATAGCTTACGTAGAGATTTACTAAGCACCCACACTTCCCCAATTTTTAATAAGTACCAGTATAATAGGAAGCGGACCCGTTTCCCTGATAGTGATCAGGGCACTGAGATATCATAGTGATAAACTCCCTTAGTTGCCTTTTACTCCACATCCACAGGAAGAAAGGTAGCAGTGACACATTTATTCTTAATCTGTCACCTCACACATAATATTGGTTTTGTTACGTTTTTATCATAATATCACGTGTCATGAGCTCTTGACGTAACAAAATACTAAGAAAATAGTAAACAGTAAGTAATTTACGTACCTAAAAGCTTACATATGTAAACAATAAACAGAGTAGCTACCGCAAACCACGCTCTAATGATGCCAATGGCGATATCAAACAAATATTTCTCTCCCTACTACGAAGATGAGGATTATTATTATCTACCTGCTTACAAATTCACACGTAGGAATTTCACTATTTCAACTGGTGACGTCAGACCGTTGACGCGTCTCATTCCCCGACTTCCCGGCTTGTCAGACACAAAATGGAGCGGAGGCAAAACCTTTTGTACTTGTAGGCTTTGTGTGCAAAGTAAGCTTCCTACCGACGCATCTGTACGGTGATGAAACTTGCCAGACACCGCTTTTAAGCGCGCTTTATGCCTCGAATTAAAACTTTACTGCAGGAAATTAAACGTCGGAAAAATGTCCCGTGTAACACTCACCGTGCATTGTTTTGATTGCGGCACTTCCGATTCACTTTTTATCATCTTTCAGTTTCAGAGTTGGTTTTTGCCAGCATACTTGTAAGGTCGGTTTGGACGATACTCGTAGTATAGGCAAGCGGGTGATGTCATACCAGATTACATATAAATTTGTGCTTGAGTACATATTTATATCTATATAGTAATAATAAATTGGCAAAAAAATATCATCTGAATTATAAAAATAACTAAAATCTACACAAGTTATGTATAATACATTTAAATTTTTCTCTTTACCGTGTGGTAAAAATAATGTTGTATAAAGCGTAGTGTTGTGCTTTATACAAAATTATTTTTACTCATTTCTTCAAACTATATATCTTATAATTTTTGCGGCCTAACCATAATAAATCAACATACACTCTGAACGCATACTATATATACGATCCATATCTTTGTCGAGTTATTTCAACCCTCTTACAAAACAAATTCCACTTGTCAAAATGTTCACGATGTGTTCACGGGAATCACAAAGCGGAACCCTTACAAAGAACGGTCTTAACAAATTGTGCCGTCAAGCCAGTGTTTGCATAATACGTGGCCGGCCTACTATCAATTGTGATGTTTCATTTATTTACGCGCATCTGCCATGTTTTACGGAAATATAGGTTGCCCAAACCTTACATTTTACTGTATTTCATGTTGTTACCATATAAATCAGATCAAAGAGTTAAATCGAATCAATAGACATATATTTAAATTGTTATACTCGTATCATTCCGCACTGACATTCTTCCTATGCATATCCTTTCACATATAATCCATCCACATTTTTCTCCTTCCAAAACCTTACTCAAGAACGTACCATCCGTTTCGACAATTCAGACTATCGACGTTCTCAGCTATCATCTCGCCAGTGATGGTGATGCACCATAAGCCATACCTCTAGATAAGTCTCTGTGATGCATCCACATGTGACTATCTGAAGTTGAGAGGGCTCTCGCGGGTGACCAAGTCCTTCATCCACACCTATAAATTGTTCCCCCGTAAGGATGGTTTCCTTTTTCAAGGTTGAATGAATGATTGCCGCAAACGCAGTAACAGAATACTCCAAGGGACTCGCTAGTCGAAAGCATCAGCCATCGCATTAGGGCTGCTAACCGCTAGCGACTCCACAATCCCGATGATTCCAGAGTCTTCGATAATACTAACAAAACCGTATGTATATCCAATAGCTTCGAGGGCATGGGATTTCTCGGCTCTGCCTCCCACACTATCCAATGTAGTATAACCCAATACGAACGAACATCAAAGATCTCAGCCCTCGCAATGCCCCTAATTCTTACAGCATACATACATACATAGATATATGTCACGCCTTGTTCCCAATGGGGTAGGCAGAGACCACCTCTCTCTACTTGCTACGATCTTGGCACACTTCTCTTGCTTCCTCCACTTTCATGAGCGTCTTCATGCATGCTCGTCGGTTGCGAGTACTCTTGACCCGACCTTTCTTTAGGACATCTTCGATTTGATCGAGATATGTCCGCCTAGGTCGACCTGCACCGATCCTATCATTCTTACCTTGTGTATCTCTTTCGTTAATCTTCCTTCATTCATTCTTTCAACATGGCCGAACCATCTAAGCATCCCTTTCTCTATCATTGTCACTACATCTTCAACTACGCCGCATCGCTCTCTTATCACACTGTTCCTGACTTTGTCCTTCAGATTCACTCCAATTATACTTCTCAAGCATCTCATCTCCACAGCATTAATCCTACTTTCATACAGCATCTGCAATAAATTACTAAATATACGTCCCACGCAATTGATTTGACTCTCAATTACTATCTTCAATAGCACCACGACCCACTGCATCTTTCCCAATGCATGTACAATTATACATACTTCACACTATCGTAACTATAAAACGCTTTAATGCTTACATTGTGACAATAAATGAAACATGACTAGCGTCTGACCAGGAGATATATCCGCCATATCCGAAGAAAATTTAAAATCATCGGTACCGCTTACAGGCCAGCATAGATAATTTCAATTGTCTTCTTGAATGCTTTGACTATTTTAGTATGAAGATATTTTAATGCCAATAAAAAGATCGCAAATCCCATAAATATACGAATTTTTTCCGCCATATGGATCTCCGACAAATTGTGCCTGAGCTTACATACTGTACTGCTGACTTAGAACATTGATTGATATCGTGTCCACAAATTGTCCGATTTGTGAAGTAATAGTAAATGATATCACTGGCATAATAGTTTCATTCAGTGATTAATCTGTCGCTGATGCGAAAATATATTAAATTGTCCTATAATATTATAATACTAAGACGTATAAAGGATATTTTTTAATCATAGTTTTTAAGTAATTGACCGGAATTCAATTGTTGTTGAAAACAAACTGTTGACAATATAGTTACTAAATTGATATTTTAGTAAAGGTAAACAGATCCTTTACTAAAATGTCAAATGAGAGAGAACGAGATTGCTTCCATTAAAACTTTTCTGGTTCAAGGTCAACATTCCATGTATAACAGCGACGTAAATAACGATGTTTAAGTTGCGATGAAGCTCGTGAGACAACCATGAGAAATATTATTAGGGTTTAAAGAAAATGGTGGAAACAAATATCTTCCAGTAATAAATGTTCACCATTGTATTAACAATAATGTTATGTTTTGAAAGCATATAAATAAAAAAATATTGACCAATACTGGTAACGAAATCCAATTATCTGGACTACTTTCGTAACGGTGATAAGATTAAGGAACTGTTTTTTAATCTATCAAACATGAAAGTGACCAGGATTGTAATATTTTAGAAATTACAATATATTTACAATACTAATTACTGTTTGACTGTATCATCTGGCGCTCCATTTCTATGGTAAAAATGTCATCATTCGGAGTCATGATTTTACTAACACTAATCAATAAGAAACTCGAATATCATCAATCGCAAAAAAAACTAATTTTATGGTTCTTGGCTTATGAACACAGAACAATTAAATTAAAAGACTTAATCCTGTAGTAGATATAAAGAAGAACAATCCAAATTACTCGATGAATCAATAATTTGGGAATACTTTTAGATAGCTAGTTGCATTTCTAAAGTCACGAGGAGGCTCAACATAATAGGTGCTTCTATAGACTAAAAGTTCTCTAAGAAAACCGCATCGGAATTAAAAGATTCTATCAGTGAGAATAGAATCATAGCAAGCGACATTTTCAAACCCATGGACGAACACATCATCGTTTTTACATGATATTATCAAGTAATTATTTTAACAACTGATATATTCTGCGCTAAGCTTGTATGTCCACGAACAATATTATCGATCTCAATTTTATCATTGGAATTAGAGGGGTAATATAAATTGAAACATAACTCAATAATGTTTCAAATCGAGCCGATAAATTGTATCGTTACCTTCACTTCGTTACTTATACAAGCTAACATTTTTCGTTTTATTTTCGACATATCTACAGATATTGTCAACTCTTTTTAACAGCAAACTTATCTACAATTCCAAATACACATCATGACAGGAACTTCTGGGTGGCTGTTGTAAAAAATATTTGATATAGTGTCGTTTCCGCTTTTAAAGTGTTTGAAAGTGTCAAAGATTCAGAAAGCTAGAGGGAGCTTGTATTTAATTGCAGGTCCTGAAACTTTCCTCATTAGGATTGTTTGACCCTCAGTGGGCTCGGCAACAAAATGCAAATTTATTTTCTCGCGTCGTTATCTTTGGTTTCAGCAAAAAGGGAAATAGAGGAAATTTCATTTGGTTTACAAAATACCAAAATAGCTTTTGCCTCCGTTTAACAACAGCATCCGTTTAACATTACCAGCTGCGAGACTTTCTTACCTTTATTATTGCATTTAGATTACTAAAATCTTTATTCATGTACAAATGTTTATCACTTTTATGTAAGTATGACTGATATTAGCTATTATATTTATTTTGCTTTTTAAAGCATAATAAGCTTTTTATCACGTGTTAGACGCTAAATCATCTTATTGTCCAAAAATTAAATAACCTACATAAGTATTAAAATACTTATGTAGGTTATTTAATTTTTATTCACGTGATATTTCACCGTATCCTATATTATCAATATATGTCGAAACGAAATGTCATGTATGAAATGTAATAAATTTTATTTATCTTGAATCGAATTTAACGCACGAAAACAACTACACAGAGCCAGTAGTATATGACATTCGTTTTAGTTTTATTAGATTGAAATATATAGTAATGATTCCGCCGTTTAGAATCATTTCCATACAATGCCGAAACAATTTCGATAACGAATGGACTTTCTTTAGAGGTTTGAATACGCTTATTAAAGTCTCGAAACCAGAAGAGATTGGCATATTTACTGCACGCACTCATAGTTACATCTCATTCATAGTCAACATCCATCGAGTCGAGTGGTTTGTACATCGGATTCAAGGTGTCATAATCTCTGAGCACCCGGGTTCGAGTCCCGGTGGGGGCAGCTGTTTGTGTGATGTATCCGAGCATTTACTATAATTAATTTTACTCTAATAATTATTTTACTATAATTGACGTAAATTACTATTATTGTAGTAGCTAGTATAAATTATAAATAAATTTTGTATTATGCGCTACTTCTTACAAAACATGAAACCTGTTTCGATAATAAAACGCAAAAATACACCACTATCCTGTTATTCGTCGCCGTATTCCACTCGGAATCATTTTCCTACTGGAAGATTAAACCTCTTTTTCTGTCAGTCACCGAATCGTGTTTCTGACAAATTTTCTTTCATGTAAGGCGAACCGAGAAACCTGAGTTTTGTTCCACAGTCTATTTATAAGAGTGCAGCTCATTTCCTCTTGACAGATAGACGTGTTTGGTATAATGGAACATTGAGACTTGACACCTCATAACTTTGATATGTTTTTTTCCTGAACATATGTACTTTCACTGTGGGTCTTGATAAGAATGTCTAAATACTTATTTCAAAGTTTTCATATTCTGGTTTTAAGTAAATACTTTCGTGACATACCTGTAAAATATTCATGAAATTTGTAATATAGCTGAAAAATACTAATTAATTAATTTCGTTTATAACTTTATTGCTTCTGAATTAATGATTTAGAAAACATTACAAGTTTGAGAATCTTTTCATTTTAAGGCAATTTTGAAATATAAACTAATTAATTAAAAAGCAAATTTATTGATCAAGTTTTTTGAACTTTCAAAGATTTTATTTATTTTCATATTACGTACTAATTATTATAATATATGTACTTAGTCTCAAAAACACGAACAATAAAGAAATCTGCGGTGGTAATAAACAATTTATCTCCTACAGGAAGTGGAATAAGAACAATCAACGGAAATAATGGACTAGAAGAAAAGTTTCCCACAAAAAGTAGTTCTACGTAAGGAATAAATCAGATCGAGGTATAGGAAACTGAAGGCGTGAAATGGGGACACAAATTGTGATTGATGGCGCTCTTCCTCATACCCACACCGCGGGCTTGCCACTTACGGGATCCAAATAATAAATGCTCCTAAGATGTACTTGAACTTATTTATAACATTCATAAATATACACAGATCTAAGTTGGTGTGAAGATTTTCTAATCTTTTGATAGATATACTTAAATTTAACAGATTTTGATGATGCAATTGGGCTCGTTTCGAATGTGGAGATATTTTATTTTGCTTAATTTCTGCACCCAAAAAATAAAGTACATTTACACAGAAACTGCTTATTTCTATTCTAATTTTTTCCAGAGCCGTGCGACAGGAAGTCACAAAGAGAGATTATGCATTGAATGCCTATAAAATTACATTTATAAAATGACATCTTATATGTAAAAATGAATCGCAAAATGTGTTGGTAAGCGCATAACTCAACAACGCCTGGACCAATTTGGCTAATTTTGGTCTTGAATTATTCGTAGAAATCCAGAGAAGGTTTGTACGTAAGAAAGAAAATATTAAAAAAATCTTGATAAAGTGTTCTTTCTATACTTCCATATACAAACAATTTGTATTAATACTTAAAAGCCAATTTGAACCTTTGGCAAAACAATCGAAGACAAAAAAAGTGACGTTAGTTCTGTCAAACAAATTTTATGTCATCATATGTCATTTCAAGTAGGAACAAAAAACTGCCACTTTACAAATCTTTTTGACAGGACGAAGTCTGTCGGGTCCGCTAGTTTGTAATAAAATGTGCATATTATAACTTATTTAACGCATCAGTTCGTACGTTTTATAAATGATAGCACAATGAAACGTAAATTAATGATAGATATATATTAGTAGGTATTTACGGTGAAGGAAAACATCGTGAGGAAACCTGCGTACATCTGCGAAGCGATTCAAAGGTGTACGTAGTCAACCAAGCCGCACTGGGCCAGCGTGGTTGACTAAGGCCTAATCGCCCTAACGTAGTTAGGGTAGGCTCGAGCCTCTCGGTGGGGACGTATATGAGCTGTGATGATGATACGAATATTTATAAAATTTCTATCTACACGTTTTAGGTAAATTATCGCGTAACAACAATATTTTATATAAATCTACATGTTTAATTGTCCTACAAGTATACATCATATCCGATATCACCGAAAGACACACAAGCATCCTAAACCATGCTAGGGCGATTAATCTTTATTTACCCACAAGTTCTTCGCATCTGTATATAGTTTTCTTCATGATGTTTTCCTGCCCAATAAAACTATCACATAACATGTATATACTCGTATATGCCTATTAAAGGATCCATTTCTTAATATTATTTCTTGATAAGTCAACAATGACGAATATTTTATTTTATTGTTACTCAGCCTAGAATTTAATGCAATCAAATGTAATCTAATACAATGATAAAACGCGATATTGATGCACCATTAATGCGTAAATGTTAACCAAATTAAATCTCAAATGGAAAGGAGTTTCTCTCAAAACTTAACAATATTTATTTATAAGATCATAAAATCCGTAAAAATCATTTGTATTCTGAAAATAAAAGTAATTCAGACAAAGTGTAAGCTTCCTATTGCAAAATGTCTTTACTTAGAAGCCATATCAGCGCTTAAGATCATAAGACTTGTAATGAAAAGATGGTTGATGTTTAAAAAAGAGGAGTAAACGAAACGGTACCACGCCTTCGAGCTTGGAATAGTTACTGAGCTTAAGTGATTTATCGTGTTGTGGCCAACTGCACTTAATGTAAGATTCTTTCAGCTGACACTTTGGATGACTTTGGAACTTCCTAAGTGACAGTAGTAGACAGTTCTCTGAATGGAACATACTTGAGACTCTCTTGGGCTCGGCTGTAATGTAGCTATGGGACTTATTACCACCCACGACCTTGTATCATTTGTCCGGTACATCATATGAATTTAAGATCAAATTAGGAGTTTATTTTACATGAAACTCTTTTTTCGATAGGGAAAGACAATTCTTACTTGCTAATGAATGTACTATTCTGTATGTGTAGTACGATTTCATCTAAACTTTGTAGAATCAATTGTAACGAAATTTCTCAAGTTCGGGAAATAACATAGGATACTTTTTGTAAAGTGGAAAAAATATTATATATATATATATATATATATATATATATATATATATATATATATATATATATATATATATTATAAAATTGAAGAAGAAAGAGCTACACGATTTGTTTTCTGATCAAATCTGATCTTCTTGACCACGCTATAAGCAACAGGAGCTTAGCATCAACGAAAAATAATAAACAACGAAAAAAATTAATTTAATTTAAATATTATTATTTTTACATTAAATTCATCGTATTAAAATCTATATATTAAAGTATCAACTATCATTGATTACATAACTCTGAGTAATAATTTCTAGTTTGTAAATTGCAAAATGCCATTAAGGTAAGCAAATTAGTCATCCATGCTAAAAGAGACGTACCTAAGTGATTTCTTTCACATAGAAAAGAGATAATAATATTATAGATTACACTACGCTATAATATCAGCGGGACTAGCTAACATCTATACTTATAATAAAGAGAGGTCAATTCTGTACATGAAATATATTTCCAAAATAACTATAAGGGGGTGATTAGGGATAGCTACTGAAGCCAAAAATGCAATCAGTAAAATTTTGTGTCTGTCTGTATATCCGTTATAGAAACAAAAACTACTGGACGGGTTTTAACGAAACTTAGTACAATTATTTTTTATACACTTGAGCTGGTTATAGTATACTTTTCATCACGCTACAATTTATGGAAGCAGAGCAGTGAAGGGAAATATTGGGAAAACGGGAGAAGTTACTCCATATTTAAGCTTCCGTCGCGTGTGCAAGCTTAATAGTTAAATCTACACAGAAATCATGTATGACGGAAATTTTCTCCTTAAAATAAAAAAAAAATATCTCACGATAGCATATATCTATCTTTTATGATTGACTCACAATAACACGTGTAACTCCCGATAGCTTAGGTCCTAAGCTATCGGGAGTTACTCCTAAGCCTTAGGAGTTCGAAGCTTTCTGATTATATTTGTCTACTCTTACGTTTATAACACTCTCAGTCATTAAAAATGCTACCTAAAAATACGATTTCACGCGGACGAAGTCGTGGGGACAGCTAGTTGTAAATACAGCAACAAAAATTCGGGGTAAGATATTTACCTTTTAATTTCTAATAGAATGAGTGCTTTAAGTTGTAACTACCGATTTACGTCTCATCAGCTTTTATGTGCGCTTATTTAAAAAATTATATTGTATCTTAACTTGCTTTTTACCCTAAAGCCGCTGAATAAAGTACACATGTGCTTGTGGTATGTATATTGATGTATTAACATAAATATTTTTATATTAATATTATCATTGGCCCAATATGGGAACAATTTCGCCCCATTATACAAGTAAACTATTGCCAGTGTATAACAGAGACTCAACGGTCGAGAACAAAGAAAACGGATAATTAAAGCCCAGCTACGAGAAAAGAGATTTTTAATGAACCCTGACGTTTGCCACGTAATAAGACTTTATTATAACCATAAAATCCCATAATTAAATCATGAAACAGCCTCAAATATGTAGCCGAGTAGTCTTACAGACTTATTCACTAGTTTTGGGTAATGAATAGGTAATTAAGGTTTTCTTATTAATTCAATATTAATAAAATAGCAAGCACTTAATATTATAAATTAATATAAAAACTTATTACTGTTGTATATATTAAATAAAAACACCCATTAAAAAACCAATGTTAATCTAGACTAGCGCAAATAGCTAAATTATTGGTTAGCTTTATATTCTTTTATAGTATGTTTTAAGGTGATCTTACTACTTTTTTTTTGTTCCACCTGAGGAAAATGCATTAAGTTGCATACCCCGGCTGTGGCGAGCCGGCGGTATGTGGGGCTCTCCTCTCCTGATGGCCTTCCTCAGGCATGTAGGGAGCCCCCGGCAACACCAAGCTACTTCCGGGAACCCCCAGCCTCCGCTCCCCCGCCGATACAGGGGAGCCCTCCTCGGGGGAGGCTACAATACCTCCTCCGATCTCCACCACCGACGACGCCCCCCGGCCACGGAAGGGGCGTGGTCCCTGCCGGGTCGCCCTATCCGCGGGCGCGATTTCCTCGCGCCCGCCGGCGACCCGCGGCAGCGCCACAGCTGTACTACCGAGCCCGGCGCCGCGCCGCCTCCTTCGAGCGGGATCAGCCATCTCCCGACTCCGCTCGGCGGCTTCCTTCTGGAGTATCACTGCTTCACAGAAGGAGGCTACAGCCCTCCAACCTCCCTCGTCCGCCAGCATTGCCGCAATCAATGCCAGCGGAGACAGATCTCGCCCGATCTCTGGGACCAAGACTCGGCGCTCGGAGGCCCACGCGGGGCACTCCGCCAGGTGTGCTGGGCCGAGTCGAGGTTGGATGCGCAGTGGTGGCAATGTGTCGATCCCTCCCGTCCTATTCGACACAGATACTCACCGAAGCAGCCGTGCTCGGTGAGGAGCGTCCCAGAACCGTCGCCGCCTCGTACGAGATTGTACGGTAGCCTGGTACGATCCGTATGGCCATTATCCGCTGCAGGCTCCGTAACAGAGCTCTGCAGCGGGGGGACCTCGCGCAGTCTTACGACCACACGGGAGCCCCATACATGGCCACGGATCGCACGACGCCCTCGTACAGGCGGCGAACTCCATCCCTCGGTCCCCCGAGATTGGGCAGCAGGCGATGCAATGCGCCCGCCACCCTTTTGGCTCGGGGGATCAACCGCACGAAATGCTCCTCGAAGCTCCAAGGTGATCTTACTCCTAATTATGAAAAGTGATCCCGAAATCTATATCTGGAAATGATAAGCACAATAACAGAGGAATTGTTTGTTACCTTTACCTATAATTTTCCCCCAGAATTCTAAAAAAACCTTTTCATAGCTCATTTGAGTGACCCGTGTGTAGAAATAAAAAAAATTAATGAAATAAATGAATTATACACGCCAAAAATTGACGTTCATTAAAGAACATACTAAAATTATAAGCTGCCTATGTACAAGTTATATACATCCCTACCAAAATCAACATGTGACAAATACAAAAAGAATATCCAAATTGTTTAATATACTCAATACCGCGTCAGATTTTACATGTTGATTGTATATTTTGATTAAATTCTTTATTATTACCTTAATTGGACTGCACATTTCGTCAAGACAGTACGATATTATCATTGAATATTTTTTTACAAATTTTCGGTCTACTAACACGGTTTTACCCGCTTTATATCTAATCCCTTAGGAAAGGGTTATTTTGCCACACATGAAATTTCCAATACATGAAATTTGGGTATGAATGATGATATATACCAGACATTACACAGACTATCCAAATTCATAATTTTAACCACTTTATAATCTGTTTGTGTAGTGTATCTTTATATCTATATATGTATGTAGGGACAGACATCTCGACCTCCGTAGTTGAGTGGTTAGTACACCGGTTTCAACGTGTCACCATCTCTATAGTCCCGGGTTCGAGTCCCGGTGTAAGCAAATGCTTATGTGATGAGTGCGAGCATTTGTACCTTAGTCATGGCTGTTAATATATATTTTTATCAAAAATATTGATATATGTATAACATATGTATGTCTATCCGTTACCCTAGTTCCCATAACACAAGCCGTATAGAGCTTACTTTGGGCTAGGCTAATTGTTGTAAGTGTAAGAAATATTTATTTATTTACACTATCACTATCACTTGCATCGCTAGCACTATCATTATAACGTCATATCAAAGATAATCTATTATCGATGTCTTTGAATATGCGTACTTCGCATAATAAAATACAAGTTACAATAAATAAATTTGATGAAACAACGTAAACGATCGTTTATGTACATGCAGATTTCGCACGCTCCATAAATGACATTACGTAATTTGATTTGACGAACTAACAGAATTTTTGAGTCAAAAGCATGATCGCATCTCAAAGGCGGCTGTTTCGCATATAAATTGACGAATTTGCCTCAATTTACACCTTTGTACGCGGGTGACGCCGAGTTGGAGTTGGTAATTTATAATCGGTTTAGTTTACACACACGAATGCTTCTCCGTAAACAGTACATTCAAATAGTATATAGGGCTACGAATTTCAATTTGTAAGCATAAATTAATTATAAAGTTAATAATCGCGCATTATGATGGCGCGTCTGAAGTCGATGTAAGAATTTTCCTATTCCTATTGAATACCAGTGTTAAGACTTAATAAGCAAGAAATTTTTATACATATAAATATAAGATAATAGCACATTACCACTGCAAATTTTAAACATTGCGTTGCGGACCGTACTAATCAACAGTACTCATATATCGATAGATCAACTCAAAAATTCAAAATGATTTATTTAACAGTTAGATGTTAGCGTGACCACTTTTTCATCAGACGATCTACCAAAAATGTTAATAAAATCTACCAAATCCTATTTCAAATTCTACCACTAATATACCAAGAATATATGTACCTGTTAATCTATGTGGTTGGCACGTTAAATAAAACGATTATTTTGAATAAAATCTTTTATTTATTTATCGTCATTATCACTATCCTTTTTAACATTTTTATATATGTAAATTTAGAGATAGAATGAGCCCGATTCTGACTTGATTCTCTAAACTTAAAACTAAATTTAAGATCTGTCTCTCTCTTTCACTCTGTATTGAACATTACAAGGACAGGCCACTATTTTAAATTTAGAGAATCATGTCAGAATCGGACCCAGTGTCATTCATTACAAAATACCAAATTGAACTACTTAAGTAATTTATTTTAAGTTAAATTAAAAGTCCAAGTCTATACAAAATTAATTGATTATGTTAGGTATAATATCATTGTCATCAAAACAATGATATTATATATATATATATATATATATATATATATATATATATATATATATAATATATATATATATATATATATATATATCATATGCATAAAATATCATTGCCTCAAAAACTAATTAAGAGAAACACCTGCCTGTGATGATCCGGAAAACCCAATCATGTTTTTATTGTGTTTAGCTGAATTGCTGTGCTCTTTTATTGATGCCATTCGAGGTAAAACTTTTGTGTTACAGGCTTTACAAAGCGCTATGGTTGTCGTCACGACATTTACACAGCCACGCTGAAAATGATGGGTTTTCCTCCCATTCAGAACGATAGTGCTGTTTGTATTTCCTTTTCATGATTTTAACTTAATTTCGATTCTAACTTCGCAAGTAGCCAAAAGAAATCAAAGAATGTGAACGAATGACTGACAGAGACAACGATTTCTTAACGTCGTGGTGGCATCGTGCTTATGTTACGGGAAAATCCACTTTTTTTTTGTTCCCCCTGAGAAAAATGCATTAAGTTGCATACTCCGGTTGTAGCGAGCTGGCGGTTATGTGGGGCTCTCCTCCCCTGAAGGGGGAGGCCTACCCACTAAATACCTCAGGGATGGCCTACCTCAGGGATGGCCTTCCTCAGGCATGTAGGGAGCCCCCGGGAACACCAAGCTACTTCCGGGAACCCCCCGCCTCCGCTCCCCCGCCGATACAGGGGAGCCCTCCTCGGGGGAGGCTACAATACCTCCCCCGATCTCCACCACTGACGACGCCCCCCGGCCACGGAAGGGGCGTGGTCCCTCCCGGGTCGCCGTATTCGCAGGCGCGATTTCCTCGCGCCCGCCGGCGACCTACGGACGGGAAATCCCCTGGAATATATTTCTAGCTTTTCTTTATTGTCAGCTTCTTAGTGACCATAGAGTTCTAATTTCTTTTGGTCTGGATATGTTCTATAAATACCAATTTTCTACCAAAATCTACCAAAAAATTTGGCACTACTAAATCACTATTCAAATCTACCAAAAAAGTAGAAATCTACCAAAAGTGGTCACGCTGGACGCACGGCTAAAGCACGACGGACGTAATAAAAAAAATATTGTAATGCTTAAAATAAATTTACTTTCTTATATTTATTTTGCCATAATATCTGTGTGTTTCGTGTTCATTAAACTTACGTCTATCTCAACTTGACACGTAATAAGGATTTCAATAATTAAATGCTCCTTAACAAACTTAAGCCTCTTATTCTGGATGTATTAACCAGTTATCAGACATGAACGCGTCTTTTGTTCAATGATTTTACTGTCTAAATTAGTTATTATCATTAATGACATGTTGCGCTAAAGTGCCAGAATGTAATAAAAGTATGTGAAGTATGTTTTTGGAGAAACGAAAAGGAAAGGAATGTTAGATATGGACAGTTGGTTGCCAAAAGACGGACTACATATTGTTTGGAATCAAAAACAGGAAGGGATGATAAAATATTAAAATAAAGCTTTAAGAAGGAACCACGCGGTATATTTTCTAAATAAATGTAGTCCTCTGTTTTTTCACTGGAAAATCACACTAGAGCAATATTTAATTTTCTGCTCGTCTTTTATATGCATTGTACAAAAAATCGACATACGGTGGTATTTTCACACAAACATACTCAATTCCTTGAAATTGTCCTCAAAAAGGCCAGGTCAGAAGTACCCGCAATTGTCGAGCATGTATGAGGAATGTTATGAAAGTAGATGAAGCGAAAGAGATATGTAAAGACCGTAGCAAGTGGAAAGACGTAATCTCTGCCTACCCCCGTGGGAAAAAGGCGTGAGTGTACGTATGTATGTATGTATACTCAATTCACAACTGGGCATACCTTTTAGTTAACTTAGAAAATAAATAAATGATTCGTCCTTTGTGTGCTATGCTCGCATTCATCACACAAGCATCTGCCCCCACCGGGATTCGAACCCAGGACCTCAAAGATGGCGACTCTTGATACCGGTGTACTAACAACCCTACTACGGAGGTTGACGAATATTCTACTCATGTTTGTTAAAATACGTAAAAATGTAAGTAATCGATTCTCCAAGGTCACCTAGTTATCTAGCTGTGAAACATGATAAGTAGTTCCTCTACTTAATACGAGTATGTTAAGGGACGAACGCAAAAGGTCTTATTATGATCTCGCACGGCTCAATACTTGAACACGTCTGCTCACCTCAACTTTCAGGGACACTTATATTTATTTAATTCACGCTTATCAACCACACTACAACCTTGATTATATATATTTTATAGTTGTTTTTACAATAAAAATATATAGATTAGATAATTTGATTTATAACAAAAAATAAAAGTATTAAAATACGGTGGAAGAGGAGCAGGCACCCAGGCGTATGACGGACATTTAAAAGGTTTTAGAATCGGTTTTCATTGTTAACTGGTAACATGTATTTCTTTGCTGGATCGCATTACTTATTTTTTAAGCAAGAAATTAATTATAAAATAATTTTTTTTATTATTATTTTCATTATTTTCTTCTGAAAATATTATAAATTCCAGTTAACAATGAACATATGAACAATGAATCCAAGAATAGAATATTTCTGTTAAAATCATACTAACAGAAATATTCATTCTTGGATTTCCAGTCTTTACTTACATTCAACAAAATATATAACGAAGCATTCAAATAGAAACTACTGAGTTCAAACTTTCCGCAATTTATGATTATTTCTGTTCATTAAAATATTAACAAACCTAAAGATTTTGTGACCGCGATCGTAAAGTTTAAGTCACTCACTTTGTAACTTTACAAGGTTGCTTTGGTAATTAATTTCTTAGAATAAATAACTTACAGAAATGTTGTATAAAGATTTTATAGATATATATTTTTTTTAATTTTGTTACAGAAAAATCACTAAAATAAGCTACAACTAAGCTAACTACACTCCTATACGTTCCCAGCGAGAGGCAAGCCTACCCTATATATGATAGCGATTTTGGCCTTCTACCACGCTGGCCCAGTGCGGTCTTTATACACCTTTGAATTTTTTCGTAAGTTTATGCTGGTTGCGTCATAATGTTTTCCTTCACGTTAAGAGCATCAAATATAAGTACATATGAAATTCTAAAAACACATTAGTACATAGCAGGTTCGATCCCGGGCCCCCGAATCATCCCATTCGTAAAACAGCGCCACCGACGTTCGACGGGCTTATTACGTACTACTGATGTGCCGGATATCCATATCCGTGACCGTATCCGTTACTTTTTGGCGTATCTTTTACGGATCTATTTAGCAGAGTCTTTTTTGAAGTATAATTCATATTCTTGAGAGTGTTTTCTTTGTAAATTATATTTTATGGAAGTTCAGCCTTTACCCTTACGAGAATACTTTCCATCACAAGTTTTCACAGACTTCTTTGTAGTATTTTTTTTAAATCATGTACCAAAACAAAACACAAGCGTTATCTTTGCTGCCCAGTGTCACATTAAAGTAAAACAAAACAAAAAAAAAGACCATTACGGTAAAAAAAACATATCGGGACACAAACGGCATATACAAAGAAATTGAAAGAACTATCATGGAGTCCACAAAACTTCATTATTTATCCTAATTTAGGGTAGACGCAAGCCAGTAATTTAAAAGGAAGTAAGATGATCGTTTCACTTTTTTGTTTTATAATTCCGAAACTCGGACTTGTTAAAATGGGCTTTCTTTTTGGTATAAAATTATTTTAATGATCACCGTGAAACAAAAGTAATCGATGCTAGACATTGTCTCCCCATTTAAGCTTAGCGTTTGCGCCACTAATTACAAGGAAAACATTAATTGAAATGCCTGTTTTCAGAAACTCTATTCAATATTTCGATTAACCGATAGAGATTTCAATTTCCTTTAGTCACGTGCGAGATATCGGATCCCGCGGTTAGCGTTGGTAATGAGCGACGGATGGCAATTTCCCTAGATGGGCTTTTGGTTACGGGCGCTCCCTGTTTTTATACCAATGTGCTTTTAATACGTCTACCTTACTCATGTCACGAGAGTCATATCATAATACTTCATCACCATTATCTTTTTTATTCAATAAACTTGACGAACAAGCTGTCCTGACCGTACATGTCTTCATTGTACATTTTTTTTGTATTTTTTTTTATGTATGTGTCGCAGCCAATTGGTTAAAATAGCCGTTCAATCAAACAGCTAGCCCTTTGACTGAACAACGTCATTCAATCACACAGCTATAAGTCGTTTAGCCGACTTGTTGATTGCAACGTTCAACATTACAGCTAGACGACGCTTAGCCAACTGGTTAAATGGCAAATTAACTAAGGTGACCATTAGTTTAGTACTTAATTTGAGAGAATAGGAAGACTTTTTGTAATTTCTTGGAAGGTTATTTTTAAATTAAGTTTAAGAAGTGACCAAAAATTTAATAATAAGTAAAATAAATAAAATATATATTTTAACCAGTTGGCTGCGACATATACATCTATATAGATAACAGCGCCAAATTGTGACTAGAAAATGTCAATTGAGTAATTACGTGAATGTTGTAACGAGCAATGTCATGAACTCTTGAATACTATCTTTAAAATTGGAAGATAACAATGCAAGCTTGTTCGTTTTGCGGCAGAATAATAAGAATATTATAAAATTATTCCGGATTGCAATGTCTGTTTCCTAAAATGTGTTTTACTCAAATTGTGTAGTTTATTACAATATAAATTTTTCGCTGTGTTTGCCCCTTAAAAGCTGCATGTTGTGTTACATCATTATTTCTCATTTTCATACATCCTTATTGCGGCTGAGATAGTAATCACCGCACCGGATAGCGCGCAGACAAACTGCTGAACGAGAATATAGATATTAATATGTGCGAAATGCTCAGTCATTATCTTTTTGTGTCCGTATACTCTATTGTATTTTATTAATGTATTTTAAAAAGCTTTTACCTACGGACGCTTTAAAAATTCCAATTTAGAGCATATGACAATATTAACGACTTTTAACCTTACTTTATTTGTGAATAAGTACAAAACATTTAATATTGAATAAATTTCTCCGTCTTTATCTTTATCGTTTCAATTTATTGTCTTCGCAAGATCGAAGTGAACAAAGCCTCCGGAAATTGCTCTGTGGTGAAATGCAAACATCTTTAAACAAGATTTTAACAAGTTGCAAACAAACCAGCCTATATAGTCAAAGAGTGCTTCACGGTCAGAAAAGATTTTCTAACTGATGCTAGTAGCAATATTTTATATAATTGGTCAATTATATATATATTAAACTCCTTGATTTTCACATACGTAGCGAATTACATATACGAGTATAATAATTAATTAATTTCCATATATTTTGCCAGTAAAGCATATAAAAGTAATAATTTAAAATAACGAATATTTAATTACACTTAAAAGAGATAATAATTATACAATGTCATAAATATAATTATATTATTTAACATTCCTGGAGACCTATTTTTGAATTACGAATGCGACTTGGAACTCACCGCTGACTAAATAGTCAGCGGTGAGTATATATATATATATATATATATATATATATATATATATATATATATATATATACTTAACCATTATATATATATAGACTGAAAAATCAACACATCGACTTCAGACGCTTGTCAATATGTTCTCTAAACAAAAAACAGATAACATTTCCACAAGTATGACTTGATTACGAGTGGGTGAGGGCACTCGTAATGAAATCACACCTGTGACTAAGGTAGTCACATCAGTGATATTCAAAAATAAGAATTATTGAAAATCTGTGATTATTGTCACATCGGTGATTTCGAAGTCGCATACGATTCAAAAATAGGTCTCCTGGCGTGATGGCGCAGAAAATAAAATTCCCTCGCGTTGTTCCAAATTAAGTAAACAAACTGAAAATAATTAACTATCACCGTTGAAATATAACTGGGTCATCATTAAGTTAATCCCAGGGTGCTTACCAAATTAACCTTGACGCACCGGCTTCCACCGTCAAATTGAACTGGTCTCGGAAAATCCGTCGACAAAGATGACTACGCTTAGATTTTGTTGAATAAAACATTGTGAGAGGAAAAGGAAGACTCAAAATAGACTTAATAGAGTTTTTTACCTTCTGCTAAAATGATAGTACAACTTAAAAGACTAATAATGAAAATTGCTCTCAATTCATATCAGTTTTCTCATTATGAAAAAACAAATTTTCCATGGTAAAAAAATGTCCTATAGAATATTTTAAGGCTGCTATAATCACAATTGATTTCGCAGTTTTTAAGTTTAGTCACTACAAACACACTACACTACATATTTATCATGTCGCAATTAAAAGACTCGACTTGGTATTTCTATATAAAATACTCAACGGAATCATTGATAGTAGTGATATCCTAAGCTAGGTATTTTTAGTGCTACCGTGACGATGTCCAAGGTATCCCATCGCGAGGACTTTCTATACACCATATTGTAGAAGCAAGTTAGGTTTCAGTTCCCTCCGGGAGGGACCACGCCCCTTCCGTGGCCGGAGGGCGTCGTCGGTGGAGGAGATCGGGGGAGGTAGTGTAGCCTCCCCCGAGGAGGGCTCCCCTGTATCGGCAGGGGAGGGGAGACTGGGCTTCCCGGGGGCTCCCTACATGCCTGAGGCAGGCCATCCGTGAGGTTTTTAGTGGGTAGGCCTCCCCCTTCTGAGGAGGAGAGCCCCACATAACCGCCCGCTCGCCACAGCCGAGGTATGCAATTTAATGAATTTTCCTCAGGGGAACAAAAAAAGGGCTTCAGTTCCTCAATAGTTCGTATATTTAGAGGCTACAACGAGAAACAGTAAAATTGCGGTGTCAGCATATTTTTTGACATATTGGTTTCTTTTAAACGAAAACTAAGTAATTAATAGTATATATAATTAGTAATAATAGGAATATATCGAAGGTCCTTACGTATAAAAGGGCATGTCGAAAATTGTCAATTTTTTAAATACACCTATGGCTTTAGATTGTCCATACGCTCATATCAATACATAATTTTTTTTTAATTGTATGTATTTTACTACATACACAAACCGTATATGAGAATAAGTATTATGGTGCCGTAGACGCGGATATGTATGCTTGTCATTTTGTAGTACGTTTTAAAATGCGCAGCACTCGGTGCAAACGCGATCTTGTCAAACTTAACGTCATTCACGGTCTTCATTAATTTATTTTTTATACTATTGCTTAAAGATCTAGAGATGTTTAAGGTATCATTGTAAACAAATAATTATATTTTTTTCTTTTTATACAGGTAATACTAGCATTTTATCATAAAAAATTGCATTATTTTTTCCTACGTACAAACGGTTATCTAAGATTTGTCTGATGTGGCTTTATTTCAATAACGGTGTAAAAATGGTCGTCTGTCTGTTTGTAATAGAAAATGTACATAAATTAAATATCTTTAAAAACATTTAAAAAATGTCTAACTATAATAACACATTACGCAAACAATATATTCAAAGCTGAAAGTATTTTTATTTCTAGAGCGATTTGACCTTTCATTTCACTCTCCTGTAAACCTTAGTTTTAGACTTATCCTCTTATATGTAGGGACCGTCGATATAATTAAGTAAAGAATAGATGTAGTGTTTGATTTCAGGGGAGATTTTCTCAGTTTGTTTCTCTTTCAATATAAATCTTACATGCAACAACCTTAATGGACAATGTCGTGTACATTTCTAAATGTTATATGTATAAGATAAAGTACCTTAGTTAAGTAATAGTGTAATAATGAAACTTATGATGTTAATGTACTTAAATAAATTAATTAAATAAAACATAAAAGAAAAGGCAGTATTTATTTTGGGTAACTATTCTGATCAAAAAGTAAAGTGCAATAAAAAATTGATAGTATGGAAACTGTATAGCGGTTAAGATTACAACCGTTGATAAAATTTTAAAATATATAATAATATTTTCATTATTTGTTTTATCATATCATCATCGCCATATCAGTGAACGCCCAACTGCTATAATAATAAGCATTCCTAAATATCATCTAATCGTTTACTCCTTTCCTGCGTCGCAGTTCGTGAACGTCAACTATTTTCCAATTCACCAGTCGTTTATAATTTCAACAAAGATTTATTGTATTATAATGCATCACGCATTCATTAGCAATTTTAAAATTGTATAGTTAGATGAGTAATAACAAGACTAACTAAATAACAAAAATTACCAAAAGTGTTATTCAAGAATTACGTTTTCTGTTATTTCAGTGTAATAAATTCCAAGTCGACACAATTTATGCAGAAGTATTTGCTCTAATATAAAGGGCCGTGATTCTGATGAGAGCAGCTAATTAGAGAAGACGGTTTAATTAAACATTAGGTAAAGGGAAGAGGCCCTTTTCAGAAACACATAAATTATTTATCGAGCTATATTGTTTTATAATAGAAATTACGGCAATACGACTAATTGCGTACCCGTTTGTTTCAACTAAGAGACGAAGTTATAAAAAATAGTTGACTATTAATATTCTATTGGGGAAGTGCTCTAATAAAAGGTAGGGAAGGGGGTAAGAGCGAAAACAAAAGTGGTGCAAGGGCTCGAGGCCATTGTCCCCATGTTACGTTGAAATATTAACGAGCATCGCACGTGACATAAACAAAAGAAAAAATATTCTTGCTGTAATGTATATGTACATATAAATGAAAAGAAATAATTGTGAATAATTTAGCATATTAATGTATAAACATATTTTTATGGATTTCAAATAAACTTTACACAAAATCTGACTCCAGTATTAATCATTGTTGCTATATGACTTCCTCTCTCCTGACAATACTATAATATAGTAGGAAGTAGTGGGCTTCACTTGAATATCTTAACAATAATGTAAAAATTACTTTTGCCGAAGCTTACTTCCAAAAGTGGACAGACATATACCTGCTGATAATGATGATAATAATTTAAACTCCAGATTACGATGTGTCAGTATTGTGCCAATATATAAATCTACGAACTATCAAGTCCACGATCTATTTGTAGACAATATTAAAATGAGAAGTTTTTAAAGTTCTATTTTTAATTTATAAAGTTTCATAACCCACGAAATTTTCAAGGTACAGAATAAATTGAGACATTAAATTAAAGATTGTTGAGTAATACGACTTTCCCCTCTCATATTTCCCTACAATTATCCCAAATAAGTTTGTATAAACTCATTTTACGCCAAATTGCTCAGCCGCCTTATGAGGTTACCTATTAAATTAATATTAAAAGTTGTCTGAAAAAACAGCCCTTCGAGGTTCAGCCGAACGTGAAAAACATATTGTGTGTTTGTAAAAACCCAAACGGGACCTTAGTCTATCATTAAAATGAAAAAGAAGGAATAAAGGCGCATTTCAAATTTTGCTTTTGTACATCAAGTGCTGTTCCAAGGATATTTATAATTAACAAACAAGAAGTACCCATTTCGTAAACTTAGAAATAGAAATGAAATGACATCAATAAATTGTTTATTTACAATTAGAGTTGTGAGACATGACTTCCAAGTGCTTTACGATAATTGTATGAGTCTCAAAAAGATACACTTAATTGTAATTGTGTGCACCCTTGCGACAATTGCATATCAATTTGTATGCATCTTTGATAATTTCATGGCCGCCAGTTTAGGACAACGCTATAGTCACACAGATTTTTTTTTTATAGTAATCTAGCTTGTATATACAAAGGCATAATTTGAAAGATGTCGAGAGATCGCTGATACTGACAATACGATGTTTAACTAGTTTCGATGTTTAATTAGGTTCAACCATTTTGCTTTAACTATAAACAAACAATAATAAATAAGATTGCTGTTAACAAATCTGTATCAATATAGTATTGGATCAGAAATGCATACATAGAACTTTCCATAAATTATATTTTACATTAACTCTATATAAACTCTATATATTGCACATTATACGATATTTTGTCGATGTTGATAGCATGTAATTTTTGATCAATCAAACCACCACAACGGAATCCACGTGAAAAACGCAAATAATTGAAATATCTAACTTTTGCATTATGAAAACCGCCGTTATCATGATCGGCATAAGAGCTGTATCAAAGTCAACATTAAAAGTCTGACCCATAGCTGTGTGTACAAATGTACGATAATATGATTACCGCGAACAGATTAATCGCAATTATATTATAGCTCTTACATGAGCTTATTCGAATTAATCATCATATGTCTGATTGCCATTCGCCATTCACAAAATTTAGTTTCAAGGTACTTGAGAACAGAAGAGTCAAGGTATTTTAGAACTTTAGTGCGAACGTGCGCTGCATAAACGGTTCAAGTAACGCAAAAACTATGCATTACGGTATTATTCCTCATTCCTTAAAAGTGCTTAAAAAAGTTAACGAAAGCTTTTATTGAGGTAAATATTTCAAAATTAACACAATATACGATTACTTTTTGTCAACATGTATTAAACCGTATGTAAAAATAAATTATTGATTGTAAGAATTTAATTGTAAACAAAATATATATATCCTTGCCATCACTTGATTTCGATCAACATCTTAGGACATATCATACATAATTTACCCTTGGCGTTGACTCGACCAGACCTGGGTCGAGCCGGCCTTACCGATTGACTCAGATACTCACCTGGCACGGCTGCTTCTGTGAGTATCTGTGTCGAATAGGACGGGAGGGATCGACACGATGCCACCACGGCGCATCCGACCTCGACTCGGTCCAGCACACGCGGGCGGAGTGCCCCGCGTGGGCCTCCGAGCGCCGAGTCTCGGTTGGAGGCGTTCGGAGGAGGTCGGAGTTGGAGCACATGGCGGTAGAATCGCGAAAGCGCACCCCGCCATGTGCCCCACATGGGCCTAGAGAACTCAGGGGGGTTTTAGTGGGTAGGCCGGTCCTCTCAGACCGGAGAGTCCCACACAGATCCGCGCCTAGCCAGCGCGGTGTCAAGGTACATAAGATGCATTTCCCCTCTAAAAGAAAAACATCATAATTTTAAAATACTCTGCAAAAAATAGGCAACTTTCGATTTGTAACTTAGGAGAGGACTAAGGAAGAATTTTTAAGATTCTATCTCCAAGAAAGTGAAACAATTCCTCGCAGACTTTATAAAAGTATTTGTCATATCTATACAAATTAAACTTGTTCAGTCCTGTTCTGATCCTGAAAGCGGTCTGACGTTTTGGCGTTTTGGTATAGTAACTAAGGTATTTAAGTCAAAGCTTAGTGAATCACATAGTTGTATTAGAAATGTATGTTTGAATAATAATTTTTCATTCGGGCGAGACTCTTAACCAATTCTATACCTCTGTAAGATTGCCTTATTCTTCACCAATTCCCCAATTTTCAATAAAGCTGTGAAGATGATAGATAGATGTTGATATGTAGGTATTAAGAGTCAATAAAGACTAACTTGGCTTAATAAAGTAATACATGAACAATGCAGTTGATGTTTTCCATTGGGTCGGATATTACTCGGTGTCCGAATTGGCAAAGCATCGACATGGTATGTTTTAGACGTGAGTAATTTATGTTACGTTTTATCATTATATATAATGAAAATTATAAGACAATCAAAGGTACTCGTACATATGACACATTTAAACACCAATTAGCTTAATACTTTAACTATGTAGATTCATTAATTCGTTCTACGACGCAAATACTTAATACGATTCAGTGAGAAATGTCATCTTAAATTTTTATGAATTGGAAATCAATTGTTGTATTTTTATATATAAACTGATAAGTTATTTATCAATGATGTGGCTGATGCTATAGTATCTGTAAACGTAACAATATTTTCTCTTTTTTCATCTTAATTTCATTAGCGTTAATGCGCAGATGTATACTAGTTGACACACGATGTATTCCTTTATGGTAAAAACTTCGAACAATGTGTAAATACACATGTACTTCGGAAAACAAATTTGAATATGGCAAATTTAAATATCAAACCATCCTGTCAGAATGCTGAAACACTACGCTCCACAAGAAGCCAACTCATCGCAAATCTACACATCAAAAATTACAAAATGTATTATGATGAAATGTTTTTTTTTAACTCTGTTTGGTTTTCTGCGGTCTCTTTGGTCCGCACTCTTTTTTGTTTGTGTTAGTCTTTTTTTTACATTTCCTTATATATTATTTATTCCACAAGTAACATATCATTTGTGGATCAGGAGAAAGGTATTGTTCTCCGTTTTGTGGGGACAGATGGTCTTGTCCCCTACAGTCATAGCCCCATCTATATCTATGTTCTAACTATTCCTTAAGACTATGATAAAATGTTTGTAAAGTATTTTTTTATTATTTTATAATATTAGCCACATTGTTAATAAAGCAAATGCAGAGTTTTCTTTAATAGATAACAAAAACTATCACTTCATTTTTGACTTCACTTTAACTTGAAATATCTAGAATAGTCCTGTTATTGAAGAACGACCTCTCAATATTTTAGAATGTCAGTAATTTCGTAAGCATTTTGCTGTCATACTTTATTATTATAGGTACGAAGTTTACTGGAATGAATTGTCCAACCGTTTGTCGCAGGAAGCCTATTAATTTGCTGAAAGTGTACCGTGATTTAATCTTCCCGCTGCCTACAAATAAATTTCACCATTAACTTGTCGCGAGATAGATTGGATAAATTATAATGTTTGATGAGTTAATTCTGTTAAATATATATATATATATATATATATATATATATATATATATATATATATATATATATATATATATATATATATATTATATATATATATATATATATATATATATATATATATATATATATAATATATATATAAATATTATTAAACATCGTTACTTGTTACTGTATCCTACAATAAAATTCTTATGTTGATAAAATATGTGTTAATTTTTATCAAATACTATCTCCTTGTAAGATTTCATTCAAGCTATCTATCTTCTATTCTATCTTCAGTACTTTAGACTCTAAAGTTGATACCTCACTCAGTCATTTACCAAGCCGTTCTATAATTAGATATATATAATTCATTGATTCATCAGTTAGTTTCTTAATGTATTTATTTATTGTTTCTGATTGGAAACACAGATTGCATTTAATTTGCATTAGTTACACTAAAATCTAATTAATTAATTTAATATATCAATGTTCTTAATTTTCTATCTTACTAAGGATTTAAAAAATCTAATATTTATTGATCATCGTAAATGATCATGAACTGAATATGTAATCTCCATTTCCTTCATTACAACTATATAGATAGATTTACAAAAGATTAGCAATACAAGTATTCTGTGATGCTCCGATTTATAAGGCAATAACGCAATATTAAAATGTTAATCAAGATATAATAAATCGCAATAAAGAAAGTCTTTCTATAGGAAATCCTCGTAATATTAACTAATTATTGGCAAATGAAGCCTTATTAAGATGCGGACATACCCTATTGGCTAGGGCACCGTCCCTCATAATCAAGATCGCCCCGGCTTCACGATCGTCTATAGATTCCTTACCCAACGAGCCACTTGGAAAAACCTCCCGGTAAACTGTTATAACGGAAACTCATTATAGTCTAAACCGACCGAGAAATCTTATAATCTCTCGCTTGAAAATTGAAAATCTTGAATAATTGAATATTAAAATTTATGGATCTGGATTAAATGTTGACGAAAATACTTCAGAGTTTTGAAAAAGCGAGCACAGAGTAACGAAGTACATTTAAATAAGTATTAAGCGAATTTTCTAGTGATAAAGATATGATTCAAGGAAAATATTTTATATATTGAATATGGTTATATAATCTACCGAATCGCAGTTTTTTATAAAAATAGTTAATTATAAAAATATTTAATCATGTGACAGTTTATTATTTTCAAGATATTTAAATAAATACGAGTATAAAAATAAAGTAAAATTTAGTCTTAGAGATTAACTACTCGTATTATTATTATTTTTTTCATAAAATTATTCTGCTCTTTTCACTTTTCATTTATGTTTATGGTATACTCGCCACCATAACATGCAGCTTCGCCATCACTTTGCATCAGGTCAGACTGGGCGAGAATAAATAAGAATAAAGCGTGAGCTTTAGTCTTATTACGAAAACGAAATCTGAATTTCAGTATTAATTGAAACAGATCATCTCAAATAGAAATTGTTTAATTTGGCTACCATTTAATTAGCGCGTGTTATAAACAAAGTCAATTCTGAAGAAGAGCATTGCTCATAATTCCAGGTGGATAAACAAACAAGAGTAACCCATTAAATAAAGTGGCCTACGCGGCGTTCTCCTTGAAATTGAATGTGAAATATATGAGCTTCTCATTGCGCCTCGGTGTTGGACAGTTTCCAGTGGCCAATTTTTATCTCAAGTTACGTCTGTCTTGAGCTACTAAAATTTATGACAACGTTTTATTTTAATGTAATTTAGTAAGAGGTGAAATTTCCTTGATACACCCAGTAAATTGAGTACACAGTTTTTCTGCCCACTGTAGGTAATTTAAAGAAAGGGACGTAATTTTTTACCTTGTAAAATTGGTTTTTTGCTCTCACTCTGCAGTGGTCCATTAGAGGCGTCCGGTCGGGTAAGCCTTTTTACACAACTTTCGCAGCAAGGAACGTAATTATTCAAAGCGAAGTAAATGTTGGCAACCGATCGATTATTATTAACCTTCGTTTAATTAATACACTTACAATCGTAAATTAAGAAGTTATCACATAAAATTCATCTATAACTGTGTTTTATTTTATTTGTATATAATACGCCTATCACGCCAATTCCCCTTGAGGGGCAGGGAAAAATCACAATTTTCCACTTGCTTCCATACGCTCATTGAGTACGGGTACTCTTGACCTAGATTTTTTCAGGATATGTCCTATTGGTCCGAGTTACTTACCAACTAACCTGTTTGCATTTGCCTTATTAATTTCTTTCCTTATTTGCCTTTCGTCTGTCTTTTATTTAGATCTAAATCATCTAAGTATTTCCTTTGCCGCCTACATTTCAACTGCATTAACTCTATTTCATGCACAGAGACATGACTGCCGTACCATATCGACAAGGCTTAACTGCTCAAAATGCCATTTACATCCCTATTAACTTCACTGCTTTTTATTACTTTTCATTCAATGTAAATCTTATAGTTGCCATACCATCTGTTACGAGTATAACTTAGAACCTTAAACATAGATACAAAAACTACTAATTGCTCATTTTGATCATAAAATATCGAAAATCATATTAGAAAATCTTATTGCCACTTTTAAATATCTTTACATTTGTTTCGCTTACATTTACTTTCATTCATTTTCTTTCTAATGCGCCGTGCATTTAGTCAACTATGTGAATATATAGGATACACTTATCAGTTATTATACTGCTTACTCATTCTTAATCCCCTTTAATAATGCATATCATTCAAACAATCATCTACAAATAGATTACCACAGAGAAGCAACAGATCTAACACTTTTTGAATATCAAACCAGTCTATGTGCAGTCCATTTTCACCCTGACGCAACCTCTAAAATCTTTTTATATTGATTTTAGATTTTATCATTTAATATTGTCTTTTGTCTGTATGTATATCATGGACATACATATTTTTTATATACATGGACCACTGACCACTGACTGGACTGATAGGTAGAATTAAGGTTTAATAATATCTGGTTACAAGTATGATGCTCTTGTTTTAGTTATAAATTGAATAACGCGTTAAAATATATATCTGACTACAAATAACATTGCGTCTGACTAAATAGTAAAAGTAAAAAGTAAAAATTCGTTTATTTGATACTACATTATAAATAACTGACAATGTCGCCCTGCCCTCTGATGTAGCTTGCGCTGTGTCTCAGAGAACAGTTCCTTCCCATTTTGTAACATGATTACAGTATGACAATAAATTAACTTTTACAATTACAACATAATTTAATTTAATTATACCTATGCTTAGCATCAATCAGTACTCGTGTTTGTGTGTGTGTGTGTGTGTGTGTGTGTGTGGTGTGTGTGCGTGTGTGTGTGTGTGTGTGGGTGTGGGTGTGTGTGGGTATGTGTGTGATTGTGTGTAAAATTTTGTTATATGAATTTTATACTTTAATGTCTAAAAGATCTCGAAAGAAAGATCGAAGAAATCTTTAAATGTTATAAAGCTTGCTACTGGATTAAATATAGACACGTTATCCACCTATGGCCAATAATCTCAAAGTCATATTACAAATTGAATAAATAAATTCCTAAATCATAAAAGGGTAAATAAATTATCCTTTGAGCTGGCAAGCCGCGAATTTGCAAAAAAATAAACAGTCGGGCCAGAAAGTTTCTTTAGTACCTTCATCTCTATTGTCTCTTTATGATTAAAATGTGCCGAGAGGGTGTAGGTAGGCTCTTAAAATTGAACCCGCCTTCAGCTCATAGCTAGAGACTTAGACGGCAATTCTCGAGCAATCGACATTGAAATGTGAAAACGAAAGATAAGAATTTGTAAAAAACATGTTTCAAACTTTATTTCAATAACATAGGAACATAAAAATTTTAAACAGTTGTCTAATTTATTTGTTTCAAATAATTATTTTCTCTTTCTAGGTATAAATAACTGTCTCTAATAAATTAAGTGCACAATATAAGACCAAATCTGTTTAAAATTCTTAAAAGAATTGAAATAAAAAGAAAACCGAAAAGGAGTCTTAATGTGGGACATTATCTTAAAATGGCGTTAAGCGGCAAGAATATTCTTCGAAATTTTTAAAAGTGTATAGTCCCAGAATAGACTCTCGGTACAAAACGAAGGGAACAAACAGCTCCACAACAAGCTAATGTAAAAACTTCTATTTAAGGATTGTTTATATTGAAAATATCAACGATCACCGTAGCCCTCCGTGAATTTCAAGTCTTTGCTGAGATTTCCTTATTCTGTAATAAAAAGGTAATTCAGATTTCCAATATATATTTACATTATTCATATTATTTTTAATAAAAATCATATAAAATTTAAATAATCTTGTGATGAAAACAAAGTAAAAAAGAGGAGTAATGTGGTATAAACTAATCTGATAAGATATTAATCTTTTTCAAATGATACTCAGATTGTATAATCGCAATATAGTATCTATAGGTAAATGGGTATAATATTTAAAATACTTTGCTCAAATGCATAATTGGTCTATATGGAAAATGATATTAATAATTGAACTAGCGTCTTTCTTGGTTCACAGTAAAGAACTTTTGAGAGCTATGACCGCCTGAAAATATTAATGTCAATTCTTCGCTTAATCATATAAAAAAATAATTGACATATAAGAACTACTTTCAAGAGATAAACTAGTCAAGCCAGCAAGAGAAGACAAGGCAAGTTACTGAATAAATTCGACAACCTGAGCATGGTACAGTGACAAGTGTATTATTTAATGTATATTTTGTTAATTTTTGATTGTTTGTATTTCAAGTATTAGGATTGGTTAGATTTCAGGATTATTGAATTGTAAGTTATATAATTTATTGTTATACTTAACGCTTGTTATTACAAATATAACTGACAAAAGAATACAGTGACAGACGGTGATATCTTAAGGGTTTAGTAGATTTTATTTTAATAATTATACAATTCCATCATGAACATCCTTTTTATTGTCATTCCTATATATGTAAAATTTTATGTTTAAATTGTGTATTCAATTCATGCAATTCACTAGCATATTTTTAATTATAAAAGTGTGCTTCTAACGAAAAAGGTATTTCCTATATTTTATTCATACAAACTCGTTAAAATAAAAGAAGAAAGGAAGGATTTACGCCTGTTCGGTTTCAAGAAAATTCGTCATGAAATTTGACAATACTCCTATATTATCCAAAACGTGAGATATAATATTTTTACAACCAACGCAATGTGCACCTGACTGAACACTAACCTTTTCTAAATACGCACGATTAAACATTTATACAATTTAGAATTGAGCAATCGCAGCTCTATGACATGTTTCCAATTCAGTGGGCTAGGGTTTCCTCTTTGACTCACATTTGGCCGCTTCACTGTTTGTCGGTTCAATTTCAAATGCCTTATGGGAGTTACTGAGCCTTCGATTTAGTCGAGCGCCTCGTGCATTTCGACGGGCCGCAGCTTAAGAATTTTGCTCCTGCATAGCATAAAATAAAAAAGATGCCAAATGGATTAAAAACAGTCAGTATTTTATTAAGGTTTCTGCAAAGTATAATTGTTCATTCTTACGCTTGCTTCTGTACATAAAAATTATGACGGTCACTTTTGTTAGTATGTCAACACGATTGGTGTAAAAAATTCATGTTATTATTTTATTTCACCAATTGTTAACTTGCGATATATCAAAAAACAAACCTATTAATAACTAGCTGTGCCCGCGACTTCGTCCGCGTGGAATATAATAAAAAAATGGTTATTTTTTTTTGTTTTTCACATTTTTTTTAGCGCAAGTTACTCCTTATTACATAAGCTATCTGCCAGTGAAAGTCCCATCCCATCCCAAAAAATTTAAAAATATGTATTTTGGTATGTCTACCGTATATACATTCATATGCATGTAGTAGAAAGCCGTTATTTTAATATTACAAACAGACACTCCAATTTTATTTATTTGTATATATTCTAGGCGGATAATTGTTCTAATTAAGTAATTTTGTTTTGTATTTGTCTTTTTTATTTAGTATAAAGTAAAAATACACGTCCGACAAATGTAATTATATCAAATCGGAACGAAAAGTTTTCTTTTTATAAAAGCTCCAATATAGCCGAGGTAACTAAGGATTAATAAAAGTAAACTGAATGTTTCAATTATAAAATCATACAGTTTATTGCTTTTAACTTAGCAAAAAATCGTTTCCATTGTCTTAACAATTTATTTTAATGTCTTTTTATTCTGACATTTTACAAAGTTGGGTAACATTATTGGTTGCTAAATAAATAATGAAAACCTTAAGCATTTCCCTTAAGACAAACTTCAATAACATCTCCATAAAAAACGACAATTTCATAGGCGATACCTCTTATATTAGAGTTTGTTATAACAATAATTTGACGTTGAAACATCATAGAAACTATGGGTGAAAGCAACTACATCTTGACTTAGAGTCTTGTGCCGTCGCTTTGTGCTCTGTATTTATACAGGCAAAATGAATATACAAGACATTGTGTAAGTATTGTCTTTTGGAAGGTAGCCAAAAGTTGGAGCGACTTGGTAATATTTTTTAAATTCAATTTCAGTGAGGCCACAGCGCTGAATCCAGTCTGCTTAATGTACACCTGGTGGATGTTTAAATGAGATACAATGGACTATTTACGTATTGCTACACAATATATTGCTATGAATCTATGCACAGCTAAGCTGAACAATAAATATGGTTTAAACTGCTCTCCCAGACTGGATTTGTATTATATACCTAAAATTTCTCACGTAAAGATAATTTTGTTGAAACTTTTGTCTAGAAAATTATAATCATTGTAAACACTTATGATATTTCTTCGAATTTTAAAAAATATTTCGGAATCCTAACACTAGATTTTTTATAATGTTGCGAGTAGACGATGTGCTACGAGTGTGCCAAATATTAATGCGTTTATTTAGTAAATTTTGCTTATTTATCATAAATGATCAGCTGAATTTAGAATTAATACTTAAATATTAGCCTCCTGTCTGTCTTTACAGACAGAAACACACATATCATGGTAAATAACTCAATCATTGAGAGAGTTAATAAGTATGTCTATCTTGGGCAAGAGGTTGTAATGGGGAAAGAAAATCAGGGCAACGAGATAAATAGGCGTATAAGATTAGCATGGGCGGCCTACTCTAAGCTTGAATTTGTCTTCAAAATGAATTTAAAGGCCGAACAAAAAGCTCGTATACATGACCAGTGTATCCTGCCAGTGCTCACTTATGGAGCTGAAACCTGGGTATTCACAAAGGAGATTCTCCATAAACTCCAAGTGACTCAGAGGGCAATCGAAAGAAAACTGGTGGGAATTACACTGAGGGACCGAAAACGAAATAAATGGCTTAGACAGCAAGTAAAGTCGCTGATGTCACTAAACGTGTGACAAATTTAAAGTGGAAGTGGGCAGGCCATGTCGCCAGAAATCGAGGCTCGTGGTGCAAAGCATTGGGTGGTCTCCACGACCGTGGGGTGAGGAACGCCCACAAGGAAGGCCAAAAATGCGTTGGTGCGACGACATTATAAAAACAGCAAGAGTGAAGTGGATCGAAGCCGCCCAAGATCGTCGGAAATGGCATAAAATGAAGGAGGCCTACACCCATAGGGTAGAAAATGGCTAAGAAGAAGATTAGCCTCCTGATATTGTTAAACCCATATCATATGTTCTGAACTGTATAAAACTGTAACTATATAAAAGCTCGCACAAAATTCTTAAGATAAGTAATGTTTTAATAAAAAATCACAATAATCTTTCGACCGACATCATTTCTGGAAGTTAAGCACAAAGCGGGATCTCTGCCAACTTTCCTCACCTCATATTAATATATTAAACCGTACAATGGAGCTAACGGTATGCTGAGTAGTTTATTTTTTAGCATCTCTGCTTCGGGCATAATTAGCATAGCTTCCTGGGAGCTCTTCTGGGATTGCGATTCTCATACAAAGCGGCCGCATTGTTACCGAAAAATTGTCCCACTCGAATAACGACACTATTGTTGCACGATAATTGATGCACAGTGAAGTGCCACTTGAGCTGTCTTAATTATATAAAAAAGCAGATTAAGTTAACTTGAATAACTGTGCACGTGTTTCAGTATTACTCGTATAGGGCTTCCGCAATTTCCCCCTAGAACCAAAAGTTTACCCTTATTCCTATTTTAGTGGGTAACGTCATGCATATGAAATATTAAACAAAAAGACAAATTAAAATACAATATTAAAAACAATTATTATTTAATATCTATATAATCTATATCTATATCTCTCTATCGGTCCTCAAAAAAGGCCAGGTCAGAAGTACCCGCAATCGTCGAGCATGTATGAGGAATGTTATGAAAGTAGATGAAGCGAAAGAGATATGTAAGGACCGTAGCAAGTGGAAGGACGTAATCTCTGCCTACCCCCGTGGGAAAAAGGCGTGAGTGTATGTAATATGTAATATGTAAATAAAAATAATACACAGTGGATGAATTTTTCATGGACTAACCATGTGAATATAGCGAAATGACGAAACCACATATTTTGACTAAGGTGTAGAGTTTGTGAAATTTGGGCTTCTAAAGTTCGAAGCTTGTACAAAAGATTGGCAAATTTTAGACAGTGTGAGTCTATGGCCTCTTCTTCGCAACATATATGAAAATGTTTTTGGTAGAATATTTAATTTCGAGGAGTATAGTATGGTGGATAAATTGTTTGTCAATATTTCTTTTTACATACGACATAGAAGATTTTGGACTTTGTTTCATTTTGTGTGAAACTAGTGTGAAGCGAATTTCAGCCAGATTTTTTGTTTTTAGTTAAATCACATGGTAAATTGATTGGTGTGTTGCCGGCCTGTTAAATTTGGATATTTTTATGTAGGTTTGGATATTGCATTGGTTTGGAAAAAATCGCAGGTGATAATTCATTCCATGTATTGATGAATTCCTGAATAATGCACTGTTCTAGCACTGCCAACCGTATAGATGAGTGTGAATGTTTTGGCACATGGAATGCTGACTCAAACCCAGAGATCAAACCGAATAATCCCTAAGTGCACTTTCCGTAATTCATATGCTGAAGGATATAAAACAAGGCTACATTTCTATCAATTCCACGGGGTCGAGCTTATTCGAAAATATCCTGGCAAAAAAAAAGTTGATACATTGAAATCCTTTGCCCAAAGATGAGAACTGTATTTTATACATATATGATCTAATAATTTATTTCCACAAACTTTAAATAATAAGCTCTGCAGGTGAAAAGTCTTACCACTGTAACGTTATACGTACATTCCTACTTTAAACAATAATAAAAGGAATAATTAATAAAAAAAAACATAAAAATAAAACTAAATAACTAACAAAAAAAGATTATAATAATAAAAAGAAATCCTAAATTATTTAAAAATAAAAAGTACACTATAAAAAAACATACAACTTAACATCATAAATACATAAACTTAGATTAAAATAAATAAATTCATTAATTACAAATTTAAATCACACTTAACTTAATTAAACAATAAACGTAACTTAACTTACCAATATTATATATACAATAAATAATACAATCAACTAAGCGAATAATATGTAATCGATGATGGTTCACTTATTTGACGCGCGGTACCCTAACCGGCAGCTATTCATTCCTTACGCCTTTTGTTCGCATAGACCAATGGTGCGCGCTCTGTGCACGAGCCGTGCGTGGCCGATCTTTGCCGATCGATTCCCACTCGTCGCAGGAGCAAGCCCGTGGTAGCACGGTCTGCTAATTGAATATTGTCACAACATTTTTGTAAATATATAATAGCAGTCACGTATTGACTGTATTGTATTATATTGTGATAACTATTTACACATTCAATTCACAGTAATATACTTTTGTGAAGTGATTTATTTCCCCGACAGGGTAAGTGATGAACAATTACTATTTTATAATCGCTTAGTATTATTAAAAGTATAGATAAGCAGTAATTAATAGTATAACGTAATGCTTTATGCTTAAAAGTGTAATTAATAATTATTTAGCACCCTTTGTTTCTTAGTCGCGTTTTAATTATATAAATTTTATCGTACAGACAGCGTCAGGTCAATCTACCTCCCAATAGCACTGCTACCTCAGATGTAACGATCCAAAGGTCAATAAGGGTGACTTGACGTGACGCCGTGTCTACATACTTTTGTATTTAAATTAATAATAAATAAAATGAATTGTAAATAAATAAATAAGTAGTAGGCACTCGATTACCTATTTGCTTTTAATTTTCTTTTGTTAGTTGTTTGTTCTCGTACTCCGTTCTGATTGTGATCACCGCCACTTCACCTTCTACCTACGCTTTGGCACCCGACTTCGCTTGGCTCGGCTTTTATGGTGATCGCAATCAACGGAGGCGCTCAATAGAATCGTGGCTTAAGCTGATAATCATTTCCCCAGGGAACAAAGTACGGGCTTAAAAGCGGCGCCGCCACTTACGGGCATCAACCCTGGCCTGTCGTTCGCCATCGCCACCTACACCACGCTACTTGGTTCCCCCTCCAGCGGTCACCCATCACCTTTGGCTGCAACCCACCAGGGAAGTCCGGGAATCACGGAAGCAACCTGTCAGTCGGGCCTAAATTACCCACGACCCATTTAATTGTAATTTTAAAAAAATAATAAATACATTTCTCGTGTACGCTGGAGTTGGCTTATCATTTAACCACCCGCGACACTGGCGCCTACAACTTGGTAATTTTATGGGCTGATGGTTTGCTTTCGCAGTATGTAGTTGTGTGTTGTGTGCTTTTTATTAATTTTTTTTGTGATCGTCTTGTATGTTTCTTTTATTTTTGATTTGCAGCTTTTATGTATGCTCTTTTATATAATTTTTTTCATTCCATTCGTAATTTTAATTGTCACAGACGGAGTTTGCTTACTTATTTAGTATTATTATATATACTTATACTTATAGTATTATACGTATTTAGTTGCATAGTATTGGTTCATCACTTACTAAAAGTCGTAATTTTCGTGATAAGAATATTTTTTTTTTTTGTCATAATTAACATCGGGTTCCGTACATATATTTTTTATAGCCAAGCTAATTTTTATTAAAATCATCTTCGAATTATTATTTTCTCACCGTTTTCAATTGGGTTCCGTACACATTTTTTTTTTGTTTTGTAAAATTTTTTTTTTTTACAATGTCTTATCCAGTAAAGTTCTTGTCATTACAAAAAACCGAATTAGAATATGAAATTACTATTAGAGGTACTTCACCTGCTACCACAGTTCAGGAAATGCGTAAGCAAATTGCTAAATTAGGTCCGCTCTTTCCTTCCGAGGATATTTTGGAAAGCCCTTTCGAAGCTTACGATGATTTGAAAGGTGTGAGTGAGACTCTTGAAAAAATTAGGTCTAGTTTGGAATCAAGCTTAGATAGGAATACATTATTACGCACTCAAAACCTATTAAATCATTTGTACCATCGCATAAATCGAATCATCATCGATGACATATCATCTAAAGCAGATTACGATTCTTGTGTATCTAAATTTAAAAAATATACGGACATTTTCAAGGCATCAAAAGATAGAGAAATAGACCCTTTAAGTTCAAATATGGATTCTTCAAATCCATCATCTTCTGCAATGCCTGTGAATGTTTCAGTTACTTGCGATCACGGACTATCATCTGATCTGAGCAAGATAAAATATGATGGAAAGACGTGCGTTCGAGCTTTCATCCAGCGTATCAGTGAATTTTGCGTTGCTCGAAATATCGCAGAATCCAAGATCTTATCGTATGCCACTGAAATATTTATAGGTGACGCCTTACACTGGTTTCGGAGTGTGAGAGATCAAGTGTCGACATGGAATGAAGTAATCGATTTGTTAAAACGGGATTTCAGCCAGTCTGATTATGACTACAGACTGCTATCTGAGATCCGTTCTCGAACACAAGGTGAATCAGAGAATATTACCATTTATTTGTCTATAATGTCTGGATTATTTTCGCGTCTTACGAAAACTATATCAGAGGAGGACAAATTGGAGATCATCCTCCATAACATCAGACCGTGCTACGCCAGTACCCTTGCATCGGCAAACGAAATTTCGACACTCGATTCCTTACTGTCATTATGTCGCAACTACGAGAACATTCAAGCACGTCTTGCTAATTTTCGCGAACCTAGTGGTGCGACATCATCTACATTAGCTCCCGAATTTGCGTATAATGACAATAAACATAAATTTAGTAATAAAACAAACACATTTAAACAAAATCACAATATTTCATTTACAAAATTTAATAATAAAAATAACAACACAAGTTTTAATAACGTTAATCGAAATATAAACAAAGATAATTCAAACAATCAATATCCTAAGAATTCATATAAAAATCAAAACTATATACATGCCATTGAAACAGGGAAACCTCGCTTCTGCCCAAGGTGTCGTGTAAACACCCACAATTTGAGACAATGCACGGAGAACAAAGACGAAATCTATTGCTTTAGGTGTGGTCTTAAAGATGTAAAAACCCCTGATTGCCCGGATTGCAATAAAGTTAAGCCTTCTGATTCAAAAAACTAAATAGTTCGAATTGTGGCAGTTCCGCCAGCCATTTTGATAAAACCGACTGGGAAAATTGGCTGCAAACAATAAGAGTATTCTTTAGTTCATATAAAACGGCCACAATTCATGATTTACCTAACAATGACAATAGACCATATGTTTCTGTCATCATAAATGATTTACCCTTCACTGGACTTCTAGATTCAGGTTCAGCAGTCACAGTTTTAGGCAACAATTCTCATATTTTGTTAGAAAAACGAGGTTGCAAACTTTTCACTGACCGTTGTGTTCTCGTCACAGCAGCAGACGGTCAATCATTAAAAAGTTTAGGTTATATGAATATCCCTGTACACTTTGAAGGTGATTTCCACCTTATTGAAGCTGTTGTGGTACCACAGGTAGTAACATCTCTGATATTGGGTGTTGATTTCTGGCGAAAGTTTAATTTGTGCCCTAAATATTTAGGTAGTATCTCCCTCGCTACTGTTCCGAAGGAGGTAAAAATAGATAATGAGACTCTTATTCATGGCTATGATCACTTGAGTGATTCGGAAAAACTGATTGCCGACAATATCATAGACCAATATAAAGATATTTCGTTCGAAAGTAAAGGTCTCGGTAGGACAGACTTAATTACCCATCGAATCGATACCGGAGATGCTCAACCGATACGACAGAGGTATTACCGCATGTCACCGGAGAAGCAGCGCATCCTAGTTGAGCAGGTAGATGAGATGTTGGCTCTCGACGTAATCGAGCCGTGCGAAAGTGCTTGGTCTTCACCGGTTCTCTTGGTTACAAAGAAAAATGGCCAGCCGAGGTTTTGCCTCGATAGCCGGAAGCTTAACTCTGTAACCAAGAAAGACGCATACAATTTGCCATATATTTCCGAGATTTTGGACAATCTTCGAGATGCTCGTTTTTTGAGTAGCATCGATTTATCCAAATCTTTCTGGCAAATTCTTATTGCACCTGAAGACCGCGATAAGACCGCCTTCTATGTTCCGGGTAGAGGAACTCTACGCTTTAAAAGTACCGCCTTTGGATTGACTAACGCACCAGCGACTCAACAGCGTTTAGTCGATTTATTGTTTGGTGAATTTGGCCCTAATGTTTTTGCTTATTTAGATGACATAATCATTATATCTAGAGACTATAACTCACACGTCACGCTTTTGTTAAAAGTCCTAGAGAAGCTTAAACATGCCAATCTCACCGTCAATTTAGAAAAATGTAAATTTTTTCGCAACCAACTTAGGTATCTTGGCTACGTGGTGGATAGTTTTGGATTGCGAACTGATCCCGAGAAAGTTGATGCGATTTTGAATTATCCAACTCCTTCATCTCGTAAAGACTTAAAAAGATTTCTCGGGACAGCGACTTGGTATCGCCGTTTTGTTCCCAATTTTAGCACCATAGCTGGACCTCTTAATAAGTTGACGTCAAATAAAAAAGGTACGCCCTCGTTTAAATGGACTCCGGAGGCTGATGCTTCTTTCCATAAACTCAAAGAGTGTTTGGTCTCCGCTCCCGTCCTCACATGTCCTAATTATGACCAACCGTTTGAAGTACACACGGACGCGAGCAATTTCGGAGTAGGTGCTATGCTCACGCAAACCAAGGACGGCAAAGAACACCCAGTTGCCTATATGAGTAGGTCCTTGACTAAAGCTGAGAGGAACTACAGCATAACGGAGCGTGAGACTCTAGCCGTAATTACTGCCCTTGAGCATTGGCGGTGTTACTTAGAGAACGGTAAGCCATTCACTGTGTATACAGACCATAGTGCGCTGAAATGGTTTCTCTCTCTGAGTAACCCGACCGGTCGTCTGGCTCGTTGGGGAGTACGATTGTCATCGTTTAATTTTGAGCTTAAGCATCGTCGTGGGGTCGATAATGTAATCCCGGATGCTCTTTCGCGTGCCGTTCCAGTAGGTGCTATTAGTTCTTCCGAAATAGCGGACTCTAAAGACGAGTGGTACAAGAACATTTATAACGGTTGCACTAGCGTACCTCAGGATTATCCAAATTATCAAATTAAAGACCAGGTTTTATACAGATTAACTAAAGGTAAATGTAGTCTTAATAACGAGTTTTCATGGAAGATCGTAGTTCCTTCCGAATTACGTGACAAAATTATTTCAGAAAATCATTCACAGCCGACTGCCGCTCATTTAGGTATTTTTAAAACATATAACCGCCTCTCACTTCGTTACTTTTGGCCAGGCATGCATAGGGACGTCGTTAAATTTATCGGATCATGTCAGAAATGTTTAGAGTACAAAATGCACAATCATCAAACGCTGGGTATTATGGGTCGTCCTAAGCAGTGCTCTCGACCATTTCAGATGATCTCGATTGACCTTATGGGCCGCTACCTGTTACTCGTAAACAGAACTGTTACATTTTAGTCGTAACATGTTGTTTTTCTAAATTTTGCCTCATATATCCAATTAAAAAAGCTACTTCAGACATTATTATCAAAATTTTAGAAGATTCAGTTTTTCTCGTTCATGGCATTCCACAAACTATATTCTTAGACAACGGTACACAATTTATAAGTCATGATACTACTTCGTTTTTCCAAAATTATAATATCCCTAATATTTATTATACCCCAAAATATACACCGCAAGTTAATACGGTAGAAAGATATAATAGAACCATTATAACTTGCATTTCAACGTTCGTTGAAAATGACCATCGCTCTTGGGACATCTTTATACCAAAAGTCCAGTTCGCCATTAATAATTCGGTCAATGAAGCGACCGGCTTCACACCATCATTTTTGGTATATGGCAGAGAGCTTGTTACCTGTGGTACACACTATATAGACTCAGATTTAGGCGATGAGGTTTTGTTCTTACCTCGGGATATTTATGCAGAAAATTTAGGGTGTCTGTCAAACATTTTTAATGACGTACAGGCAAAACTTTGGCATGCACATAAAAAAAATACAGCACACTATAATTTGAGAAGAAAAGATGCCGAATTTAATGTTGGAGATATTGTTATGAAGCGTGCTTACGTTTTAAGCGATAAAGACAAATATTTCAGCAAGAAATTGGCACCAAAATTCATTAAATGTCGTGTAATTCATAAAAAATCTCCTCTTGTGTATGTCCTTGAAGATATGTCCGGTAAAGACTTAGGAACATGGCATATCAAAGATTTGAAACTTATTGGTTTAAACAAATAGCATTGCTATTTTTTTTTATTATTTCAATTTACTTAATACGTTACTTTGCGTGTAATAACATCTAGGTATGTAATGTAGTTTGTATGGGTTACCAGTTTTTTTTTTAAATAACAGGAACCTTTCTAATGGTAGTATGCGTCAATATTCCAATGTGCTTATTGTTGCCCTTATGTTAGCGTGATGTATGAAATAAGTTTGAATGGGTAAATACAAACAATAACTAATCACTTTAAAGTGCGGATTTTATTATAAAGAGAATAAAATCCTTGGTGACGCAGCGGGGTAATGTAACGTTATACGTACATTCCTACTTTAAACAATAATAAAAGGAATAATTAATAAAAAAAAACATAAAAATAAAACTAAATAACTAACAAAAAAAGATTATAATAATAAAAAGAAATCCTAAATTATTTAAAAATAAAAAGTACACTATAAAAAAACATACAACTTAACATCATAAATACATAAACTTAGATTAAAATAAATAAATTCATTAATTACAAATTTAAATCACACTTAACTTAATTAAACAATAAACGTAACTTAACTTACCAATATTATATATACAATAAATAATACAATCAACTAAGCGAATAATATGTAATCGATGATGGTTCACTTATTTGACGCGCGGTACCCTAACCGGCAGCTATTCATTCCTTACGCCTTTTGTTCGCATAGACCAATGGTGCGCGCTCTGTGCACGAGCCGTGCGTGGCCGATCTTTGCCGATCGATTCCCACTCGTCGCAGGAGCAAGCCCGTGGTAGCACGGTCTGCTAATTGAATATTGTCACAACATTTTTGTAAATATATAATAGCAGTCACGTATTGACTGTATTGTATTATATTGTGATAACTATTTACACATTCAATTCACAGTAATATACTTTTGTGAAGTGATTTATTTCCCCGACAGGGTAAGTGATGAACAATTACTATTTTATAATCGCTTAGTATTATTAAAAGTATAGATAAGCAGTAATTAATAGTATAACGTAATGCTTTATGCTTAAAAGTGTAATTAATAATTATTTAGCACCCTTTGTTTCTTAGTCGCGTTTTAATTATATAAATTTTATCGTACAGACAGCGTCAGGTCAATCTACCTCCCAATAGCACTGCTACCTCAGATGTAACGATCCAAAGGTCAATAAGGGTGACTTGACGTGACGCCGTGTCTACATACTTTTGTATTTAAATGAATAATAAATAAAATGAATTGTAAATAAATAAATAAGTAGTAGGCACTCGATTACCTATTTGCTTTTAATTTTCTTTTGTTAGTTGTTTGTTCTCGTACTCCGTTCTGATTGTGATCACCGCCACTTCACCTTCTACCTACGCTTTGGCACCCGACTTCGCTTGGCTCGGCTTTTATGGTGATCGCAATCAACGGAGGCGCTCAATAGAATCGTGGCTTAAGCTGATAATCATTTCCCCAGGGAACAAAGTACGGGCTTAAAAGCGGCGCCGCCACTTACGGGCATCAACCCTGGCCTGTTGTTCGCCATCGCCACCTACACCACGCTACTTGGTTCCCCCTCCAGCGGTCACCCATCACCTTTGGCTGCAACCCACCAGGGAAGTCCGGGAATCACGGAAGCAAACTGTCAGTCGGGCCTAAATTACCCACGACCCATTTCATTGTAATTTTAAAAAAATAATAAATATATTTCTCGTGTACGCTGGAGTTGGCTTATCATTAACCACCCGCGACACTGGCGCCTACAACTTGGTAATTTTATGGGCTGATGGTTTGCTTTCGCAGTATGTAGTTGTGTGTTGTGTGCTTTTTATTAATTTTTTTTGTGATCGTCTTGTATGTTTCTTTTATTTTTGATTTGCAGCTTTTATGTATGCTCTTTTATATAATTTTTTTCATTCCATTCGTAATTTTAATTGTCACAGACGGAGTTTGCTTACTTATTTAGTATTATTATATATACTTATACTTATAGTATTATACTTATTTAGTTGCATAGTACTGGTTCATCACTTACTAAAAGTCGTAATTTTCGTGATAAGATTATTTTTTTTTTGTCATAATTAACATCGGGTTCCGTACATATATTTTTTATAGCCAAGCTAATTTTTATTAAAATCATCTTCGAATTATTATTTTCTCACCGTTTTCAATTGGGTTCCGTACACATTTTTTTTTTGTTTTGTAAAATTTTTTTTTTTTACAATGTCTTATCCAGTAAAGTTCTTGTCATTACAAAAAACCGAATTAGAATATGAAATTACTATTAGAGGTACTTCACCTGCTACCACAGTTCAGGAAATGCGTAAGCAAATTGCTAAATTAGGTCCGCTCTTTCCTTCCGAGGATATTTTGGAAAGCCCTTTCGAAGCTTACGATGATTTGAAAGGTGTGAGTGAGACTCTTGAAAAAATTAGGTCTAGTTTGGAATCAAGCTTAGATAGGAATACATTATTACGCACTCAAAACCTATTAAATCATTTGTACCATCGCATAAATCGAATCATCATCGATGACATATCATCTAAAGCAGATTACGATTCTTGTGTATCTAAATTTAAAAAATATACGGACATTTTCAAGGCATCAAAAGATAGAGAAATAGACCCTTTAAGTTCAAATATGGATTCTTCAAATCCATCATCTTCTGCAATGCCTGTGAATGTTTCAGTTACTTGCGATCACGGACTATCATCTGATCTGAGCAAGATAAAATATGATGGAAAGACGTGCGTTCGAGCTTTCATCCAGCGTATCAGTGAATTTTGCGTTGCTCGAAATATCGCAGAATCCAAGATCTTATCGTATGCCACTGAAATATTTATAGGTGACGCCTTACACTGGTTTCGGAGTGTGAGAGATCAAGTGTCGACATGGAATGAAGTAATCGATTTGTTAAAACGGGATTTCAGCCAGTCTGATTATGACTACAGACTGCTATCTGAGATCCGTTCTCGAACACAAGGTGAATCAGAGAATATTACCATTTATTTGTCTATAATGTCTGGATTATTTTCGCGTCTTACGAAAACTATATCAGAGGAGGACAAATTGGAGATCATCCTCCATAACATCAGACCGTGCTACGCCAGTACCCTTGCATCGGCAAACGAAATTTCGACACTCGATTCCTTACTGTCATTATGTCGCAACTACGAGAACATTCAAGCACGTCTTGCTAATTTTCGCGAACCTAGTGGTGCGACATCATCTACATTAGCTCCCGAATTTGCGTATAATGACAATAAACATAAATTTAGTAATAAAACAAACACATTTAAACAAAATCACAATATTTCATTTACAAAATTTAATAATAAAAATAACAACACAAGTTTTAATAACGTTAATCGAAATATAAACAAAGATAATTCAAACAATCAATATCCTAAGAATTCATATAAAAATCAAAACTATATACATGCCATTGAAACAGGGAAACCTCGCTTCTGCCCAAGGTGTCGTGTAAACACCCACAATTTGAGACAATGCACGGAGAACAAAGACGAAATCTATTGCTTTAGGTGTGGTCTTAAAGATGTAAAAACCCCTAATTGCCCGGATTGCAATAAAGTTAAGCCTTCTGATTCAAAAAACTAAATAGTTCGAATTGTGGCAGTTCCGCCAGCCATTTTGATAAAACCGACTGGGAAAATTGGCTGCAAACAATAAGAGTATTCTTTAGTTCATATAAAACGGCCACAATTCATGATTTACCTAACAATGACAATAGACCATATGTTTCTGTCATCATAAATGATTTACCCTTCACTGGACTTCTAGATTCAGGTTCAGCAGTCACAGTTTTAGGCAACAATTCTCATATTTTGTTAGAAAAACGAGGTTGCAAACTTTTCACTGACCGTTGTGTTCTCGTCACAGCAGCAGACGGTCAATCATTAAAAAGTTTAGGTTATATGAATATCCCTGTACACTTTGAAGGTGATTTCCACCTTATTGAAGCTGTTGTGGTACCACAGGTAGTAACATCTCTGATATTGGGTGTTGATTTCTGGCGAAAGTTTAATTTGTGCCCTAAATATTTAGGTAGTATCTCCCTCGCTACTGTTCCGAAGGAGGTAAAAATAGATAATGAGACTCTTATTCATGGCTATGATCACTTGAGTGATTCGGAAAAACTGATTGCCGACAATATCATAGACCAATATAAAGATATTTCGTTCGAAAGTAAAGGTCTCGGTAGGACAGACTTAATTACCCATCGAATCGATACCGGAGATGCTCAACCGATACGACAGAGGTATTACCGCATGTCACCGGAGAAGCAGCGCATCCTAGTTGAGCAGGTAGATGAGATGTTGGCTCTCGACGTAATCGAGCCGTGCGAAAGTGCTTGGTCTTCACCGGTTCTCTTGGTTACAAAGAAAAATGGCCAGCCGAGGTTTTGCCTCGATAGCCGGAAGCTTAACTCTGTAACCAAGAAAGACGCATACAATTTGCCATATATTTCCGAGATTTTGGACAATCTTCGAGATGCTCGTTTTTTGAGTAGCATCGATTTATCCAAATCTTTCTGGCAAATTCTTATTGCACCTGAAGACCGCGATAAGACCGCCTTCTATGTTCCGGGTAGAGGAACTCTACGCTTTAAAAGTACCGCCTTTGGATTGACTAACGCACCAGCGACTCAACAGCGTTTAGTCGATTTATTGTTTGGTGAATTTGGCCCTAATGTTTTTGCTTATTTAGATGACATAATCATTATATCTAGAGACTATAACTCACACGTCACGCTTTTGTTAAAAGTCCTAGAGAAGCTTAAACATGCCAATCTCACCGTCAATTTAGAAAAATGTAAATTTTTTCGCAACCAACTTAGGTATCTTGGCTACGTGGTGGATAGTTTTGGATTGCGAACTGATCCCGAGAAAGTTGATGCGATTTTGAATTATCCAACTCCTTCATCTCGTAAAGACTTAAAAAGATTTCTCGGGACAGCGACTTGGTATCGCCGTTTTGTTCCCAATTTTAGCACCATAGCTGGACCTCTTAATAAGTTGACGTCAAATAAAAAAGGTACGCCCTCGTTTAAATGGACTCCGGAGGCTGATGCTTCTTTCCATAAACTCAAAGAGTGTTTGGTCTCCGCTCCCGTCCTCACATGTCCTAATTATGACCAACCGTTTGAAGTACACACGGACGCGAGCAATTTCGGAGTAGGTGCTATGCTCACGCAAACCAAGGACGGCAAAGAACACCCAGTTGCCTATATGAGTAGGTCCTTGACTAAAGCTGAGAGGAACTACAGCATAACGGAGCGTGAGACTCTAGCCGTAATTACTGCCCTTGAGCATTGGCGGTGTTACTTAGAGAACGGTAAGCCATTCACTGTGTATACAGACCATAGTGCGCTGAAATGGTTTCTCTCTCTGAGTAACCCGACCGGTCGTCTGGCTCGTTGGGGAGTACGATTGTCATCGTTTAATTTTGAGCTTAAGCATCGTCGTGGGGTCGATAATGTAATCCCGGATGCTCTTTCGCGTGCCGTTCCAGTAGGTGCTATTAGTTCTTCCGAAATAGCGGACTCTAAAGACGAGTGGTACAAGAACATTTATAACGGTTGCACTAGCGTACCTCAGGATTATCCAAATTATCAAATTAAAGACCAGGTTTTATACAGATTAACTAAAGGTAAATGTAGTCTTAATAACGAGTTTTCATGGAAGATCGTAGTTCCTTCCGAATTACGTGACAAAATTATTTCAGAAAATCATTCACAGCCGACTGCCGCTCATTTAGGTATTTTTAAAACATATAACCGCCTCTCACTTCGTTACTTTTGGCCAGGCATGCATAGGGACGTCGTTAAATTTATCGGATCATGTCAGAAATGTTTAGAGTACAAAATGCACAATCATCAAACGCTGGGTATTATGGGTCGTCCTAAGCAGTGCTCTCGACCATTTCAGATGATCTCGATTGACCTTATGGGCCCGCTACCTGTTACTCGTAAACAGAACTGTTACATTTTAGTCGTAACATGTTGTTTTTCTAAATTTTGCCTCATATATCCAATTAAAAAAGCTACTTCAGACATTATTATCAAAATTTTAGAAGATTCAGTTTTTCTCGTTCATGGCATTCCACAAACTATATTCTTAGACAACGGTACACAATTTATAAGTCATGATACTACTTCGTTTTTCCAAAATTATAATATCCCTAATATTTATTATACCCCAAAATATACACCGCAAGTTAATACGGTAGAAAGATATAATAGAACCATTATAACTTGCATTTCAACGTTCGTTGAAAATGACCATCGCTCTTGGGACATCTTTATACCAAAAGTCCAGTTCGCCATTAATAATTCGGTCAATGAAGCGACCGGCTTCACACCATCATTTTTGGTATATGGCAGAGAGCTTGTTACCTGTGGTACACACTATATAGACTCAGATTTAGGCGATGAGGTTTTGTTCTTACCTCGGGATATTTATGCAGAAAATTTAGGGTGTCTGTCAAACATTTTTAATGACGTACAGGCAAAACTTTGGCATGCACATAAAAAAAATACAGCACACTATAATTTGAGAAGAAAAGATGCCGAATTTAATGTTGGAGATATTGTTATGAAGCGTGCTTACGTTTTAAGCGATAAAGACAAATATTTCAGCAAGAAATTGGCACCAAAATTCATTAAATGTCGTGTAATTCATAAAAAATCTCCTCTTGTGTATGTCCTTGAAGATATGTCCGGTAAAGACTTAGGAACATGGCATATCAAAGATTTGAAACTTATTGGTTTAAACAAATAGCATTGCTATTTTTTTTTTATTATTTCAATTTACTTAATACGTTACTTTGCGTGTAATAACATCTAGGTATGTAATGTAGTTTGTATGGGTTACCAGTTTTTTTTTTAAATAACAGGAACCTTTCTAATGGTAGTATGCGTCAATATTCCAATGTGCTTATTGTTGCCCTTATGTTAGCGTGATGTATGAAATAAGTTTGAATGGGTAAATACAAACAATAACTAATCACTTTAAAGTGCGGATTTTATTATAAAGAGAATAAAATCCTTGGTGACGCAGCGGGGTAATGTAACGTTATACGTACATTCCTACTTTAAACAATAATAAAAGGAATAATTAATAAAAAAAAACATAAAAATAAAACTAAATAACTAACAAAAAAAGATTATAATAATAAAAAGAAATCCTAAATTATTTAAAAATAAAAAGTACACTATAAAAAAACATACAACTTAACATCATAAATACATAAACTTAGATTAAAATAAATAAATTCATTAATTACAAATTTAAATCACACTTAACTTAATTAAACAATAAACGTAACTTAACTTACCAATATTATATATACAATAAATAATACAATCAACTAAGCGAATAATATGTAATCGATGATGGTTCACTTATTTGACGCGCGGTACCCTAACCGGCAGCTATTCATTCCTTACGCCTTTTGTTCGCATAGACCAATGGTGCGCGCTCTGTGCACGAGCCGTGCGTGGCCGATCTTTGCCGATCGATTCCCACTCGTCGCAGGAGCAAGCCCGTGGTAGCACGGTCTGCTAATTGAATATTGTCACAACATTTTTGTAAATATATAATAGCAGTCACGTATTGACTGTATTGTATTATATTGTGATAACTATTTACACATTCAATTCACAGTAATATACTTTTGTGAAGTGATTTATTTCCCCGACAGGGTAAGTGATGAACAATTACTATTTTATAATCGCTTAGTATTATTAAAAGTATAGATAAGCAGTAATTAATAGTATAACGTAATGCTTTATGCTTAAAAGTGTAATTAATAATTATTTAGCACCCTTTGTTTCTTAGTCGCGTTTTAATTGTATAAATTTTATCGTACAGACAGCGTCAGGTCAATCTACCTCCCAATAGCACTGCTACCTCAGATGTAACGATCCAAAGGTCAATAAGGGTGACTTGACGTGACGCCGTGTCTACATACTTTTGTATTTAAATTAATAATAAATAAAATGAATTGTAAATAAATAAATAAGTAGTAGGCACTCGATTACCTATTTGCTTTTAATTTTCTTTTGTTAGTTGTTTGTTCTCGTACTCCGTTCTGATTGTGATCACCGCCACTTCACCTTCTACCTACGCTTTGGCACCCGACTTCGCTTGGCTCGGCTTTTATGGTGATCGCAATCAACGGAGGCGCTCAATAGAATCGTGGCTTAAGCTGATAATCATTTCCCCAGGGAACAAAGTACGGGCTTAAAAGCGGCGCCGCCACTTACGGGCATCAACCCTGGCCTGTTGTTCGCCATCGCCACCTACACCACGCTACTTGGTTCCCCCTCCAGCGGTCACCCATCACCTTTGGCTGCAACCCACCAGGGAAGTCCGGGAATCACGGAAGCAAACTGTCAGTCGGGCCTAAATTACCCACGACCCATTTTATTGTTTTAAAAAAAAAAATAATTAATACATTTCTCGTGTACGCTGGAGTTGGCTTATCACTTATCCACCCGCGACACCACTCTAATCAAGGCATGGTTTCATCCGCGCACTATTACGGGATTAAACTTCAGCTCGCTCCCTTCATACGTTACAAATTGCGAATTTTATTGACTTTATTCTAATCCACACCTTGTTAGCTAAGCGGAACTTATGAACAAGCCATGATAAAATGTATCCGAACAAATTGACGTAAATTTTGATTAATATTTCGTTCTACGAGCCCCGCTGAAATCTTTTCTTGATATCAAGTTGCGTAAGTTTTAATACAAGTTGTTTTACATGTGAATGGGAAATCTGAGAGAACTTAAGGCAAAATGAATGTGTGTGTCTAGAAATGTTTGTATCCATATTAATGTAATATATTAATTAACAATATAGTATGTCTAATGAGATTGTTAAATTTGATTTTGATTTTAGTGATATAATATACAAAATATATAATATGCACTTAATAATTGAATTACACCAATACATATCAATGCGAACACTGATGTTTTGCGGTAGAAATAACTAAAAAAAGTACCTTAATAGACCATGTTGTTATTGACTATCCCTCTGGTAGACCAATAACATTATATTTCAAATATAAAATAAAATATTTTGTATGTATAATCATTTATTATGGATCAGTTTTTATTTTAAATTGATTGCTACACGTTTCACGTAAGTTTATTATTATATCATGCTTCTGTCACTTGTTATTATTGTCAGTACTCGTCTTCCAAACTCTGTTAAATCTAAAATTCAACAAAGAAGAAAAATCAATCGTACGTAACTTCCACTTCGAGAGCATTACAAATTTAAGAAAACACTTTTGATTTTGCAAAGGAGTCGAGCTTTATTTAAGAAGTTTCTATCACGGTTAATACTAACAAGCAGCTCCAGCCCGAACTAAGCTTGGCGTCAAACAAATTTTAAGGGTGTCTTTAGCCATTTTTAATTGAATCTGAAAGATGACGAGAGTTTTTGTTCGCGTTAGTCGATTTTCACATTTTATAACATGGGCGTTATTGGAGCTGGCACGTACGATAGTGCTTAATCAAAACTTCAATTAAATGTTCGTAATACCTTTCGTCGAGCGGCTCTCACCCGAGAGAGGCCACAAATTAATACCCACGCTCTGAATATGTTTTAATTTCAATATTTACCGCACAGAGTTGATGAGTTTCATTAACATGTGACATTATTGAAAGTATATATCCATATAGTATAACGTCGCGCCGCTCTGTTTGCAAAACAAAAGATTTTCCCGCTAATATTGTTACGGTATTCATTAACATTAATACGTAATACTTAAGACCGAAATTCAAGATGTAACACTCGATGTTATAATTTAATTCATCGCAAAAGAAGCGCAAGTTACTGTTATGTACCTAAAAAGCTATTTATTAAAAGTTCTTGATACTGGTCTTATAAGCAGAAAGTCCAGGATTCGATGTGTCTGTGTTACTCAAATTTCAGATGCACTTTCATCGGACAAAAGAAAACCAATCATCATAATAGAAAGAAAAACATCATAAGATAACTTGGATATACCCACGAAGCACATGTGTGAATTCGACCAATCCGCAATAGGCCAGAGTTGCAGCTGTTAACTAAACTAAGATCTCTCTAACTTTGGATAGGCTCGTGCCACTCAATGTATAAAATAAAATAAATAGTGACAGCTTAAATAAATATTGAACAAAATGTTGTCATATTAAGAAGAGGGAATCACTCGCTAAAACTAAGACCGGGTAGAATTGACTCTTAGCCGCCTGTTTGTCCGGATAGGTACATACTTACCTGCCCGGACAAATGAGTGGCTAACATATATGATATATTATTTAGAATAATTTTTGACATCTCATATAGTTTAAGGTACTTTAGATTTTTTTAAAATTGTAATTAATTAACATAATATTGCGTTTATTTTTATATCTTTTGTTAAATTGTATGTAGATTGTTATCTAATGTCTGGCCGGCTTAACCTTAAGGTGTATGGCCATTAAATAAAGAATAAAAAAAAAAAAAAGAAGGGGGAATGATCATATTACTAGGAAAGTTCTGGGCATGAAGATGGATGGACTGTGTGAATGTTGATATGTCAAAGAAGGGATTGAGTGTCAAAATGGTGAGTGCTAGAGTAGAGTGGCAGAGGAAGACATGTTGGGCCGACCCCAAATAAAATTGAGAATAGTGCAAAAGAATGAAGTTGTGATACCATAAAATACAAACAAACTTATTAAGTAACTATGTTATAGCATAACCATACATTAAACACAAATTCATACACACTCACACAAATATCGTATAGATATCAAACAACTCAGTGAAATGTAACTAAATAAATATATATTTTTTTTAAAGAATAGTGTAATTAATTAATTTAAAACCATTTAAGAAATTGAAAACAATAAAGTTAATAATACAATTTTCGTTAAAAACAAATAACCGAAAATGACAATATGGAGGTATCGAGATAGTTTCAGACTTAAAACTATAATTTAGAATAAATGATGTTGGTGTTCATTGGAATAAATGATGTTGGCGGAAAAGTTTGTTAATGCGAACAAATGAATGAAAAGGCGGCGAAGGTTGCTGCCATTTGTCTTAGAGGTAACGAGAGTTCTACAGACTAATGGTCTTCGAGCCGACCCTTGGCAATTTGAAAAAACTTTTCAAAGTTATATATTTCCCATTTTTACAATACAATTATTAAAATATGTAAATATATGTGATATATTATATCGCAATTTGTATGATTACAATAGCTTTTTATACGTTCAGAAATTTATTAGATCAAACATTTCTTTTTATTTCTAAAGTTATTAATCATTACAAGCCCAAACAACTGTTGTTTTGTTTTATTATTGTATTAATTAACGACTTGTAAAATATTTTTACTATACTTGAACCGAACGAATCTCTTTTTATTTCGTACTAGCTTCCGCACGCGGCTTCGCCCGCGTGAAATTAGTTTTTGTCAATCTTGCTCCCTTATGTCTAAGGTACCAAAATTCATGGTCTTCAATTCAACCCCTATTTCATCCCCACAGTGGTAAAAATTTGAAAATGCTAGAACAAACGATTTTTTGTTTCTTATGACGTGACATTTGACGAACTTTCATCCCTTATTCCCCCACAACCCCTAACTGATCGAAATTTAAAAAAAATGCAAGAACAAATATTAAATGATTTCTTATCAAGTGTTTAAATATAAAGTTTCATGGTTTTATCTCTTAAAATTAAGAAATCCCATACAAACTTTCAACCTCTATTTCAACCCCTTCATCCCTTTTTTTCGAAATAAAAAGTAGCCTCTGATCCGTTTCAGGGTCTAAAGATTGTCTGTACCAAATTTCATCAAAATCGATTGCATCAAAAAGGTTTAAGCGGGAAAGCGTAACAGACAGACGGACAGAGTTACTTTCGCATTTATAATATTAGTTGGAATTTTCGACAAGAACTTCAAAGTAAAGCCTAAGAATCGTATATTTTCTTGACTTTTTGATATATTAACATTGTAACGGCAAATAAAATAAGCGGATTTTCTCTAGTACACACACTAGAGCCTGACATTTTTCCGTTCGCGAACACTTCAAACCATTGTGTGTACACTTATGCCTACTTGAGCAGCTTTAGTTATTCGGGTTTTGTATAGCTTTGTACACTATAGACTAATCCTTCTGAGTAACTTTAATACGTTCTCAAATATACATTTCTAAGCTATGCTTATATATACGGGCTATTTCATAGGTGACCAAATAATATTTAAGGGGCATATAAATTAGATATAAGATGAACCTTTCTTTCTCTAGGTGGAATGCTTTTACCTATCATACCTTTTTTTTTTGTTCTCCGTGAGGAAAATGCATTAAGTTGTATACTCTGGCTGTGACGAGCCGGCGGTAATGTGGGGCTCTCCTCCCCAGAAGGGGGAGGCCTATCCACTAAAAACCTCAGGGATGGCCTTCCTCAGGCATGTAGGGAGCCCCCGGGAACACCAAGCTACTTCCGGGAACCCCCCGCCTCCGCTCCCCCGTCGATACATGGGAGCTCTCCTCGGAGGAGGCTACAATACCTCCCCCGATCTCCACCACCGACGATGCCCCCCGACCACGGAAGGGGCCTTGTAAATGAAAGCAACAACTTCCAATTAACACACGTAGTGCAACACAAAAAATGGCTGGCTGTAAAAAAAAAATATTAAATTTTGGATTTATCATTTTACTATAGTCTGTAAAAAATATTACATTTATAATCGAAATCCGCTCAAAAATGATTTGAGCTCTACAAATATAATTTTCATTTTGTTTCATTTAAGCGACGGGGCTGAACTGGGAGGAATTGTTATTCATTAGCTGTCACCAACATAGCAGAATCGTTTAATGTTTGAGTGATTAATTGCATGTAATCTCAGACCAACGTCATTAGATTTAAGTAAGAAGTCTTGAGCGACTTTATTGGGTGGGCTTTCCGCTCTCGTAGTTTACTTAGGACTGAATAGTGTTGGCAAACGAACCACTAGCCTGATTAACCACTTCACTATTGTGCTGTGAGCCACTGATTTGTTCGTTGTGGATCCCCGCAGTTCAATAGTTCTGAATAGTGAAGCATTTGCCAAACATCATAAGCAAGGGGGCCTTTAACAAGTGAACAAATACTTAGCTAACAAGATAACGTTCAAAGATAGAACCTTTAAAATAACGAGAAAACACATATTGTTTTAAACTCATACCTGAATCGTAGTTCTATCATAATTATCCAGGATATAATTGTTAATGTATAACTTATAGTAAGTACAAACCGCACTCTAAATGAACTTAGGTGTTAGGTGAAGTTAATTCATAAATATAACTTATGTATTTGAAAACGAAAATTAAATTAAGCATAAAAGTTTTTGTATATGTGACTGATTGATGTACATATCTGTCTGTGACAACTTCCTTAATTTGGAAAATCCTTATTGTTATAGAGAACTAATTTAGGGAATTTTATATTCTTTAATTTTTGTACTAAGGTACAAACATTAAATAATAAACTTCATCAGTATGCTTATTTGTATGTGTTATTATTTATGTTAACATTTCGGAATTTGGTATCGGAACAATATTTTTTCAACAAATGTATTTTAAACTATCGACCTGTAAATCAGAATGTACACAAATCTGTATACATGTAAAAAATTAGTGCTTAAAATTTAACGCATTGCATTTAGTTAGATTTAAAATTCCAAAATATACAAATTCAGAGTTGATGTTGTTCATTAATAATCATTTCATTAGAAAAGCACGTATTAATATTTTTTCTGACTTCTGATATAAAGGCCTCTTTGTTAATATAGCTAATCGAAACTTATAACATTCTTACATTCTAGAACTCAGTAATTAATACTATTTTATCACACTTAAAAGCTGTATGTGTAGTGACAGATTTAGAATACAGTGGATATCGTAAGAGTACACTAAGGAAATATATGTATATATGCGAAATACCCAGGCAAAAGATTAAGTGTCTACTACGCTGAGACAAGTAAATGGAAGAAGTGTGAATGTTAAATGATAACTTTGCCTAGCCTTTCGGGGTAAATAGGCCTCATTTTATGTAATTGTATAATTACAAGTAAAAAAAAAATTCACCAGCAAGACGAAGTCCCATTCCAAGCAATGTACAGCCAAATACCCAAATACTCGTAACAATATAAATGCATTGTGAAATTATTCATCATAAATTTTAGGCGTGTGGTTGATTGTTTATACCAATTCTATTCAAATGGAAGAATACAATATAAATATTGAAATCACTGTATTGTCAGGATATTTACAGGGTCTTCAATTATTTTTATATTTAAATGTAATGTGCCTAAAACGCACAATAACATACGTGTAACTGTTAACAATTTAAAAGTACGTACGTACTTAGCAGTCCATACACTTCACGTTATTCGTCCAATTTAGCCGTTAGCACGTCGTTCAAACATCCAACAAAAATGTTTTAATCTGGTGTTTAAAAATATTTCAATATGTCTCATGTATTTAGTAAAAAAAATATATAAACACATATTTTAACTTTTTCAAGCTTAAATTCAATCACATTTCATATGATATTTCAAAAGCAAAGTAGGCAGTTAGTTGGTAGTTATTCAGTTAATATAATTTAACTGAATAACTACCAACTTGGTTTTTATTTTTAGATTTTAAATATTTGCACACGGGAAAATTCGTCAACTAGATAGAAATGATTTAATCATAAATATCATATTCTACAAATTGCTTACGATAATAGTTTTTGGATGATTTAAGCGTAAAAAAATAAAGAATTAAACAACATCAGCTGATTAATTCCAAAATTATTTCATATATAACAAAATGCACACATATAGAAATATATTTTTATACATTTTCCTCTATTTCTTACAGTAGAACGGATAAAATCTTATAAAAATCACATTAAAAACCATATCTGCCTCTATTTTTTATTCTAGTCAAATTTTAATATAAGGGATATATTTTCTAAATACCTGTAAAACTACTAACTGTACATTAATGTAAACTAAAACTGAACTGAATCTTTAAAATGCCCTATGGCATTCTACCTAAGATGCTGCAGCGTTTCATCAGAGAATCGCTAGGGTAATACGTTGAATGAGGAAACTGACAGCTCTTCAATTGACCTGTTTAAGCCTATTCGATATAGCCATAGAGCCTTAGAGCGCCCAGGCATCACAAACCAAGAGTCTCGATGCCAACTGGGCTAAAACAATATTAAAGGCTGAAAATACAGTAGATATTTATTGTTCTTTATATTTTCTTGTGCTTCTGCTGGTGTTCTATTTCTGCTCTTCTCTTCCTACTTACATGAAAATTTACCTTTTAATAAGTCTTCATCATAAAATGCGTGCAAATAGTTTGAAAATGGAGTTATATCATTAAAAGCGTTGTGACCACTCCGCTAACACTTTCTTACATTTTCTAATCGACAGTCGAACCTGCTATGTACAAATATGATTTTTATTTTTAGAATTTCATATTTACCTTTAAATGATGCTCATAGGGCGAATAAAAATCCCTTAAGGCAAGCCTGAGACAAAGAATTTCATAAGTGTATGTGGAGTCAACTAATTACATTACACCAGCCTTCTGGATTACAGAGTAATTGACCTAACTTAGATAGGGTAAGCTCTTGCTCCCTTGATGGGAGTTATTATATGAGCTACAGTAATAATAGTAATGAAAATAAACATAAAAAATATATTCCTATTTTGTTACAGATAAGTCAACGTTCATCTATAAGTTCGCGTACGGTAAGCTTTCGACATTAAATTATATTAACAACAATATTTATTTATAAGGGTAAATAAAGTATCGCTAGAAATCACGTACATCAGAAGGCGCCATCTTCTAATGTCGTCAATATACAACCTTATGCTAAAAAATAAGATACCAGCTCTCAATATGTCAAGTAATTATTTTATATCTCTAATAATGATTTTTAAAAACGATGTGTATCTATTGTCGTTATCTTTAGAATAAATAGATAAACACCGTACCGCCAGTGTACCGTAGCCACAAGGCTAGCGATAGCGATTCGCGCTGTTTACAATTTAAGACTCGGAGAGAAGATTAGAAGTTGGGCTGATACATATTTTTCTTGAGTCTATTTTCTTATTGACGTTTTTAATATGCAGTGGCTATACATATGACTTTTTTTTCTCACGACAATGGCTAAAGACTTCACACCTGCCTCATTATGAGCGGTCACTATTGCCTGCAACACCAGGATATGACAAGCGCGTTACCGACCCTTTAAAAACCTATTTAATTCCTTCTTGAAAAAATTCCACAGTAATAACTTACGTAATAATGTATTGTTTTGAATTATGTGCTGTAAATGACAAGTGAAACTAGGAAACAAACAATGCACCTCAATAGTTTCGTACCTGTTCTTTTCGAGAAACCTCTCTCAAATTAAAGACTAGTAATATAATTTTTCCTTTTATCAGGAATAAAATTAGTTTGAATTTAATTATGTGAATTATCTTCTTTAAAGTTGGCACCGTAGAATGCACTAATACAGTGCGACACTAAAACCCATTTTAGTTCATTGTAACTTTGCTAATAAAACAAGTTAAGCGAGACCGCTGTGAAAACATTGGTTCCACTAATACCACAAATTGACATTGACTCGCTTTCCTTCTCATAATTTAATATTAAGGATAGTTCGGCCATTTGAGCACGAGTTAACTAAATAGGATTACGGTGAATTGTCACTTTCACTAGATTATCTCTGGTCATTTACACATAATTATTTAGAAAAACTTACTTTAACGCTATTTATAAGTTGTTGATATTTGTGTATTTATGATAGAACTTTTTAGTATATCCTACTACTATTATAAAGGCGAAAGTTTGTAAGTATGGATGTTTGTTACTCTTTCACGTAAAAACTACTGAATGGGTTTGAATGAAACTTTACCACAATATAGCTTATACATCAGAATAACACATAGGCTACAATTTTTGAGGTTTCTAATGTGAGGTCGTAAAAAAACGAACGAAGAACGCGAACGAAGTCGCGGGCAAAAGCTAGTACATATATAATAACGCTCTCTTTGTTCTCGTTGATATCATAAGAGCCGACTGAAGGAATACTCCACAATTATATATCTTTGAACCTGATCAATGGTAATAGAGTTTTAAAGGGTTTTACCCTTTAAAACTGGGACCATAAAAATTTGCGAAATTCCTTTAACTTCTAATAGCACCTCTAATGAGCCTTCGGGTAAAATAGAGAGAGAGATAAAATAGTCCACAAAAAATGCGGAGTTATATACTTAAAAAATAGTTTCTGTGCCAAACCATATATTTTATTTAGTGCATTGTAATATATAATTGATTATCCTTATTTCAATAAATTATCATGTAATTCTATGTTTTCAATACTTTTTTCGTAACTTGTTTAAATAATTTTCCTTAAACTTATATTAAAACTATTATTGGATATAAAATTTTAAGAAATCTATTTTATTGATTTGGATGTCAATCTCAATTGAGTAGCAATGTATGCTAGTCGCTCCTTTAATAGTTTCGTTTTCTTTATGTATAAAAAGCAGCGATGAAGAAAATTAAAAGAAATTACTAGAAGCAGTATCATGGTTTCTTTATACATACATAAAAAATTGTATATGAATTTTCAGTTACCGCTATTTGTTATCAATAAAAAAAAACTATGACCCGATTAAATTGAAAAATTGATGATATGTTAATCAATTTTAGCAAGTTATTAATTTTAACTTTTTAATGATAGATAGATAATTTAATTACTTTATTTTATTTATGCAAATTTGTAGATATTTTGGTGCTAAACTAATAAAATATACAAACCTTTCTAGAGTTATTTTAAAGTTCTATTAATATTAAAACATTGCATCTTACATTTTACGTCACAATAGTCAAAAATAACAAATAAAACACTTGTATTTTATAAAGTATAAATAAAATCTTAAGTTAATACAAAATATATCATTTGGATATAAAAAACCGTTCGCATTATTAAAACTTTTATATTAATGCTTTTTCTTTATTAATTGACAAGTAAATAATTATTCCCATGCTCAAACTTTACGTCTTTCTGGTCTCATCCGTCAAATTTAAATTTCGCATCAGAAACAAAAGATGCCAACTGCAATTTATTGGCAATGATTGATCACCAATTTGTGGATATTTTTATATAAAAACAGCAATCTATTGGCATAAATAGGCAAGTATAGCATTTAAATCCAAACAATTGATAACGTATTTTTTAAGATTCAAACGACTTTGAAAAAAAAACTGCCCACCTGCCACCTGATAGTAAGCGGTTACTATATTACATGTAGTTCCTATGCGGTATACCACAAATCTTCAAACTCAGCAAGAAACAAAATGTATGCTGCCAGTTTTTGACAGAAAATACAATATCATAATACCCAGTTATTTCACTACCAAACCATATAACAACAATACAGCAAGAACATGTTTTCCGGCAGTAATAGGTAAGACGGATATACCAAAGCAGACGATCCTGGGATAGTCTCCCACTGAATCATACATTCATCCGACTATTCAATTTGATTTCCTAGTTTAAAAAAGTGGGTCTTTTTTTCATGACCAATGTGACCTACCAATCAAACTCTGCCCAAAACTTTAGTTCTAATGACCACGTGGCTTATAGTGAAAGCGACTAGCGGTGCACAATAAACTTGTAACCTTACAAGGACAACAGTGCAGAATGCTAAGTTGAAACTTTAGATATAAAATTTCGTCATCTAGTCAACCAGTAAGCAATTAACAGTAATGCAAAAACACAGATATACGGCATAAATAAGTAAGATACGGGTACTCAGACATACGACAAAATAAAGAATAACCTCGTGAGGCTGCATACACTTACGAAGAAACTCCAAAATATATGTGAAGATAAATAATGTATCATTGTCATCATCGTAGAGTACTCTTATATACTTTACTAATAAACCATAAAAAACTTTTTGATAGTATACTGTTATACGTTATTAATACAAATATTAGATTAATACTTACATAATAATGAAATTAATTATCAATTAACTATTCCAGTTATCTATAGTTTAATAGAATAATCGTTGATGCAAAAAAAGATAAAATTAATATATCGTTATTATGCATCAACGAAACCAAAAGTGATATTAAAGATTATGATTATGATTATTATTATATTGTAACCCACAGATTGACTACCAGTTTTCTACCATGTGGAACATTGAACACCTCTTAATAAATATTAAGCAAGCTGCTTAATTGGCATGAAAATAAATATGTGAATCAACATTCGGTTATTGGAAAGTCAAACTAAAGCCATGTAAATAAAGTTTTAATTGTATTTTTAATTGATGTTTGTTTTTTATTGGTTATTAAACCTTGTGTTTGCTTATAACGACGATATTTTATTTTTGTATTTTACAAGTATGGCCTGTAAAGATCATTTAACTTATACTTAGCTCTGTAGCCAAATTCTGCATACATACTATACTTACTAATAATTATATTATTATTATACTTACCAAAAATTTAATCAAACACTTTTATAATAAATACACTATTAATAAAAAGTTTTCTAACAATCAAATGTTACTCATGTGTAATAAAGTTTTCATTATCTTCTATGTAAGCTGATTAATCTTTAGTCGATACAACCTTTTTCTTTGTAAATTTTCAAGCTGAACCTTCACGAAAAGGGCAAAAGGAACTGAGCCAATGACTACAATATACTAATGGCATTTATAAGTAAGCCTCAAAGGAACAAAGCTGGGGTCATTTATTATTTACAGATATCAATCCTCGTCAAAAAGTTGGGAGAACGAAATATAAAAGTCTCGGCAAAATTTAGTATCTTCGACGTAGACGACAATGTTACGCAAATTACAAATTTTCTCTTGAGTGTTTTCTCTTTTAGCTTTCAACCGAAGTCTCCATACTAACGAGTTTAATATTTTTGTTATCATAAACCATATGTCTACTTCTATTTGAAATAAGCTGAACGTTTCATGTATTCATTGATTAATGAAAATTACTGGATTGAGTAGAAAAATTTCAAGTATTATTATTATTATTTAGTAATTGAACAAGCATGGGTTTATATTTTGCTCAGTTACAGATCCAACAAACCAAACTAAAACAATAATTTACTAGAATTTTAATAAAGTAAAGATGACACTAATTCACTGCTATGAATTGATGTAATCAATAGAGCATTTAATCCCAGAGTTTTAAACTATCGAATAATGACTTGATTGACTCAAACAAACAAAAACTTAAATTCATTTTATATATTATGTTTAGTCAAACATAATATTATTATTACTTTCAGTTTATTACATTAAATATATATAGCATACTATATATATTATACTTGAGAGACATATCTCTCAAGTATAAGTTAATATTAAAGATGATATAAGTATGACAGATATTTTTCTAAATATCTACTTATTAATAGCCCTCGGCATAATCATAATTCAACTCAAAATCAAATTAAAATATAATAATTCATAAATATAATATACGTTATGATATATTGTTGCTAAGCTAGTTGATTGAAAAAAAAAACATTTAAATGTAATTTGTTTAAAAACTTGTATGCTTGTATGTATCATAAATTATAAAGTATAACGTCCGCAAACTATCAATAAACCTATATAAACCATTTTTGAAATACATAAATTTTTAATGACAATATTTTTTACAAAAACATGAACTGTTCAAATTTAAGTAGTGCACTAAAAATCGAATTGATCACCATTTTATAATTATCTTGTTTTACTAATGAATTCATTTTTTATTTAGTTTTATTATACTTTTAATGTAGTCAATTAATAATTATAATGCACAAAAAAAGTTACTTTTAAAATTTGCTAGAATTGTAATTCTTTAATGGAAAATTATCTTATAGTATTAGTTAATAACTTATGCCTATATGTAACTTTCTGATGACTTAATATGCTTAATGGAATGAAATAACATATAATAATTATGTATATAGTTCAGATTTTATAGTCAAATTGAATTGAAGAATATATATATAGACTTTGGGTATTATTTCGCTGGCGCGATTGTTTTTTATTTCTTGATAATTGGAAGTTTTTATATTTTTAGTTAGTAGTGTATGTTAAAATCAAATCAGCAGAAAGTGTGCTACCAAAGAAATCTTAAATGTCTATTTCGGATTATTTCGACCCTATTAAACTAGAGCTTTGGCACTGTAGTAACAGTACTTTTTCTCTTGTATCTGTCATATATTAATAATAAAACGTTATATTTATGTCACAATAATTTTTCATGGTTTAAGTATATCACTATTAATAACATGTCTTTTTGTTTTACGTTAAGATGTCATTCCGCAACAAACAATAAATAGTGACAGCACAGTCATAAAGATTAGAGCTTGCAGCATTCTTATCAGCGACGCCATACTCAATAAATGTCGAATATGCGAGATGTCTCAAGTGAAGCTGCAGAGCAGAAGTCTGTACAATAATGTTTTATCTATAAATTGTGAAGCTGAAACTCGACAAATAGGAGTTAAATAGAGATTATCTTTAATTAAGATTTTATTTTTGACTCAATTCTATTTAGCCTATATCGATTATTGTACTTGATAGGAATCGTTTGAATAGTTTGAGCTATGACAGGAACATCAATATATTTCTAACATTATTTGTAAGGTTGGATTGATAATAACTTTATTCAAATATTTAGATATAGCACAATCATGATACAAACTCAAACCACATATTTCCGTTGTTGAGTTAGTCATAGCTTTTCATTGTGTAGTGCAACAATGTACATTATTTAAATAAACAATGTTATCCAGTTCAGTACTAGGTTACTTTCAATAAAACCACCACTTATACATATATTATAATAACTTTGAAATATCTAACAGTTAATAACTTTTACACTCGACTAGTTAAATCTATGCTCCAATCTATAGGAGAAGTTTAAAAGCGTTCGTTACTCGTATACGACGTTATTAGTAGAGAATATTTTATGTGACCATTGTTGGCAGGGCATAGACAAGATTTCCCTGGACGCAAGGTTTTATAAAACTGAAAGCATATTTTATTAATCCTTCTAGCGCACCCTCCGATGTATATACATATCACGGTAACTTAATGTAAGCGGTTTTTCTTGTTATTTTTAACCAAGTAAATTGAGAATGAGTCAAATCAATACAATTATATCAAAACAGGCATATATAAAGAATTATTAAGTATCTTACCAGAGTTAGAAATCAAATACATATTTAAAAATCTTATTATGCTACCAACCATAATGTCACCTAAAGTAGCAATAAAAGTATCAATATGTCCAAGAATTTAATCACTTGTTAAAATCACTTTAGTGTCGGAAATAAACGTAAAAGTATATTATATGCCGGAGAACCAATATTTTATGTTCATCACGTAAACAGTGAACTTTTACGACATAGTCTGCTTGTCACTTGATTGTCAGGTTTTTGTACGTTAATATTCGAAAAATGTCTATATTAGCACTTCCAAATACTTATTTAGTCCGCGACATGTCAAACTTTATATTTTCGCTAGTGACACAAGAGCTATCCCAAGGTCAATATAGAGTTGTACATAAAACAAAATCATGTTTGTTATATCATCTTTATTATTGATTACCGTAGAAATTAGAAACTAGCGGATTGAAATGTTCGCGTATTTCTTGAATTCGTCTCCGGTAAATTTGTAGACAGTTATAACTGAAACGTAATCTGTATGATATATAATTTAATTATATTATATATTAGTGTTACTAATAAAATGTTTTTCATGACGTTAATGGAAATTAAAATTATGTTTTATGAATAATAATTTTATTGGGTTATTCGACTCAATTTGTTATTTGATCTAAAATTTTATATATTATAAATTTTTCAATAATTCATCTATTGATCAAAATTCATCATCTCATCCTCATCTTGCAATGAAAAGTATTAAAAAGAAATTAAACTTGTAAACATATTTCACAAAGAGTAACTGATAAAGTAAAAGGATTTAAAGGGCGTATAAAAATAAGTTTAAAAACAGAAGCTACTAAAAGTCGATGATGACTTAAAATATAATGATGGCTTCATTCTTGTGCCTTGATTGTTGCTGAGTTCTTTATATTGTGCACTATGTACGTTTTTTACTTTTCTATGAAGTGAAACGTATTTAATCTTGTAATGGAAGTTGGACTCAAACTTTTACTCTGATGTCAGTTTCCAATTGTTATCTCTGTAACAATACAGGCAAAAAAATCTTGTCCTTTTTTACTTTCTTACTGGTTTATATTCTTGTAATCAACGGCGTAATTTCATGGATGTTCAAAGGTGATGTTATAAATTATAATTTAATAAAATTCTCTTGTGTTTTTTAAGTCCTTGAAAGCAACAGACACTGAACCGAGTCCATACATTTACTGAGTGGAAAGAGAATAACAGATAACGTTTTATGATTTACATGAAACGGCAAAATAATTACTAAATATTGTAAGTACGTATGTTTGTCAGACAGATTACGCTACCTGCTTACATCAGGACGAGTTACATGTGGAGGATGCTACACAGTTGTTAAAATATTTATGAGAAGACCCTTTTCACATAGCTTTTTATACCCGTATAATGTGAGGAATTTACTGCCCTGAACCTATAATGTAATTGAATGTAGATACAAAATCGATAGCATACCAGACATTCTTGTAGACGTATTTGGTTTGGACTTACGCATCTCAAAGGACATACGAGTATGTATTGATTACGTAATGGGAACAGCATACCTATGATGTTGTGTTTATAATACCTAGTCCACTTTGTAGTAATATAAAATAAACATACAGTAGCAAAATTTATCGGAATACACTATGGATCAATTATAATCTGAGTGACTATACAATAAGACAGGAGACGCTACAATCGAACAGGTAGTTACATAAAAACTGAATTAAAAAAATATTATTATTTAAAATAGAATACCTTCATTTTGCTGATGTAGTCGTAGGCATCACTGAGTATGTGGTAGATCTTACACTGCTCAAAGATATCAGTAGTGTTTCCCAACAAAGCAAACATGGAGAAGACAAAGACATATGTCTGTGACATAGTACCCAGTACCAGTCAGTTAGTTTAAAGGTGATGACAGGTGATGAGTACATACTCGGCAACAACTTCAAATATCCACAGGTATTTACATTTATGTGTATTCCACACATATCTCTATCTATGTCTTCGTGATGATATCAAAAATTACTGAACCAATTTAGATACCGGTTTCAACACCAGATAAATAATGTATTCCCAGTGTTTCATATGTAGGTATAAATAATATTATAACTAACTAATGTTACCTCATAAAACTTCGGAATTTCCTTAGTGAAAACATACTGCTCTATAAAAAATTCTAAATAGTTCTTTCTGACAATCAAGACTGTCTGGAATCGTCAAGTCGTCAAATAGAAGAAAACCACCGCAAGCTTCACGACGAATTGCCAATTGAATTTCCATTCCTACTCCATCCCGATTTTCTCGAAGCCTTTGACTTTTCTCGCCAACAAAATGGCGGGCCAAGCCGCAAATGCGGCTTTGACAAATTTAATTGAAGTTTTCGCGTGAAAATGCCTAGCTAATTAGTGGTAGTTTAAACGCCGCCCCTCCAGCAGTCTGCAGGTAGCGGCCTCCGACTGGTTTGAATTTTTTTTTTCAATATATATTTATCAAAAGGTGTTGTTACCAAGCATCTGCGAATTTTCCAATAGCAATTAATACTAACAATAATAATAATGGCGAATAGGAGAAATGAAATCTATTAAATACGGTAGTATTATCTTCAATGTAATGAATGACACTATCAGTATTTTACTGTGAAAAATATCACAGTACAAAAATATAACTCATTGTAAAGTTCAAATTGCAGTTGCAATTTTTTTAAACTAGCGACTTTTCTCTCTCGAAATAATTTTATTTGCGGCAAGCTGAATCTTTGTGGGGATTAAAGTTTTCGCACGAAATGTTTAAATAATTAGCGGCGGTTCCCCGTTGTTCGGGCTGCAGGTAGTGTTGTGAACTAAAAGGATTTACTGTTTTTAGATGTTTCAAATTAAAAGGTTTAGTGGACTAATTTTCACATAAAATAACACTTTTTATTACTAGTTATATACTGTGATAAGACAAATCAAAATATATATTATTATAAAGTAGTAAATCGTAATAATTAGGTTAGGATCGGCAATTTCAAATAGTGTCCTATTTGAAATTGCCGATCCTGACATAATTTTAATTATGATTTTTCGAAAGATAAAATAAAATGAAAGTATCTCTTGCTTAAACTTATTTACTGCTATAACTTGAAAAATACAGATTGCAAAAATTTATTGCCATTACCATTCAACTGTTGTAAATATTTCGTAAATAAGTAAAATGAAGAAATAATCAATAGAATAGCCTACAGCAATCAATGGAAAAGTCGTATTGTAAGTTGATTTGTAAATATCAATGTATCTGCAAAAGGTAAACTATATTTCATTAGTATGTGAGAGCAGTTAAGTTATAAGTGGGGAATTTCACAGTTCAAGCGGAGTACCCTCACGTCCCAGGGGGGCGCGCTCCTTGGGGTATATTCCGTGCCTCTTATTCAATTTGTGAGCGAATCAGTTCCGCCAACCCGATTATCTTTCACGTCCGGATTTATATGTTCATAAGAGTACGTCGGATTATTTGAAAACTGCTATTCACAAATATCGTGTACTTATCATGAATAGTCTCTATATTGCAAACTATTTTGTAACAGTCTTAAATCCTATTTAATGCTAAAACTACAACTGTATGTTCCTTAATTGTAATCATTGCTGCAGTAGAGTGTGCAAAGTTGCCAGTACTTTTCTATAATGGGTTAGCACTTGGCACATGTACAAAGCAGACAGCAAGAGGCCACTTGGCTCCGTAAATATTTGCCCAATAATTGTGAGTCTTTAGTTACGTTACACGAATAAATATTCTCGCCTCGTACGAAGCGCACTGCATTCCTTTTATTGCAGGTATTTCCTTATTTAACAGTTATCTAGTCTTTATTAATCTCAGAATACCACCTTGTGGTGTGCCTACAATCGAGATGAAATAATTCAGTATTACTATGTATTATTACTACATTTCTAGTCCAAAATTACTAACACTCACACACTTATCAGTTTCAATAAATGACCGTGTTACATTGCTACTACTACGCTTACTTGCCTTTACAAATTACCAGTATATTTGAAGTCTAATGGCATTACATGAATAATTATTGACATTAATTTCATTATACTTATTATTATTGTCGCTTATATCACGTGTTTTTATAAAACACGGTCCTTGGCTTTTTGGTCCAAGGCTTGCGCAGGGATCACAAAAGACCATTTGAGCTAAATTTAATAAAGGTATGCGTGGAGTATACCAACTGGATCTAATCTCTATATGCACTATGAAAATTGTAGCTAAGACTATACCCAGTTGCACAGAAAGTATTGTCATTACTGCTCAAAATGTTTGTGGACTATTACATTTTGATTTTGATGGTAATGAAAACCGAGCTATGGAAGAGACTCCAGTCAACTGCCTTCTAAAAGCCTCCTAATTGATTTAATTTGCAGGCGATGACTCGCCGTCCACTAAATGGGCACCTCAAAAAGACCAATATTGGTGCGAAGAAATATTGGTATGACTGGCTAAGGGTGTAGAGAGGTATGTCTGTTGCAGTAACCGAGACGCTGTCGGCGTTATAACATTATTACACTTTCACCCTTTGAGCATCTGCTCTTGCGACTCCACTCTGTCGGGCTGGCTAATGCAAGACAGAGGCGGGTGCCATACGCCCCCCCTGAAGCACATCGGTGACGCAACTCACCGACAGCTCACCACAAACATTAAGTGCCCCACCAGAAGGCGATGGGGTCGTCATTTCCCTAAGCTTATTATTATTATTAGCCATATCAAATCACTTTGATATCTAGTTGATTAATTAAATCTAGTTGATTAATTTTAATTTCCAATATACTGTTTAAATATCGCTATATCGTTCTTGACGGAACGATATAAGTGATGAAGATCTTTAGTTAAAGCAATATAAACTTACTAGTTAAAAAAATATAACTTAATACAAAATAACGTTCATTAGAGCACTAAATCTTAATAGCATACATCATTAACCGAACCAGTGTACTACATAAACGGGGAAACAATTGCGGTACGCTTTCGTTCCCGCTGTCTATTTTCCGGAAGAACAAGACCCACAGCTGAACCATATTCCTAATTTAAGTTTAGTTTTAACGGAACATGCACGGTTTCCTCACACTGCATAAAGTTATAAATTTCATAGCTGCAATACGAGTAATAAATAATTTGCACAAACTCAAACATCTGCGCTCAAGGAACCGTGAATGCAAAGTGAATATTGCTCTCAGTTTTACTAGTTCTACAATTTTTTCGCGCACACTCAATAGGTGCATTTCAATGACATTATGTTTCGTTGCTACAAAAATGCAACAGTTTTAGTATACAAAACAACAGTTTTTATACAATTTATTTTTATAACTCTATTCGTTAAAATGTATACCTACAGTTTCATGAACTAGCGACTAATTGAGCCAGCTTTTTGAAAATATTAATTTGTCTTTAAATGTGTTCTGTGTGGCACTCTTTTTTATTCATACCAAATTATTAATTCGAAATGACTTCGTAATTCAGAGTAAAGATGAAAACATATGTGAAATACACCCTTTACCATTAGAAAAATTTCTTATCTTTTTACTGTCGGAAAAACAAGAACTTGTATTATTACGCGACAAACCTAGAAGTACATGATACAGATACATTATGAAATACTAGAAGTACGGCTACTTTTTTTTTTTATGTATCAGAACTTAATTTTTGGATCATACCTTGAAAATGTTCAGTAAATAAAAAATATCTTTTTTTTTACTTTTCTTTACACGAAATCTGATATCAAAAAAGAATTTAAATTTAACATAAGAAGTAAAAGAAATCTTTCATTATATGATTCATTGATTTGGCCCACTATAGGTTCTATAACTTATGTTTATTTTACAGACTTATACATCTAACAAGCTTATCATTATGCGCAGCTTAAAGTATTTGCATTACAAATTTTTTCCTTAATGGAATGCTTATAAAGGGTATCTGAGGTTTACACATTAGCAATTTGTTTTGAATTATTTAGTACCACATTATGTAATTTTCTTAATCCATCTTGCTTTATACAATCCATACTAATATTATAAATGCGAAAGTAACTCTGTCTGTCTGTCTGTCTGTTCCGCTTTCAAGCCAAACCTACTGAACTGATTTAAATGAAATTTGGTACACAGATAGTCTAGAGCCCGAGAAAGGACACAAGCTACTTTTTTATATAAAAAAGGTTGTAAAGGGTTGTAAAAGGTTGAAAGGAGGGATAATAGATTGTATGAAAATATTGTCAAAACCACTGAACCGATTTAATTGAAATTTGGTACACAGATAGTCTAGAGGCTGAGAAAGGACAGAGGCTAACTTTTAAAGCAGAAAAGGGCTGTAAAAGGTTGAAAGGAGGGGGTGAAAGGTTGTATGGCAGTATTGTTAAAACATATCCTTCCTGTGGGAAATTCGAATATAACGCGGGCGAAGCCGCGGGCGGAAAGCTAGTACTTTATATTTTCATATGCTACAAACCATGTTAATTAATAAAATATGGATAATATTTCGACATTAAAAGAATTCATTTATTCTCAGTTTATCCGTTCTACAATTTTTTCGCGCATAGTCATAGACACTGATAGACGCATTGCAAGGACATTTTGTTTCGTAATTTTTCTATATTTTCTCTCTTTTTGAGCGACAAGCGAACTATTAAGTCGCCTGAGTAGTTTCATAACTTTTAAACAGATATGAAATCAATAAGAATCAACTAAACACAATAATTTAACAAATAAATAGTAAGTGATTACCCAGTACTTAATAACACAGTTTTGAAGGCGAGAAAATTAGTTGTCTCGCTCATTTTGTACATTATTTGACGACGAAAAACAACATGTACTGTTTGTGATATTTTTAATTGAAAATAACCTGATTCTAAGATTAACTGTAGCCATAAAATGCAAGTTTTGGTTACAAGTTGGGTTCAAAAAATAATACAAATGTTATAGTTTGTATAAGTATTTAGTTATAGTTTGTATAAGATTTATAAAGTTATAAACTTTTAAATACTTGCGAAAAATACGGTAATTTCATAGTTGAAGACCTATATAACAAGATTATTACAACTAATTACCTAATTAGTATTCACATAAGAAAAAATATACTCTATACACTATCTACTCGATATTATTACTTCATTAATCATATTGAATGTACTGTACATATTCTTGGAATTTAATTGAAACTGTTATCTGTAATATATAAATTGCATTTGACTAATCAAATGACATTTGATGAAGGTACAATGTATCCTGTGTGTCAACGTTACGGAATTAAAGTTATCTATAAGTTGTGAGGCCTGTTGAACTGGCGGAAACAGGCGCCCGTTTCGATTTAGCTATAATGATACGTTGGAACATAACATTTATCTGACTGAACGGTGTCCTCCTTGCTTCATGACAGTGACAAGTGCTTCCGTGAGTGGCGGCCGTTATGCCAACAATGGGCACCGACATCTGGTCTGCTCTGACTATCACATTACCAGCCTCCTTCTATGCGATTTCTAAAGGTTTCCTTTTGCTCTAGTTTCAATATTGTATCGCTTTTTACGGAACAGATCAGTTGTAGTGAAGTGACATTTCATGCTAACAATAGCTGACTCAGTATCTGTTTGTCATGACATAAGGAACCATCTCTTCTCAGTGAATTCATCTGAATGCATGTCAAAGCTTCAAGATATTGTTTCTACTCAAAATTCACCTTAATCTAATAAAATATCCCTTTATCTGTGAAATCATAATTACTTATGTGGAACTATTTCATTACGAGTACTGTTATGACTCGATTTTATATAAGATATACAAATGTAGTGATATTGTTTTTATAATTTTAAGTCATATTTATTATTATACATGTGTAATATCAACCGATATTATTTGTGAGCAAAATAATCTTTCACTTGGTTCAAAAGTATAAATTGAAGCAATTCCTTTTGAAAGCTATATTTCGAGCGAGCTAATAAAAATTTCTGTGCAAATATTCTGCAGGAAAGAGACAAAGTTTTCTCATCGTGTCAAACAAACAAGTTCATAATTATTTGTTAGCCCCAGTGCAAACTAGCGCGCTGTTTTAATTGAAACTAAACAACCAAAATGCTGAAGTGTGCTTGACCCGACACAGGGTAGATTTTATCTCTCGTTGTTATGAATTATTTTCAAACGTAAACAAAAAAAAAACAACGTTCATTTATTTTCGAATGACACTTAAAATAAATTTAATTTGAATTCATAGTTAAGTTATATTCATGTATAACGATGGAAACAATATCGATTTATAAATATGAAATTAAAACGTACAAATTATTGCGATGTTTGATCTAAATTACTTGCGTTGATTAAATTTTTTATACATTGACATTGATTGCGCTTGATGATCACATCATTTATAAAATGTCTAATAATTTAGTAGTGGTGTCAGTGATGGCCTCTTTCTGTCTGTTGATGGTTACTTGTCCATTGATAACTGTAACCAACTAAAGGTAGTCATGGTATTTTTACATTAAAAAGACAATCCGTGTAAGAAATTAAGAGTGTTTAACTTAAAAAACAAAATGTAATTTAAATTTCATCTTTAAAAATAGACAGTCTTTACGATAGTCTTCCAATGTGTGGTGTGGTGTGATATAGTATCAGCTTTTCAAAGAATTAAAACGGTTAAAATACAAACATATACATTAAATATTATATTTATAGATAATTTCCGAGATATGGTATAAGTTATTGTAAAAATAATACACAACTTACTAAGCGACGGGCATTGCCATAGACAACGTTATACAATTCATACAATTGTTTTTCACAACGTCATAAAATTGAATGCATATCAAATAAATGGATAATTATTTACTCGTAAATACAATGAATTTCATCTTTGAACTTTTAAAGCACAAACTTTTAAAGTTACAAAGTTCTTTAAGAAAGGAGTAAATAGGTTTTTAAAGGTCAGCATTTGTAATGGGATGCCATTAATATTATAGCCCATCGACTTCGAAAACTGCTTACCATCAGGTAGGCTGTAAGTTTTTTGCCACCAAAGTGATGTAAAGGAGCAACGATAGTAACAATCTAGTATTCTTAATTAATAACATAAGTTTTCTACACTGGGCACAATTGACCAATTTTCTGCATCGAATGCCGAGAGTGAAAGACACAGCTTCCAATTTTGCTTGGTAAGCGGCCCATATTAAAACTGTCGATGATATCAAACCGGGGAGCAGGCCGTACGGGTAACTTACCTGCCGAGTAAATGGCTGACACTGTCAAACTACTGAAAATTAGTTTCGCTGTTCCGATGAAAACTTTAATTGGTTGCTCAAAACCAATATGTAGTGGCCTCTGTTGGTTCAATCGAAAAGTCTGTAGGTGAGTTCGGCAGGAACGGAATTGAATAACTTTTGTAATGAGACAATTTTATTTGACAGGAAATTTTGGCTGATATTGTTTGAAAGTAGATGGTTCATTCTATCTGTGCCATAGATAAATGTTTGATTTTAGTTTCAAACAACGCTAACAATACAAATAATATATCATCATTTATTTATATTAATCAAATTATTTAGATAGATTAATCTTAAAAATTTTATAAATGTTTCTGAAGTTGGATGGAATTGGAGTTTAGCAATAATAAAAGTCGACCAAGACCCATTGCCATAATTTAAAAAAGTGGAATAATGTGAAGTGTTACCAACGACGAAGATCAAAAGGATAAGTGAGCATTATACAAACTGGCACTTTGGTCGATCTAAGTAAAATACTTACTTCAGACACAATTAATATAATTCTTTGCATTATATATATATATATACAAATTTCAATTAGTACTTAAAATATTTGGTTGTCAAAAGATTAAGGACAAATTAGGCCATGTCAAGCTAATCAGTTAGGAAGTTAAGGAGTGTGACATCCACGTACATTGCTGGGTGTTACAATCACATTTAATCTCTTATTCGTTATATAACGAAGTTAAAATTTTCATTACCATTTTCAAACTTTTGAAATGAATGAAGTAACTGTTAACTTTTAAAATTAGGTTTATAATCCAATATCAAAAAATCGAGCGAGTTAAATATGAACTGACGACTTTCAGAATACAAACCAAAAGTTTTTATAAGTAGAGAATCATCACATCAATATAAGACATGCAATTTCGGTAATGTCAACAGATTCATAATTAACATTGATTTCATTGAATATTACGGAAAGTGAAGTTTTGACGTTTAATGATGATGAATGATGATTAATAACGTTTGATGATTGACATAAACTTGAATGATTGAGAAGTGAACTTTTTGATTGACAATACCCAGCTCTAGTAACGTATTAGAAAATACAATTACAACAATCAAATACAAATACAATGACTGCATAAAAGTTGCTAGGAATGGTCGTTGTGTGAAATGTTTAGTGGACAACAAAAAAATAACTAATTTGGATAGACTATTTATTCATATTAATTTAGCTAAGGCAACCTGCGGTCACGTGTAAACTTAAAGGTATATGTGAATTCGATAAATCGATAATAGCCAATCCTGGCTAATTACCCTAACTTTCATTGTGTAGACTCGTACCCCTTAGTGAAAACTTACATGAACTGTGATGATAACATACATATTTGTATATCGGATCTACTAGCAACCACAGCTGGTGTAATCCAACCAAAACGTAGAGGTAACGAGAGCAAATTATTAACGCGATATGCGAATATAATTATATAAAATCATATAGGTACTTACCAGATTGTAGTTATATTTAGAAAAGTAACTTCTAATACATACCCATAATTAACGTCAAGTACTAATTTATCTTTTTTCGAACAACCAATTCAGTTACACAATATTGCTACTCATCTAGCAGTTAATTGCTTGCGAAACAGTGATCTCTCTTAGAAGAAAGAACGCTTAAAGCTTTCTACTAACAACGGATCAATAAATTGGAATATTCACTTGGAATCACTATGAATAGTCTGTAACAATACATTCATAAAATGTTTGTAATAGAGAAACAAATACAAGTAATGCTTTTATCTCTTGATTTTAATGTGTTTAGTTCTATGTCAACAACTTATATTATACAACGGAAGAGTATTTCACAGGCAGAGAACAGACAGAGAATTAGCAACGAAACCAGAGCAATAAACAGGAGTATAAAGAGTCAGGGTATTACGATAATGAGATTTTCTCAGAAATTGAAACTTTGGTTTCATGTTTTCTAAGGTACGCGAATAATTTAAAATATCGTGGAACTTGAATACCACTATAGGAATGTGATACCTAATTAATGAAAAACTCGGTGTATGTAACTTGGATTGTTGCTAACATCTCAGTCAGAAGCTTTTCACTGTATATTCCTTAACAAATATTAAGTATGTTGTTGAAAAAATAGCGCATTCCGGCCTATTTCCAAATAAAAACGGCCTCCCATTTTTTTTATGAAGATATTAAATTTGAGTCTAGGAGAACCGGTTGATATGTCATATATTTCACTATCGAACAATAACAAGAAACATATTCCCACAGCCTAAAGCAAATGAATGCTTGTTTACTTACAAAATAATGTTAAATAAAGCTAAGGAGTTACTTCGTAGCAGGATTTTAAATAGCAAAGTGGCGCCAACAATAAAAAAATACTTATACTTTTATTCGTAGACTTTCCTTGCGGTTTACGGACCCATAGTGTTGCAGTATATACAAAATCAGCTCCTACGATTTCTGATCCACGTGAAGAGGGCTCCTTACATTGCATCAGCAATCGTCTGACCACCCGAAGTCCTCCCTCTACATAGCCATAGACGATATGATTCTGCGAGAGCCGTTTTTAACACGCGTTCCAGTACATAAATTAACGAAAGCAAACCGAGATTTTTTATAAGATAACATATAGAGGACTGTACTCGGCTGTATATTCATCATAACTACCTTAATCGAATACAGACTAACCATGTAGCCATTACCTGTTAGTTGGTTTTTTTAATCACAATATTTGTTAGTTTTTATCATGTGAATTTCCATTGTTCGTATCTATTTAGTTATAAGTCTATGTAAAAAGTTCGGCTTGATTCAGATGTACAAATAGCTAAGTCACTTCGTATCTTAACGTGTTTTTAGCCGTATTTATCAAAAGAATCCAGTTTAGAGCTGATCATAGAATTGAGTGCGGCGTTATATCCGATTTTGATTTTAAGAGTATCTTGGTTAAATTTCTTAGACATGTATGTAATATTGTATGTTTAAGCCCCGCCTCTGCTTCAACTTACCTCACCTCCCTCTTACCGTTCTATAACTGTATTAAGTTACATTAGCTCAGGGATCGGCGCATGGATTTTGCAAGCTGCAACATATTGCTGAAGAAATGGTTTAACTATTTCTTTACAATATTTTTATTATTTATTTCTAATAACTTTTATGAAATTAGAGGCATGGCTCAAATTACGTATACATTTGTCTGGAATTGATATATAAAAAAATAACTAATTTGGATAGACTATTTAATCATATTAATTTAGCTAAGGCAACCCGCGTACACGTGTAAACTTAAAGTATATGTGAATTCGATAAATCGATAATAGCCAATCCTAGCTAATTACCCTAACTTTCATTGTGTAGACTCGTACCCCTTAGTGAAAACTTGCATGAACTATATACTCTGTTCAAGACGGTGGTAGGTGCAGGGTTGATCTTCAGCAGAAGAGACAAAGTCGATTGAAATAAGAAAGCGTCGTTTTGAAATACAAGTCCCACATACGAGACTATTTATTCTTGACTACACCAATTGAAACACTGTTACACTATTCTTATTCTACGCCGGTATGTACAGTCACGGCCGGGCCTTTGTTTCACAGGGATTCCGAACTACGGGAAACCTGGAGCACTATTACTCGTTGAGCACTCACTTTCACAGCACTACTATTACTTGCTGACTACTTGCTGACTACTTGCTGACTACTTGCTGACTTCTTGCTGTGCTTCGTCTCGAGGTAGACTGACTCAATGGCGATTTCGGCCCGAATTATATACATTTTTGCGTAGTTAAACTGGCGGGGAGTCTAAATGCGCATCGTGGCTCGTGACATGTACATTTACAATACATTTCTAGGCTTATTTCTATGACTTGTTGATATTCCTAATTATCTGTTTAATAACTTATATCTAGGGGAAATAAAAGACAAATCACGCACAGTTTATTGAATGAGACTTACAAGCTAACTTAAGTAATTACTATTATACATTGATTGAATTGAGGCTGCCGTCAACATTCCACCCCCTGTTGAGGAAGTTGCTCCGAAACATCTTCGTTCGTAGGCAGCGCGATCACCTTGCAGGCTGGTCGTCTCAGGGTTCCGTGCGGAGTTCTGATGTCTACTACTCGAACTTGTCCATCAGCGCCGGGATGCACTTTGACGATCTCTCCCCGTGGCCATGAGTTACGAGGTAGGTTGTTGTCGACGATCAGGACCAAGTCGTTGACTCGTAGTGGTTTTATGGCCTCGGTCCACTTCCTGCGTTGCTGAAGTGTCGGTAGGTATTCTTGCAGCCACCTTGCCCAAAATTGATCAGCTAATGCCTGTACGAATCTCCATTGTTTTCTTGTGCTGAGGTCGCTTCGGTCGAAGACTCCAGTCGGGGTACTATTTGCAGCTGTCCCCAGCAGTAGGTGATTTGGGGTAAGAGCCACTGGGTCGTTCGGATCTACCGACACGTGAGTGAGTGGTCGGCTGTTGATGATGGCTTCGACTTCGGTCAGCAGGGTTTGCAGAGTCTCTTCTTTCGGTGCTCGTTCGCGTAGTACTGCCTTGAGGGCTGTCTTCACCGAGCGTACGAGACGCTCCCAGCAGCCTCCCATGTGTGGTGCGGCTGGTGCGATGAATTTCCACTCTATTCCCCTGGTGGTTGCTGTCTCTTTCAGTGCAGTTAGGGCCTTTTTCATTTCGGTGTTTGCCCCTACGAAATTGGTGCCGTTGTCGCTGTACATTACTTCTGGCTGGCCCCTCCTCGCGATGAACCTTCTTAGTACCATGATGGCTGCGTCGGCGCTTAGCGATGACGTGAGCTCCAAGTGCACTGCCCTGGTGGTGAGGCATGTGATCACCACCCCCCAGCGCTTCTCGTGTCGTCGCCCGATGGTCACTTCTAGGGGTCCGAAGTAGTCGATCCCGCAGTGCGCGAAGGCTCGCCGTCGGTGCGCGAGTCTTGCTGGTGGTAGGTCACCCATTTTCGGCGAGGTCGGCTGGGACTTACGCAGTTGACATATTTTACAGCTGTTTGCTATTTTCTTCACCGTAGGTCTCATCCTCGTGATCCAATATTTTTCTCGCAGCGTGTTCACGACAGTTTCGTTGTTCGCGTGTTGTGCTTGGCGATGATGATGGCCGACTATCAGTTCGGTGATGCGGTGACGACCGTCCAGCACGATCGGGTGGCGAGCTTCGTATGGCATCTGTGCGGCGTTCAAGCGGCCTCGAACTCGTAACAGCCCGTCGGTTGTGAGCATAGGGTCCAAACTTCGTATCTTGCTGTGTGACGGCAGGATTTGTCCGATCTTCATTTTTCTTATTTCGGCGGCGAACGAGCTTTCTTGCGCTTGTCGTATTAGCAGTAGCTCCGCCTCTTGTATCAGCGTGCCGGTCACAGGTACATGCGTTTTCGTTCGTAGCGTCCTTGTCCATGCTATCACGCGTGCTGTCGTGTTCACGGCGCGTTGCCACGAAGAGAACCGATTTATGTCAATCAGCTGTTCGGGTTGCTCCGTCGTTACATGTACTTGCGCGGTGCTACGTATCTCGTGCGTGCTTTCTTCTGTAGCGACGCAGCTGGTCATCTCTGGCCACTCTTCTGGTGGTAGACGTAGGAAAGGTGGGCCCGTCATCCATATAGAGCCCTCGCTGTTCCATCCAATTCTTGTGGCTTCATCGGCAGGGTTGTGTGCAGTAGGTACCCAGCGCCAGTCACTAACTTGCGATTTTCTGTCGATTTCGGCGAGTCGATGAGCTACGTATGGCTTGAAGTCGCGTGGATTTGCTCGTATCCATTGAAGTACTGTCTTCGAGTCGGTCCACAGGGTTTTCGATGCTATTTTCACGGCGTGTTCTTTCTCGACGGTTTCGGCCAAACGACAGGCTAGAAGCGCGGCTTGCAGCTCGAGTCGTGGCACGGAGACAACTTTCAGTGGTGCAACTCTTGCTTTTCCTGCGACGAGCGTGACGTTCCTGTGTTCATCGACGAGGTAGGCTACGGCGGCGTATGCTTGTTCACTGGCGTCGCCGAACACGTGGAGCTCCAAGGTCGAGCTGTTCAGCCCGTACCATCTCGGCATCTTCAGGCTTCTTACTGCTTCCAGGTCGCAGAGCCATTTCTTCCAGTCGACGAAACAGTCTTCAGTGAGTGGCTCGTCCCATTGTATCCCCGTTCTCCATACTCGTTGCATCAATATTCTTGAGTCGATGGTGAGCGGACAGATCAAGCCCAACGGATCGAACAGGCTCATGATGAATCGTAGAAATTCTCTCTTCGTGGGTATTTCTTGACCTTCGGCGATTTCTTTCTTGATTTTCTTAAACGACAGGTCGAATGTGATGGTGTCTTCTTCTGTGTTCCATATCATGCCCAAGGTCCTCTCGACTTTTCCATCAGTCTCGTTAGGTCGACCGATGATGATATGCTATCGGGCAGCTGTTTTCTGAGTTCACAGCTGTTCGTCTTCCAATCTCGTATGTGGAAGTTCCCTCTTGCGTGTATCTTTGTAACTTCTTCGACGAGCTTCACGGCGGTGCTGATGTCATCTACGCTGTCTAGGTAGTCGTCCATGTAGTGGCGCTCCTGTATCGCACGTACAGCATCCGGGTGTTCTTCTTTGAACTCGTTGGCGTTGAGATTCAGTATGTAGATGGCGCATGTAGGCGAACACGTAGCTCCGAAGATCAGGGAATTCATGGCGTAGACGTCTGGTGTTCTGGTGCGATCCTTGCCTCTCCACAGGAATAGCTGTGCCCCTCGATCTTTGTCGGCGATCTTCACTCGCAGGAACATGTCTTCGATGTCAGCTGTCATGGCGATTGGTTTCGACCGGAACTTAAATAGCACACCGAGCAGGGAATTCATCAGGTCAGGTCCACTCAACAGGTTGTCGTTGAGGGACGTCCCTTTGCAGGTCGCGGCGGCGTCGAAGACCAGTCTCAGCTTCCCCGGCTTGTTAGGATTGGTAACACCGAAATGAGGCAGGTACCATACAGGCGATGAACTCGTTGACCCATTGACCTTCTGCGCGTAGCCCTTGTCTATCAGCCTTTGCATTTGTTGGCAGTAGGCATTCGCGTATTGTTCGTCTTGATCCATCTTCCTTTCTATATTCTTCAGTCGTTTTTCGGCTTCTTTGTAGTTGTCTGGCAGGTCGATATCATCCTGCTTCCATAGTAGCCCCACTTCCCATTCATCTGCAGTTCGTTTGGATGTTTCTTGCAGAATCTTCTCGGCGCGTGCGTGGTCACTGTTCTGTCTTGACTCTTTGCTAATTCCAATGGCGTCGAGTTCGAACTGTTTCTTCACGATGTCTTCAAGGTCGGACAGCTGGTTGACTCTTTCGTGTCCCTCTTCTCGGCAACTGACTGGCCCATGTATCACCCAACCCAGTTGAGTGAGCGATGCTGCAGGTTGGCCCGATCTTCCACGTCGAAAGTCACCTCCAACAATCAGTTCCCAGTGGTCTTGGCCGATGAGCAGTAGTGGCTTAGCTTCGTTCATGCTGTCGCAGTTCAACCCTCGGAGATGCTTGTGTCGCTTGATCAGGTCTTCACTTATCGTCTGCGGCGGGAGATCTATGTTCTTCATGGTGCGCATAGTGAGTGAGTGGTGTTTGTCGTTTGCACCTCGAATCTTGACGACCACTCGGCGCGACTCGTCGTCGATGATGGAATGACCCCCAGCGCTGACGATGTGTAGCGGTTGCTTGCTTCCTTCCAGGTTGCTGGCCAATGTGCTGTCGATCAGTGACACTGTAGCGCCGTCGTCTAGCAGCGCGTATGTGTGCCGTTCAATCTTCCCATCTTCCACGGTGACAGGGATGATCTTCAGTAGCGACTTGACTCGTTGATCGCCGATGCTCGTCACACGTTCGGTTGGCGCGGCCTCTTGTTCACTGTTGTTCGGGCGGTCGGCGTGTAGTAGTTCGTGATGAGGTCTGTTGCATTTCTTACACTTCTTCGCACGGCATGACATCTTGCTGTGTCTTCCTGACATGCACTTGAAGCACAGTCGTTTGCTCTTCACTAGTTGCCATCGCTCGTCGTTGTTCATCTTCTTGAACACTTCGCACTTGGAGAGGTGATGAGGCTTGTCGCAGGCTTCACACTTGAGTTCGACTTCAGCGACTTCCATGATTCGATGAGCTTCCCTGCGTGTTGTCATCGGAGTCTTGCCGTGCACGGGCGCTGTCTTGAGATTTGTTGCTGGAGTCTTCATGTTCGATGACGTGCTACCAACGAGTTCAGCGGGTAGCATGAAGGCAGCAGTGTCGGCGAGCTCTTCGAGGAATTCGACGAAGATCAGGAGTGTCGGCGAAACTCGAAAGTCGATGTCTTCTGCTTGAGCGCGGCGTGCGAATTTGCAGTACTCGTTGCGTTGCGTCGGCGTAAGCTTGTCGAGTAGTTCTCTCACAAGTTGCGGGTTGTTGATGTATCCGTCGGCGTGGATGTTGCGAAGTGTGGAAACGCAGGACCGGACTGATGCGCTGAGTATTCGTAGCCCGTTGCAGTCGTTATCGTTGACTCTTGGTAGGCTTCTTATCTTCGAAATTGTGGCTTGCAGAAGTAGCGTTGGGTTGCCATAGGCTCGTTCGAGCGTCTTCATAATCTCATCAGGATCATAACTTGTGCGCAGTAAATCTTCCACTAGTTGTTTCGCCTTTCCTTGGATTGCCACTTGTAATCTTGCGAGGTTTTCTGTTCTCTTGAAATCGCACATCTTCGTTGATTCTTCATAGCGTCTCTTGAAGAAGATCCATTCTGCCGGGTCGCCGTTGAAGAGCGGGAGCTCGTAGAAGGCGCGCGGCATCGGGCGAGGTCTTGACATATCGCGGATTGCGGTCGTCAGTTCTTTTATTACTTCATGTTGTTTCAGATCCGAGGCGTGGCTGACGATCCTCTTCTGCGTGGGTTGTTCGACGAATGGTGACTTCTCAACCCATTCCCCGACGCGGGTTTGCACTTCTTCGACTTGCTGTTCAGGAATTTCTTGTTCTTGTTCTTCTTCGGCTTCCAGCTCGGCCAGTTGCATATTCTTCTTCATTTCTGTGAGCCGTTGTTGTGATCTGAACAGTTCCAGTTCGGCTTCATATTCGATTCTTCTTCTGGCGGCGTCTCGTTGAGCGCGACTGCTTCTTGATGACGTTACGCTAGCCGGTGCTTGTGGTGCCGGCACACGACGTACGGTACTCGGCGTCTGTGTGGTGAAGTCCTGAATTCTTCCTCCTGCCAGTGGTATTTCGGGCACACGGTAGTCAGGGAGTCCTCTTCGATTGGACGTAGACGGCGAATTTGCTTGGAGTAACGACGCGGCGACCCCGGAGTCCGTGTGTAGTTCAGACACGGGCAGACCCCCCGGAATTCCTCCACGGCGAACTTCTTGCAATCGTTCATTCTTGGTGCCGTGTACTTGATCTTCCTGATTCTGGTGCGATTGCTCTTCAACCCGACGAGCCTGGCTTCTTGTCGAGTATGTGGACATCTTGAATTCTTCTTTCCTCGATTTCTTGCTCTTCTGGAGATCCGGCTCGAAGGACCAGTTGTTCAAGACGGTGGTAGGTGCAGGGTTGATCTTCAGCAGAAGAGACAAAGTCGATTGAAATAAGAAAGCGTCGTTTTGAAATACAAGTCCCACATACGAGACTATTTATTCTTGACTACACCAATTGAAACACTGTTACACTATTCTTATTCTACGCCGGTATGTACAGTCACGGCCGGGCCTTTGTTTCACAGGGATTCCGAACTACGGGAAACCTGGAGCACTATTACTCGTTGAGCACTCACTTTCACAGCACTACTATTACTTGCTGACTACTTGCTGACTACTTGCTGACTACTTGCTGACTTCTTGCTGTGCTTCGTCTCGAGGTAGACTGACTCAATGGCTTTTTTTTTTTTTTTTTTTTTCCTCAGGAGAGGAGGCTGAGAATCCTCATGGATACCAACGCAACAGGCAAGCAGGGATGCGTTGATTATGTCGGACTCCTGGTGAATCGAGGCGGCTCGACCCAACAGACCTACCGACTAAACTCAGCCTGAGCCTTTGGTCCTAGAGACCCTACTGGCTTGTATTGACGAGAGCCGCACCTCAGGAGAGGCACGGATAGCGCTGCCCTATGGAGAGGGCATAGGCGCTAGAAGAGGCGCGTTCACCAAGTGGGACCGGCCTATATTGACAGAGAACCTACTCGTGGCTAAGCAGAAGGCTGCCGATTAGGGGTGACAAGGGAGGCGACGGCTCAGACGCCGCCGCTACAGGTCTGGAAGGTCCTGTATATATTGGTTAAGGGAGTCGCTAAGAATACGTTCCGATCCACACATCCTCTGCCGAATATTAATTATTGCCTGAAGGGCTCGAATGAGATATTGATAAAAAGAGAGTGCTAGCAAGGAGACAGTTCGTTGGGAATAGAGGTCCCTGCGGAAGTCACATTAAGAACTTGGTGAAAGGTTAGTCGCTTAAGGCGACATTGAGTAAGGGGTAAGGTCAGGAAATGCCTCGAATAATGGAGCGTACTCCAAAGTAATTTTGACCTGGCTAAGGGCCGAAGTGGCCTTAGCCATTGCCAGCTGGTACTCACGATAGGCACTATCGCGTAGCTGGGTGTGAGAGGCGAGCGCGGCCGCTAGGCTACGAACGCCCCGGGTTGGCGGGGTGGTGGTGGCCTGAGGGGCCTTAGGAGGAGTGGGACCCCAAACCTGAGCAGGAGTCAGGGTTGAGGGGGCAGATTTGGGCAGAGCCGGAAAATTGGCATCTGTCCTTTGAGGGGCGGAGGGGCGAGACGCTTTAGGCGGGATGGTGGGTTTAAAGCGAGGAGCTTTAGGACAGCCCTTCCAGTTTGCTGTATGGCCAGTTTGGCCGCACAGCACACAGGCTGGGGGAGTGGACATGGATTCTGGGTTGTCACGTTTCCGTGAACATTCGGAAGTTGCGTGATCGCCGAGGCATTTCACGCAACGAGGACGGGCTAGGCAGTTGGCACCCGCGTGGCCGTACCGCTGACAGCGGTTGCACTGCGCGGGGCCTTTGGAGTAGGGGAGTTCGACACGAATGCCGGGGATATCCACAACCGTAAGGGTTGTGTCTTGGGGTAAGGAGCGCGCCTTGTCCGAAGGACTAAGGATGATTTGGACAAGTGGGATGGGTTTGCCATCCCGGTGGTGGAGCCGGTGTACACCGGTAACAGGATAGCCTTGATCAACAAGGCTGGCTAGGACTTCCTCTTCTGTGAATTCCGCAGGGACCCCACGGAGGATAAATTTGATTTTACGCTCGCTTTCGAGCGCAAAGGTAAAGAAGGGAATTTGACGGGAGCGGAGGTGTGCCGTGAGAGCACGGTATGCCTCGAGGGTGTCGGTGGTTAGGACAAAACTATCGGGACGGTTTTGGATTTTCGACCAATAAATATTGGCCGATTGAAGCTGGACGCGCAGAGTGGCCCAGCAGGCTTTATCGGTCAGATGGACCGTTGGGATTTTGTCCGGACGGACAGTAGGGGGTTTGGGAGTCGTGGGCTTTTTGGCCCCCGATGAGGTAGTGGGTTTTGGAGAGTTGGGTTGTTGTGGGGGTGGGTGTGGGTCCACCACCACGTCCATAGGGGACGGGGGTGGGTCGGATGGGGTGGGGACAGGCAGCGCAACCTGAGTGTTGCGCCGCTTCTTTTTGTTCGACTTGCGTCGAACTACGGGAAGGAACCCACCGTCAGCGGAAAGTTCCGCGTCGGCGGGGGTGGTTGGGGTGTCAACCCCTTGTGGGGATGGCGAGCGCATAGGGCGCTTGGGATTATTGCGCTTTTCATCGACAATAGTCGGTGTAGGCGCAATTTCGGAGGATGACGGGGTAGGGACGACCGGTTGCTTACAACTGGTGGGGACTTTGGATGCTCCCTTAATATGGGAGATTTGTGCTTTAAGAGCTTCTATTTGGGCAGTGAGTTGTTGGGTTATTGAACCTAGAATGGAATGGATCTGGCCAGCGAGGTGGTCAGTTGCCTGAGAGACGATATTAATAGCGCGCGGATCGCGGTCAAGTCCAGTTTGACTCAAAAGTTGAGCCTGGGAGTTTTTGATTGCTTCGAAAAGTGGGTCGGATACGGCAGAGGCTGCGACAGATCGATCGGCATCCATCGCGATTGAATTTAAAGATTGCGACATAGAATTTAGTGCGCAGAAGGCGCGGGGAAACCCGCCAAAGCGCGAAACGCGCGGTGCGGGGCGCAGAAGGCGCGGAGGGCGCGACCTAACAAAGAGACGCGGGTTACTCCCCTGCCTGAGGAGGCAGGGGGGGAGGGGGGACGACCGTAACGGACACTCCCGGGGAATGCCCGTGTACCTTCACCCTAGGGACGCAATGCCCTAGTGCAATGGGCTCCGGTCTTCTAGATTTGTCGTGTCAGGAGACACGACGACGTTCTAGGCTAGACGTCGGTTGGCTTCGTTGGCACCGTAAGGTATCCACCAACCCAAGCAGTGACGTTGTCTTCCAACCGTTGGAGGCACCCGGGGGCACCAGAAACGATCGAATGACCTCGAGCACTGGCGTCTGCACAGCGAAGCTCGTACTGCACAGAAGAATTCGCTATCAAGAGCACAGTGAGTAAGAAAAGAAAATATTGAATGTATTGAATTTCGAAAACATCGAAAAGCAAGTGAGAAGTGACATGAGACGTGCGCACTCGGGGCGATCTTGACAGCGAATGACGTGACTCAATGGCGATTTCGGCCCGAATTATATACATTTTTGCGTAGTTAAACTGGCGGGGAGTCTAAATGCGCATCGTGGCTCGTGACATGTACATTTACAATACATTTCTAGGCTTATTTCTATGACTTGTTGATATTCCTAATTATCTGTTTAATAACTTATATCTAGGGGAAATAATAAGACAAATCACGCACAGTTTATTGAATGAGACTTACAAGCTAACTTAAGTAATTACTATTATACATTGATTGAATTGAGGCTGCCGTCAACATACTCCTTGATATATATTATGTAATGGGTTGGTAATGAAAGGTTGTAATGGTTTCTTAAGTATCCAAAAATTGATAATATCTCTAATATTATCAATTGAAAAAAAATTGTACCGCTTTTTCTTGTATAACAATACAATTAACTCACAAGTTCATTTCGAATCCTGTTTTTTGTCACTCACTCGCGTTTACAAGAAACATCCAATTTCAGTTTTGTTTGTGTTGATCATCCAATCATTTGAGTTAACTACGCTGGATGTTCGTCGCCCCGATCGCTCGGAATAATTGGCCCATTATCCAGCGTACTGCCCCTGTGTGATTCCCTGGTCATTAATGGTTCTATGAGATCGGGGACAGCTTAGAAGCGATGAAAGTCATTATTACTCTATCAACAATTTTAAAGCATTACTTTGCTTCAATATTTTCCTCTAAACCGATCACCAATTTAATTATTGTAACGATCACGATTTGTAAATGTAAAACATTCACTACTTGCAACAAAATCGCTAATCTTCAATTATAAAAAAATATTTTCTGGCATACATTTTTTAAATTAACTGTGCATTCAGTTTGCACGGCTCAGCTTTTATTTGTTGAAATTGAATAGCCCGGCGAAAAATACCGGTGAAAACTTTGAAACCACTTGGGGCGAGCAAACAAATAAACAGATCATAAAGCAGGAATTGTGATATGCATACGTAACTTGCAGATATTTTAATTTAAGAATTATGTATATTTTTTATTTTTCTTGCAGTATACTATGCAAATTTATATATACATTATATGTGTGTGTGTGTGCATGAGGGTAATTATCAAAAAAGATGAAATAGATAGAACTAGATTTATGATGTGAGGTAGTAGGGATTTTTCCCTATAACAGAATTTCAAAGACTACATAACCACTAATAGATATCATATTCGTAGAATAAGCGTGCGTAATTCTGATTTACTTTCTATCTATGCGACATAGACACCGTCAGGCACCTGAACACACCTCTCTACTCTTCACCGCATAACGAATTTAAGTATTCCAGCCTTTAACAGCGTGCTTCAGTTACATGGACCTCATTAAGACGGAATCATGTGGTGACTACCGCAATCTTTGGCTAATAGAAATCCACCTGGTGGTGTTTGTTAACAAGCACCTACCAAAGTTCTCGGTTTTCCCAAACTAATCTCAAAATATAGTTGTAACAACCATCTGTCGCTAAAGACAGTAGGATATTAATACAAATCATCATTTTTACTAATCAGAGAAAGTCACGTATGAATGTTGTAGTTGTTAAGCAAGTCACAGTTTTCTCATATGACTATAACACTCGACATCGCTGTACAATTCATTGTTATTACCCGGAAGCAATATCCGACACGGATCATGTTCAGCGCTCGTTTTTTAATACGAATATTCCGACTTTAAGATAAACATCTTCCGAATGATATGCTTCAAGAGCGCTGTAAAATTTTAATCTTCTTACAATGCTTTAAATAGATAGTAGCTTGGCTATATTCCTGATATAAACATATTTTAACCAATTACCACTATATAGTTGGTACAAGTTCTGCCTCCAATATCAATAAAAACGACATTTTGAAAAGAACCAGAAAATATGGCAGAATTCATTATTTTTATTAAAACCTTAAAAGTAACTCTTAAATAGTTATCTTGAAGTGTAAGCTTATTCTTTATCGCGTCCAAAAAAAGAAAACCCCACACAGATCTCAAAACCAATCAAATAGTTTGGAAATCATATGGGAGTTTGTTTATTATAAAAATATTAGATATTCAGGTAGCTTTCATATTTAAGAGTTATTGGGAACCTCAAAATGGCTTGTTTTTATACCTAAATATTAAATATGTACCGAATAATTTTATGATTGTTTATCTTCTAATGTATTTTTGTTTCCAATATATTATTACCTCAGTGTGTCAAATAACAGTTATGAATATACGAGCATATGTTGAAACCTACAGCACAAATATTAAGAAACAACAAATTTATTATCACTGACTGCAAAGCTGGTCCGCTGTTTTGTTTAGAGTACCATTCCTCATCTCCCAGGGCCTGATTAATAGGTGCAATATTTGCGAGGCTCCCACGCCTCTATGTTCGTGGCTTTGTTCATACAAAAACGCCTTGCTTTAGCTACTTTTTATTTATTAGTTAAAATAATATGATATTTCTATTCAGCTAAAAATGATAGTGGACTATCATTAAGCGCAAACACATATATAAATGTTAACACCCTATTTAGATTTGTTGTCTTTCACACAATTATGGCGAAGGAAATATGCATAAAATAAAATATTATTGCGAGTAAGCGAATTCTTGACAAATTAAAAATTAAATAGTCGTTGCCTATTGGAATTTTTGTTTGACTATTGGATCGTTGTCATTACAATTTTTAGACATAATCTCCAAGGTGCTCTAACCTACCATAACTAAGTTAGTCATTGGTGAATAGTCAACCACGCCATTCACGCTAGTTCAATATGATTGGATAATTTCACAAACTGCTTTGAGTTTGGTCAACAGTGTATGCAGGTTTCCTCAATATGTTTTCCTATGCATTTTTTCAGAATAGTAATGAGTAACTAGCTCAACCGGCGAAATTCGTTTTAATTACCTGTCAATGAATGACAACGGAGCTTTCAACTAAATAGCTTTTCTGATATTCTCCAGGCAGATATTGTTTTATGTATGTATGAATTATAAATTTATGTATCTATAAGATATAAGTACTGTGCATATATTGACGTCGTAAGTGATTTCGTATCCTCTTGACTGACAATATGTAAGCTTTATAACTTTGTTAATTTACACATTGTTAGAATTTTCCCATGAGAAATACGAATTCTCTCGTAGTAAATATAATCCAGTCCTTCTCAGGTCTCAAACTAACCCCATACTAAATTTCATAAAATCTTTTTTTTGTTATTTTGACGTGAAAACATAAAAATAAATTATAAAATAAGTTATTTTTATATAATTACAAATAAGTTATGATTACAATATTACTAAGTTAAATAAAAAAAGTATTGCCAATATAATAATAAAGAAAAATACTGGAACCTTTCAGTTAATACGTATATCAAAACTACGACACAACATGTAACATTATAAGAACGCCAATAGAAACATTAAAAATTAATGTACTCACATATAGTGCTCTATCAGATACACTACAAAAACAAACGAGTGATCGCACAACCCCAACCTACAGACCCAACCTTTCTTTTGTTTCCACCTTCGTTCCCAACGAAGCCCTGTATATATTAGAAGGACGTTTGGATTAAGCGTGTTTGCAGATGGGTCCCGGTAGCTATTGAAAACGATCGCTCTATTGAGTAGGTATTTATTTAGCGGTCCCCCCGGATCAGAGAGGTTTGCGGCTGCGATAGCTTATTTGCCAATTTGCATCATTAATGCGCTACGCATAATTGATTTAATATGTAAATCTAGAGATAAAATTTTGGTCGGCTTTTAATATGAGTATCATGGCATTTTAAAACAACTCGATGCTTACGCCGGCTTAATGTTTCATCAACGATATTGCTTTTGATTTCGTATGATGCCGGTAAATTAATAATGGATATTGTTATGGTGATTGTACATTTTTATTTTAATAATAATATAATACTTATATACTTATATCTATAATATAATTACTTCCTTGCTCAGAATTTAGGGTGTTGATTTAGGGCTTTGTTGGCACAAAAGTGTTTTCTGTGATGAACTCAAATGCAACTCTACGTTTTTGACCTGACTAATGAAACTAGCTTTAACTGTCATTATTTTCATCACTTACTAACAAGTGAAATCTAAACATATTCTCTATCTCTGGCATGACTATAACATTGTTTTTGTTCTACTGAAGATAGTTTAAGAACATGAGTACATAGCAGTAATTATACTTGAACAACACAAGGCCAGTTTTGAAGAGAACAGATTCAGGAGCTGCGATTTATAAAATATTGTCGGATCATGAATTTTCACGAGTTCAAGTTGTAACACTTTTTTTTCACTGATTTTAAGTACTATTAAAGACACTTTTTTTATTCATATTGATAAATTCACATTTACAATTGTACCTTGCATTGGTTATGTTTACGTCGAATTGTTACTTTGACATTGACAGTTCTATAGTGTGGGCCGCTTATCATGATCCTAACACCATTATCTATGGGCAAATTGGGCAACCAAATCTAGCCAAGCGTCGTCTACAAAGATAGGTTCTTTATTAATAATACTGAAACATCACTCCGGAATTCATAGATTAAAAACAGTGTCGTAGATTAATAACTGCCCACAGATTATATACCGGATACTAATTAACAACAAATTATTTGCACTGCCGATTACAAAAATATCGTTTAGGATTAAACTTAAATTTAGGAAGATCAATTCTTCCTTTCCTTTATTTGTGGCGGATCGACATAGTTTCCACATCATGCATCCTAGTTCCATTTAATAACAAACATCACATACGTCTATATAGTCTTTGCCTCATCGGTGGTAAGCCATCTGTAACGGTATACTAATCTGTGACTTGGAGATCTGAAATCTGGGAATTGGGAATCGATCTATTGTAAAAATCTCACGCATATTTCGGTATATAACTACGTATATAAGTTACTGAAAGTGGTGTCAGGATCACAAATTTCAGGAGTATTTTATTTCCCATAAAATTATCCATATCTCTTGGAACGAACATAATTTAACCTAGTTGCCACCGGCACTTAGGAAAAAATAATAAACTAAAATATTTACATATTGAAAGCCCGATAAAAAAGGGCAAAAAGGTACCGGGAGGTTGTTATACCCGCCCTACAAATTTATGTAAGGAAAATATATGAAATAAAAAATCCTTGAAGAGAATTATATAAACCTAAAGGAGAATAACTGCAATCTATTAAAAGAAGAGTGTCTGGACCCAGTCTCAAGGAAGGTATTCAGTACTAACCACCGGGGGATGGGAATTTAGCATTAGAATACATATTATTTCTTAGATTTTAGAATTACCATTTAATTATAATTTTATTTCAAGACCCTGATCAACCATTGTTGCTAAATATCCTTGCCGAGATTGATCAAACAGCACCAGAACCAACCTGCCCTTGTGATTAATATGTAATTCAAATTTGTTATTTTAAGTACATAATAAAGAGTACACTTATTTCTAATTGAGTATTATTTTATTTTTATTTAATTGTAAAAAAAAACTTAAATATAAATTGTTAATAAACTTAAAACTTAAATTAATAAATCAGTAACTTTGTTATTTTGTATTATTTGTGTTTTCTTTATAAATCTAGTTGGTGAGTAAGAGTATTTTTATATTACAAAGTGCTTAGGAGAGAGTAATAACAGTTTCATCAAAGAAATTTTACGACCCCGTCAAGTACCTATTCAGGAATTTATTATTCCACATTTTTATTAGTATTAGATACCTACGTAATGAAATTAAATAGGAAATGCTCTAAGCATGTTCCTTAATTTTCTGTTTACGAGCACAAATGGATTTAACTCAGTAAGATTTATCAGCATTCACCTTTTTCGATGATGTTATAATGGACAATTGTCAATAATATTACTAAACTACACTTAATTCAATGATTAAGTTTAGTTATTTACGACTTGGTATGTAAAATGATTGTACATAAAATAAAAGTTAAAGAAAAACTATTATTTAAATCTAGATAAATATATTTTTGGATCAAAATAACGGGCTCAGAATCTAAGTTAAAAACTAATTCCACATTAATAATGTTACGACAATATCGACTAGAGTATACAGCTATTTCATGATAACGACAATTTTTAAAAATCCTTTCGTCAAACCAATTGATCACAGCCTTATAAAGTAAACTAATTTCTCCGCATATAAGACTAAACCCATTCTTAGCGCCTTATATCATGTATAATTAAAAAGGGTATTAATATGAGAGACTTTTCGCAAAAGAAAATGTTTTCTTTGATTGGTAGAGTTACACTGGTCCATCTAATTTACAGAATCATTAGTTCAGATTTTTTAGTAAATAAGGTTTCGAAAAAATTCTATGAAATGACATTAATTATTTTTAAAATCTGAAAGCTAATGTTAAAAAAATAATAAACGACTAGAGACCCGACATGGAAGCCCGCTAAAACTTTTATTCGCTTTCGACACTTTTATTTTACACAGGAACGGATAGGTGCGTTTTCATTTGAAAAATTGTAAATCAAAGCACATTTTGCTTTTATTTTTCAATTAATTTATCGCGAAGCCTTTTACTCTTTTTGCTGAATACGATATTTTGAAAATTTTATTAATTTAATGTTTAATGACAGAAATAATTGAATTTCGACTAACTCAGTTCTTTCTTGCGTACATCATAAATAATAGCAAAATGTATAATTTTGCATTTCCTAAAAATATAATTCAGCGCTTCTCCTGAATGTTGCTTCATAAATTTATAGACAATTGTTTTTAATTTTTTTGCTATTAGTATATTAGTAATTTCCTAGTAATATAAAAAAAACAATTTATAACTAAAAAAGAAATTCGTAATACATCAACCAATAAGTAACTATACTAACTATAAAAGATACAGATTGAACAATAAAAAAGTTACGGAAAACTCATCGGACAATAAATTCTGTAGTTACTTACATCAAATTTTCTTACAGCAATACATTTTATTCCACGGACATCTGTCCAGTTCCCGGACCCTTTTTACCCTCATCGTGTCTCCGATACTATTAACTGTCAATATGTTCATAGATTCGTGTCAATATACATTTACTTTTTGAATATGTGACGTATCAATGACCAATAAAAATTACTTTAGCTAAAGAATACTCTTTAATAATATTATTTTGATAATAACGATAAATCTCGCTACTCATATTTTAGTTTGAAACGAGTCATCCTTATATATAGTAATTTCTTAATACAGCTTACATCATTTACACAACACATAATTAAAGTAATATGAAGAATTAAATTTGGACTATCCACAATATTCAAAAGACAATAAGTAATTTCAAATCACTTTGGAAATTTTAAAATCTTTATTTTTTATGGGTATATTTTTTTTTACGTCACCCACACTAGGATTTTTTATCCTGTGTCGTGGGTGCAGTCACAAACATAGAAATCTCACATGCACAAACACCCAGACCAGAACAATTTTTGTAGGTCATATAAAATATCTGTCCCGTGCGGGAATTGAACCCGCGACCCGTTGCGTAGAAGCCGATTACTCGACCACTGCACATGTCGTCAATATTGAAGAGTTATCCTGTATCTGAAATGATTTCTGGTGTTTTTTTTTTTGTATTTATTAGATAAAATAACATTAGCATAAAAAGAAAAAATACAGGCATGAAATATTGGATAGCCGTTGTAACAAGCAAACTACTTAAATATATACTTTTTTTATGTATATACATATATCGAATAGATATTTTTACGCATTTGTAAGATTTGGTGAGTATTATGGTTATCAAATGAAAACGTACAGAAAGAGAATTTTACGAAAGACCCAGACACACGTTAGAAAATAACAGCACACATTCGATAGACGCTGTTTAATACAAAGGCTCCGACGGCCCTTGAAAGGGTCTATATATTTTGAGAGTGCCCTGAGCTAAAAAGGCAAGAAAATTACAGTGTGAATGACAAGAAACATTTGAAAAGGAAAATGGATCGAAAATGTCAAGACCTGAAAATTATTCAAGTAAGCTTCACTGCTTTTTAGCTTTAATTACTTACATTACAATCACTGTCTACTTATTCTTGGACTAGTCGGTCTATGATTATTGCAATGAAGATTTGGATATAACAAAAAATTTTTTTTTGATTTGTCCACCTCTATATCATATCATTTTTTTCGGTTATTTTAGTGTAACTCTAATGAATCGCGTTATCTAAGCGAATTCACGTCAAAAAAAAATAGCATTCGTTTGCAGGCAATATCGAGTATTTCTTTTATACAACACTAGCACTGTTACCGCCAACGCTAGGTCCATAGTACAGGAGGAACATTACTGGATCCATATATGGGTTACATTTTACAGGCGCTGTTACTATATTTGTATATATATATATCCCCTCACAATGTTAGGACTTAGTGTCTACGAACACGCTGGCTCAGTGGGGATTGACCTTTGAATTTCTATGTAGATGGTTGCCTCACGATATTTTTCTTCATCGTCAGATTAAAATGTACATATAAAATTTAATATGTATATGATCTATAGCACCTATCTACTTACTTAATAGTGTTCATACAAAACTACTTCTACGCACAATTTCCACTGAAAAATAATGTATCGCTTCTGTTAGCAGAATGTTTCAATCATACGTTATTCAATAGCTATCTAGTAACCAGTGAAAATGTTATTATAGTTGGTAGCGAAGCAAAAATAAGTACACAATTAGAACCACATTATGTACTCGGTAGGTTTTGTCGGGAGCAAGCCGTCCAATTCGCCGCGGGGTCGGTCCAAATTACACAGCCCTGATGCTAGCTCTGTCCCAATTTCTATTTTCGTGTAATAAATAAATTCGACCACTTAGAGAAGTTATATAGCGGAACACAATTCAATTTAATACTTTATGAGAAATGATAATAGGGAATAAGATCGTAATAAATATGATTTCAGATCTAGACTAATTGTAACGTTTAGATACTTAAGTTTACAGAATTAATTATTATGCCGACATAAGAAAAGAGGTATATAAACATATCAAAGTTTGCATTGTGGCTTATAACTTAAATAATTATTATAAGGCTTAATATCTCATAAAATTTCATAATCTAATATCATAAAATAAGTTGCACATTTTTTAACATGTAATATTATTTTTCTGAAACATTATAAATATATGAGTTGTAAAAACTGAAACAAATAGTACTGCCTCTACAGCAGTAGAGGCGGTATTACCAGTCCAAAAGAGTGCAGAGTTATATGGGTCAGATCCAACCCAACTAAGCATACGTTTTATTGGCTCGGTTAACATCCACTAACTACGTTTTAATTAAATTTTCCCGCACACTGTAGCAATTTAACACCCTCGTTGTTATAAAAAGTAATGTTAATAAGATCCGAGCGAGGCTTTACGCAAGTTGTAAATCAAGCGCTTTTCATTTTGGCAGAGGTGTCTGTTCATTTCTTTTCCTCTCTCAAAGGAATTAAACTTCCCTATGGGCAATTGCCGACCTCATTTAGATTTTAAAATTCAGAATTCTTTTCTCTTTTTACAACACATTAAAAGGTTTATTTATTAAGGTGTATATTTTAAAATTTTCCGAAAAGTTTTGTATTTGCAACGTATATATCTTTATATTAATTAAAAAAATGTTTAGCTTCTGAACTGACTATTTCTTATTGAATTGCTTATTTCAGGCATAAAATAAAATTAATTTAACAAAATCAAAACATATTTATTAAATATAGGCAGAACACTATGCGAAACTTCTCCCACATCTTCACCAATTCGTTTCAGAGCAGCATTTTGAAATAGTCATAAATCTGAATTGTGCTGCAACACCGTTCCTTTTGCAGACAGCTTGACAATATTAATTTTTTTTTCCTCAGAAGAGGAGGCTGAGAATCCGTCATGGATACCAACGCAACAGGCAAGCAGGGATGCGATGATTATGTTGGACTCCTGGTGAATCGAGGCGGCTCGACCCACCAGACCTACCGACTAAACTCAGCCTAAGCCTTTGGTCCTAATGACCCTACTAGCTTATATGGAAGGGAGCCGCACCTCAGGAGAGGTACGGTTAGCGCTGCCCCATGGAGGGGGTATAAGCGCTAGAAGAGACGCGGTTCTCCAAAGTGGGACCGGCCTGTATTGGTTGGGAACCTACTCGTGGCGAAGCAGACGGCTGCCGAATAGACGCCGCCGCTTGCAGGTCTAGAAGGTCCTGCGTTAATTGATTAGGGGGGTCGCTTAGGACATGTCGCGGTCTGCGTGTCCTCTGCCAATATGGACTGGTGTCGTGGGATGTGCCCGCTGAAGGCGGTGTTTATGGGTAGTTCACTGACTCTCGGATTAGCGGGTTGACGTGCTCGTCAACCCGCTAATCCGCTTCTCTTTGATCAGATCTCGAATAGCGCGCGGAAGCTTGCGCCTAGGCACAGTGACCTCTCGCACGCTACTCTCGACCGTTGTTTGGATCAGAGAGGTTAGGGAGTTTATGGCTTCATCTATCTTCGCGGTGCTGTCGAGACAGTCCGCGGAGATAGAGAGTGGGGGTTCCGGCACGTCCAGAGTGGACTGCACAATATTAATTGAAGCTGCATAACTTTATATTAAAAATCAAGAAAATTATTTATTGATATAAAAAGGTCTTATGTATACACTGAAGTCTGTCCACAAGGAAAGATTGTCTTCATATACTATAGTGGTTTTAATCTTAACCAATGAGCCGTATAGTGAATTCTTCAGAATTTTTGGAACATAACTAAGCCATTCATGTCATTTTTTTAGCATTTAATCTTCTCTCGTATTTATGGTGGGAGATACTTCTCCTACAATATCAAATTTATTTTATTATAGTAATAATATTACTATAATAAAATTAAAATCCTAACAATCAATTATGTCTCTCTGTCGGTCCACGGCTTACCTTGTTTGCACACTTTTAAAAACGAATTAGTATCTTTAAGTGTATCCTTTCCTGCACGTTAGAAGTGATTTATTTTTGCTTCTCTCGTTGTATTAAGTAGTGTATCGTTATGGCTATTTTTTGATCTGAGTTCGATTAATATAAACCAACTTGAAATATGCCAACTTAAATACAAAATCCTTTAAAATTTTCTATAAATCTCTACTGAAAACGTATAGAGGCATTCGAGATGTGGACATACCGACGCATGCTCTCCATTAGTTGGACTCAAAGGGTAACCAATGCAGAAGTTTTGGGACGAGTTGGCCAAAGCCGTAAATTAATGCAGACCATAAAAAATCGAAAAGTTGCATACCTCGGTCATGTACTTAGACACGAGCGATACGATATATTGCAATTAATAATGATGGGCAAACTTGCGGGCAAACGTGGAATTGGCCGTAGAAAGAAATCATGGCTTCGGAACATTCGTGAGTGGACTGGAGTTACGAGTGCCTCAGAGTTGTTCCACCTCGCCAGGGACCGAGACAAATATTCGACGCTGATGTCCAACCTCTAGTAATTGAAGAGGAACGCCAAGAAGAATAAATCTCTAAATCCCTGTATCCCTGCCGATTTCTAATATTCTTAATTATTCAATTACCCTTATATTTTTTATTGATGGAGACCAAAAGGTGAGTTAAAGCTCACAAATAAATAATTGAAAACATAGAACAGTCTGGTACAAAAACATAATGTAGACAGAGTACCGCTATTATAAGGGTCGGAACAAATAAAATGAATAATTGATAGAATACTACCTAAATCTAATGTTTGTTTTTACTGACAAATACAAGCAAACTGAATATTTATGAAAACATCACAACTCACATTGAAATATAACATAGGATATTAAATAATGTATGTAATAATAAAATAAACATATTTTGAAACTAATGTACCTTTACATTCCTTTCAAATTAAAATTTCAATTTATTTACTTTTCGAATATGATTGATTTTGCGTGTGCATGAAGCTACGCCAATGGTTCCCAGGCTACGACGGGACACCTTGTACTGAATTGTTAGCTAAAAATAAATATTTTATATTTAACTTATATTACAATCTATTTCAATAATATTATTTCAATCTAGAATCTAACCAACGCATAATGATATATTAGAAAAGATATATGATAAGCAATTACTCGCAAAAAATTACTCGTAATTACATTAAATATGCAACTGTTATTCTGCTAGACTTCAACAATGCATTTCATTCACTTGATTTTGATATTCTCGATTCAATGCCCATCGTTCAGTAAACCTCTTTCACCGCTCTGCTCTGATTTCATTCTATCTCCTTGATCGGCAACAGAAGACGATAAAGGTTGACAGTGGTCTTAGGCACCTAAAACCAGTACGTCTTGATTCATTAAACTTAGTTACAAACTTCATTGTAATACCAAACACATTTTTGAAAGGAACTTACATGTTATTAAAAATTCTAAATGTATAGATGTACTATTGGCCTATCATCATGTAATATTTATAGTATGTAGTAACAGTTAAATGCTATTCGTTACAGAATACAGATTTTAGTTGGAAACGAATGGAATTTTCGGTTCGTTAAAAACAAATTCTTTTTGTTTCTTCCTTAATAGTCCTTACTAATATTATGCGACAATAATAATTCTGTCTGTCGCGTTTTAACAGCAAACTGCTAAATCGATTTAAATGGCATTTGGTATACACATAGTCTAGAGCCTGATAAACAATATAAACTAATTTTGTATGTATAAATTTGAAATTGGGGATGAAAGATTATATAGATAATACGTATTTTCTTTATTTTTAGGCTTTCCATTAGGTAAAAATAAATACGAAATTAAAAATTTTATAGTTTACCCTACAGGGGAAATTAAGGGATGAAAATTTTTGCTTAAATAGACTCGGAAACCACTGCACCGATTTCTATGAATATTGATTGATATAGGGATAATTATTGACCTAAAATAGGACATGGATGTCAATGATGAGAAATAAAGTATGTATGGATGTTTAAATGTATGTATGTAATAGATGTAAAAATAGATATGAAAAACGCTAACAAAATATTTTACTTGGGGTCTCATACAACAGACATGATTTTTTAAGATAATGGCACGAAATCCATCGTGTGCGATTCCACCACGCACTTGGCTGGTTTTTCTTTTCTATATAAATAATTAATAAGTTTATCATCTCAATTAATAATAAATGATCCAAAAATAAATATTAAGCGTACAGAAAATAGTAAACTTTTTCTATTCCAATAAATATTCCTCATATTAATATTCGATACTTTCTTATTTCGTTAGTTCTTCGTTAATAAGACAGATAAGTCCATCAGTTTATTTACAAGTCCTGGGCAAGTTTATGCTATATTAAGCAACTGACGAAGGAAAGGCGTTTGCTTATATTGAAGAAATTAAGAAGTTTATTGAATTGATTATGAAGTCTATATCTGTATACAATCCAGTGTTTTTAACATTAATTTACTAAGTAGGTATTTAAGTCAAGTACATAGGCACTACTAACACTATCTTATTTTAGACGGCCATATTAATGTTGCCCATGAAATAACAAGTGAATATGAAGAATAAAAAATTTTGATACTTTTCAAATTACTGTAAAATTAGGTGTAGTACATAGTTTAATTATATCATTTTTGACAACATTGCACGTTGACAACTTCCACTGTGGTTTATTTTCAAATTGCAGCTATGCGTAAATTATGCTTCGAAGTGAATACATGTCAAAACAATAAGTGAACTAACAAAAAAAACACCACTTGGGTCTCTGACATAAGTTGAGATGTGTCGCCTACAAATTTTAAATGTTATTTGCATTACAGTCAATGTTAATGTCTGATCAAATACTCAACCCAAGAAGTTTTAACATTCAAACATAACAATCTAAAGCTAAGTGAAGTGAGAAGAGTATTATTTATATTAGATACTATTTGAAAAAACCAGTCAAACACAAACAAAAATTATCGTGTTTTTCCTATCTATTGAACTGTTAGGAGATTGCACATTTCAATAGCATTGTGCAAAACAACTCTATTGTTTTCGACTACTATGATAATTATATTAACTCGTCAATGTTATTAATTTCATAATTCATTATGTTTTCTCGGTTTTGTCATATCATTTCAGCATTTCATTGACCTTTTATATATTTATTAAGCAAAAAAAGTATTTGACTTATTTAATATTAAATATCTCCAGTATCTCTAGATACTGTTTGAAGAGAAGAAATAATGTTGTGTTACAAATTAAGTTATTAAAAATTACAAACAGCTGCAAGGAAGGTTTTATCAGGCATTAATGGGCCCTGATGATGTAGACCTTCCCGCGTCGATAAATTGGTTGCGCTTCGGTGACCTCTTTGGGGAAACTGAGAGTTTTGTCTGTGCAATTGTAGACGAAGTAGAGATGACGAACATCTATAGAAAATACGTCGTAAGTCGACATATGTCGGGCATGCCGCCGTCCCGAAAGTCACTTAGGCATATTATCTCTGGTTGTTCTCATCTTGCAAACGGCGAGTATTTGCACAGACACAACCTAGTAGCCAGAATCATCCATCAACAGCTTGTCCTCCAATACGGCCTTGTTGATATGAGACATCTTACTATAAGTACGTTACGCGTTAGTGCTAGTGCTACAGCAGTGCGTTGCTGTATTGGGATCGCTCTATCATAACGAACAGGACTATTGTGTGCAATAAGCCTGATATCGTGGTGATCGCTCCGCTCCCAACGCCGTGCAATGCTCGTCAATAACCGCCCTGTGAGATATTAATTCGACGATCATTGTTCTGATAGTTGTGTCTGCGAATGGCTTGATACCGAAGAGTCTCGATCAACATCTTAAAAGGCTCTCGCTTGACGGATAGATTAAAGGCCGGATACAAAAAGCAGTGATTCTCGACACGGCACGTATTGTCTGGAGACTTCTCTGTCTGCAGCCCTAACCACCGGTTTGCCCTGCCTGCTGCCGGCGGCATACTAGGCTTAAGTTTTTTTATAGTATTTATATACATAGTAAAAAACTTAAATTTAAGGTTATCAATTACGTGAATAATAATGATACACTCTACGCACACTTTCATTAAATTTGCTTAAATGGCCTTTATGCGTTGGATGCGTATCTTATAAAGACGCTATACGTATTCTAAATACGTCACCGCACTGGCTATAAATGTCAAACTTATTAGAAGACGACTATTGGTGACAAATAAAAATGTGATCCTTCTACATTTACAGAAATGGAGTCTAACATGCCCAATGTTCTGATGCACTGTTATTGCCGCTCGAAATAGTTTAAATTCAAACTTTTTTCGAATAAGCCACCGGAGAGAAACCAGGAATCTGTAAAATTTCATTCTGCAATTTTCAACTTAATATTGGATGCATAAAGTTCACACAAAAAATATCAATAGGAAAAATATTTTTCATTTGCTTTGCTTTTATGTTTTTCACACAATTTTTTTAGCTGCTATTCTAAATCTCAATGCATGATGTGGATGAATCCTTTACATAACGCGATAATGTTTAATGTAAAGCATTTATCCGTTGTCTTAAAAATTTTATAGATATAAATATTTTTATAGATATCTTGCAACAAACTAACCAAATTACTTTGAACACGTCCGAAACATGCACAACCGAAAATGCGGTTTCAATGGAGCTGGCTCTTAAAGCCAGTGTAAATATAAAAGTTAAGGGAACGTTGAAACTGAATACGATTTTGACAAATTGGAAACTTTTACCCTAAACTTCTCATGGAATTGCTCCCGAGCGGGTCGTTCTACAGATAACATTAAACTGACAGTCCACTAGTTACAATCAAGCGATATGTCTCCAAATTATCACATAAATATTACACGAGAGCTTTCCGCAGTTAAATTAGAAAATAAATAATATTTTGTCAGAATCCCAACAGATGAAATAAGATATGTTTATAATGATTTTGTTTACCTTGAATGACTTTGACGTTTACATTGGCTGAAATCTGTGTAATATTTTTGGAGTTACATCGTATGAATCACATGCCACGACACCGCGAAACTTTCAATATATCCTACGCGTAAACTAAGCCTTACAAACATTTGGGAACCTAAGTTAATAACGATAATAATCGAATCATTACATAGGAGCGTCGGAGGTGCTATTGGCTCGACACTGGTCTTTGAAACGAGAGGTTCGAGGTGCATTAGGTCTAACCTGCCATGTACAAATGTAAATTTCGCTACATATTTCGTATTTTGGTACTAAAATATCGCTTGGCAATCTGCATATACCTACGACTAAGGTCTAACGCCATAACATAGTGAGTTAGGGTAGGCTCGAACCCTAAATTTTTGTACCACGAGGAGAATGTTATTGATCGTGTTTTGTGACAAGTACACATGACAGAACTGGTGCTATATAGGGAATGATTATTTGTGAAGAAATTGAATAGATGAGATTGTATGCAATTTACTTTTTAATTTGATAATACCATGAAATCATCTGAAATTGTGAAATTGCCAATATTCATTTACAAAGAATAATCTCCTATTATGTTAATCGGCTTTATAGATAATGCTTTTAAATATTTCTAAAGCATTGTTTGATGTTCCAATAATATTTGTTCTCTTTATCCTATTGAAAAACAAGTGAAAAGATAAAAAATATGTTGTTTTGAAAAGATATACAAAGATGCTGATTAAAAATTTGGAAATATTGGATACTATCGTAGCATATTTTTGTTTGCTCAAAACAATTTTATTTTGGTATATTCGTTGTATATATTTATTGTGGGTTATTGGCATTATAGCTTTATCTCTAAGGTTAGTACTACTAAGTTTGCATAGTCGCCTAAAAAAAACTATTTGGCACTTATTCATGCGAGGTCATTATTTTGGAAACCTAATTGCGTACAATGAAAATCTAGTCATTTTAACTGGATATTTACTTGACGTGTCGGTTTTATCTAAATATGGGTTTATAATCTCATTCACTTGCTGTAAATAATAATCAAATCCATGTTTATAAGAGATGTTAAGTATGAGTCTGACATTGAATGTTCATTAATGGCAGGAAACAAAGTAAATGGGGCTATAAATTGCTTCAATAGTAGTGAGCACTTGTTAAAAAAGGCACGTCGGTTTGGGATCGTATGGGAGCGAATGTTGTGTGTAGCAAAACTGAGATATATTTTTGTTTCGTTTTCTTTTATTTGCAAGTATTGAAACGTAGCGTTAGTAGACCTCCCTCGATATGGATCGACGATTTGGTAATCACTAGAAGCTACTGTTAGCAACGCAGCATCAATCGGTATAAAGATCCTTGGGGAAGGCTTGTATACAGCAATAAGCGTCTCTTAAATAATGATAAAGTAATTAATATGATGTACAAGAAGGTATGTAGATGATTCATTGGTTTTTTTATGCCTATAGAAACACCTTTATTAAATCTGTAAACATATAAAAAAAGAATTCGATATAAAATTTGAATATGTGCTCCCGGATGTTCCTAGAACATTGCTATCGGATATTATGGATCGAACAAAGCGCAATCATCGCTGTCCCGTCCAAAACAAAACAACACGGTGGGATGGTATTACGTTAGACGCCAAAAGGTAAACGCAAATAAACTATTCCAATATTGTAGCGCTCTTCAACAACGGCTTGCCACGGTATGGTCTGGCGAGTTTGCAATAAAATGGTGCAAGTGTACCTGGAACACACCAATTCATGTTCAATACTTTGCCTTTATACTTTACCTTTAGAATAGGTAGTACTTTAATTACTTGAACTGCGTTGAAACCGAATGACAGGTAGTAATATTGCTCTCCAGAAACTGACTCTAATGACATTTAATATGAAATAAAAAATACAACACCTTGATTTAGAAATAAAAATCATAATTATTGTCCACTGAAAAATATTGTCATTACATTAATTTCGATCAAATACTTATAATAATAACACTATATCCTACTTATAAAAAGGTCTTCATCTAAAATAATATCATAAGTAATCAATTATTTGTGGTGACTTAATATTTTGTATTAAGGAAATACCTAATTTCGGGAATAGCGTCTCGACCCCACGGCTTTGCTAGCCCCATGGGAAAGCCCGCAACTTTTGTTTCCGTAAGCTAATAACTTTTGAAACACTACGAAAAGTAATCAATTTTGCAACGTGGCTCGATACCAATTCCTTCTGAAACTTTGTTGGAAAATCTTTAGGTACCGTGAATTTCTTGGCAGCATTTTGGTGTCCTTTACAATTTCTGTTTTGTCAGAATAATTAACCAAGTGAATGACTACCCTTTTAACTAAAGCAAAAGTTGTCATATTTTTGAGGGTAAAGAAATGTTACTAATGTATCTATATATATATATATATATATATATATATATATATATATATATATATATATATATATATATATATATATAATATATATATATATATATATATATAAAATCAATGCCACTTTTTATTGTAATGTTATAACGCAACAATGCCTTTACCGATTTGACTAATTTTGGTCTTGAATTATTCGTGGAAATCCAGAGATAGTTTGTACGTAGAGAAAATTTAAAATAAATCTTGAGAAAGTGTAAAATCAACATCTTTCTATACTCCTATATACAAACAATTGAACCTTTGGCAAAACAATCGAAGACAAAAAAAGTGACGTTAGTTCTGTCAAACAAATTTAATATCATCATATGTCATTTCAAGTTGGAACAAAAAACTGTCACTTTACAAATCTTTTTGTCAGGACGAAGTCTGTCGGGTCCACTAGTAGTGTATACAAAATACTGGTCTAATTAAATAGATACTCGTACAACATATGGGCATTTATAATCATTATATAATTTCACTAAAAAAAAGTGAAACCTTTTCACCAAATTAAAAAGCGATAAAATCCGTATATAGCATTGATATTGAGTAATTATTGTAAGCAATGAACATAGCAATTCACTTTCCTCCTATCCTTCAATTTATTTTCTGTCAAAATACTACAAGAAAACGTGAATAAGCACCGCCGTAAATTAGCTAAACAATAAATTGATGTTAATTTACGCCATTTCGGCTAGGACAACATTAGTCTACGCTACGAACAAACGAAGTGTGAATTCGTTCTCATTATAGGTCATACGGCCTGTAATAAATAAAAACCGTACGTATGTAGTATTTCACGGGGAGTTTTGCGAAAATAAATAAGGAATCAAGTATGGAATATACATGATGGTGATAACCTGATGTATTTTCCTTTATCATGCTAGCGTGTTTATGTGCTTAAAATAATTAGTTTCCTTATTAGATGATTACGTAACGACTGACTGAAATCAACGACTACACGAAGTCATCACATAAAAGTATGTGTCATTTGTTTACATAACTATTGCAAAGTCAAAAAGTTGTGGTACATGGTTGTGCCAGGAACACCTCTATTCAACAGATATGATATCTTACGGAGCCGTATTGAAGTGAACATTTTATTCCCAAAGGAATATTAAATAATTGTATATATTTAATTTGCTTCTGGTAGTGATAATAAGGTCGAACAGCCGATAGTTACCTAGTATTTGAAATAATACAAGATATCATAAAAAAAACTTTCAACATTTATAATATAATAATAATAATAATAATCTTTATTTCAGGCATAATCCACACCCATATTAAATACAAAAATTTTACAAACAGTTCACACAAAATTCGGCAATACATTACATTACAAAATTAGATTAAATATTAGGATTACAATTAAATTAATTTTAAAAGTTATATGATACCTATATAACAATAAATACCTATATACAATACAGCTAAATTAATAACAATTTTATTACAAAATAAACATAATAATATAATAATAATATGTATATAAAAATAATTAAGCGTGTCAAATTCAATATATTCGTATTCATTTAATTAATTTAAATTTAAAATATAGGTAAATAAATTAATTATAAACTCAAAAATTTATCTTAGCTTTAGTCAGTAGGTGAACCATATTACAGTGGTTCAAGTACTGACAGTCAAAACGATCGGCAAATGTTCTCAGGACGCTGTTTGTACTGGTTCGCACCCTGCCCACCAAGGATGCACACCGTTTACGCATTACTGTATGGAAGCAGTCTACGCGCTCAGCGGCGAACATGCCCGATGCGCTGCAAAATCTGGGTAACCTCAAGAGCATCCTTTATAGTTGTCTACGTAGTTTTAGTTCCATGTATTTTTCTGCAAATAATGTGGGGCCATATTGTTTTACCCAGTTTACTCTACTTTGTCAATGGTCCATTGAGTATTTGTTTTTGTATATTTGTATATGTAATCTGTATCAAGAAAAAAAAATCTGAATTTGTAAGGTGTAAAACAACTTACATAAAAAGAATTATATTTATATATTTCTCTTACATTGATTTTTTTTCTTGCACTCAAATTAAAAATAACAGTTGTTATCTAGAAACTAAAAGCAAAATTATAACCTGTCAGTATTAATAGTCAAACCACCTCTAATATATTTACTTTAGTCTAGTAACCCAATATAACAAGGTGACAAATTAGTCGCATAAAACCAGTCGATAACATTTAATTTCCCCACTAACGTCATACATAGTAACAACACAAGTAATTTTTATGAATTACTAGCTGACCCGGCAGACGTAGTCCTGCCAAATGTCTCAAATCGCAATACCCGTGTAAAAAAGTCGTAATTAATCTTGCGTCGAAAATGTTTTATTACGTAAATAAAGCGAGCATCATGGTTTACACCTGTCTAAATCTCGTGAAGCTATTTACAAAAATGAAGGAATAAATCCAAAAATACAAAAATTTTGCGACTTTAAAAAACATAAAATTCCAGCATAAAATAGGGGTATGCATATTTACATTTATTCGTTTAAGAATTATCCCGCTGATAAAGTCATAACTATATTTACGTAAATTTTAAAAGAAGATTTACAAGTAAATCTATAACGCAAATATACATAATTACTTGTTCCTGTATTTTACAATCTGGGACTAAGTGTAATTCTAATTACTCTATGTACAAAAAAGGATTTTCCGTTAAATAACAACGTGATTATACTTACAACTATAGATTATAATGAAATATAAGAGAGTACAAAGCCGAAAATAGAGTTAAATTAGTTCATATATTTCAAAATACGTAACTAAAAAGCAATAATTGTAGTTAGCCCTGCAAATATGCGATGTGTTTCGTGGAATAAAAAAGTAACCGTGTTTTTTTAGATTATCTCGAAATACATCAATCTGTTCCTAATTTAAATAACACGTGTAGTTGAAGGCAACTGTGACCTGCGGTTAGCTCTTAGAAACTTTTTTCTAGACCTCATAATAAAAATATAGGACAGTTTTTTTAAGCTCCTGAAAAGTAGGTGAAAATCACTTACTTCCTTTTTCTAGCAGTAGTGCGAAATATCATGTTGTCTCATGTTGTCTAGCTGTATGTAAAAGAAGATTTTCCTGCTTTTCTGATGAAATTTTTCCGGAATTTTCGTTATAAACCTTACGGAGCCCGAGACCTTTCCAACGAATGCAAAACCGTGGAAATCGGTTCGTGCGTTCTGGAGTTATACCGTCAGGAAGGAAAACCCGACTTATTTTTATATAGTAGATTAAATATTGCTCAGGAACGTCATTATATTGACACCCGAATATACCTTTTGCCTTCAGTTAGAATAGGCCCCCGTTCATACGGATTCTTGCGGCTGAAGCTATGATATAACTATTGTAGGACTAGCTTATATAACTTGTTTTCGACCAACGTTCGACAAGGCAGTGAGGTGAATATGCTTCAAAAAGTCAAGTGGTATGGGACAGCGAATTCGCTGTTTTGAATCACAAATAATAGGAGTAGGATTTTTTAGCATCAAACCATGAAGTACGTACCATGAAGTAATTTAAGTGTATAATCCTAAGTACTATAAGGGCTGTTAGTGTAGCTACAAGTCAGTGCAGTGAGAGATTCAAAGAAGTTTCGCTGATAAAAAATACAAGTAAAGGATTTTTTTGCGTCTTTTTTCATCACACACTGCCTAAAACTAATGAACTGTCTATTTATTTACTAATAGTGCAATAACTAAAACCCAATTCAAATAAGAACATATATTTATATTTCGTAATATTCATACAGTTTTTTGTCTTGATAATTTTGACTCAATTTTTGTATACAAGTTGTGTTGTTTTTTATAATACTATTTTATAATTTGGGTCCTGAAAGTTCAACACGAATAAATACTGAAAGATATCGTTGGTGTTTTACAAATCACACACATACGTAATTATCCGGCCTATTCTCCTCCATAGGTTAAGCCGAAGTATAAGTAAACTCAAAATATCCACACATTTACAATTGTAATTATAATATTGCCCCCGCCTAATATTGCCAATGTCGACCACTTTACAGAGATGTAGCTGCGGTAAAGAAACAATGGTAATTTTCGATTTCAAAATAAAATAAAAATACAGAGATTGATTTATGGATAAGGTTGATCCTTGTAAGTGTTTGTAAAACTTCAAATAAAAAGGTTATTAATATAAAATAATTATTCTTCGAACACGTTATTTCTCTCCGCTATTTTACTACTTCAAGAGCCGAACGCGTCTGTAATTTGAAATAAAATGTCAAAATATTTATGATATTTGGATTTGACATCTTTGGGCCGCGTTCCTTTTTGCGTAAGAAAGGTAATATCACTGTCTTTTCCGAATTCGTGTTTCGTGTGTATTTCATGTTGCACAGTGTTAGCACAAACAGGGATGTGCTCTCCTAGAAGTCAATAGTTGTCTAACTATCAATGCCATTACTTGTTCAACAGACACTTGAGGATCCCATAATATTGCTCTTCACCGTGGGAGAGCTATGCTTCGGCACCAATTGGGCCGGCTCGACCGGAGTGATACCACGGCCTCACAGAAAACCGGCGTAAAATAGCGCCTGCGCTGTGTTTCGCCGAGTGAGTGAGGGTACCGGAGGCCCAACCCCCCCTTCCCCCTTATTCCCTTTTGAAAGGCCGGCAACGCATCTGGACTCTTCTGGTGTTGCGAGTGTCCATGGGCAACGGTTATCGCTAACCATCAGGTGATGCGTTTGCTCGTTTGCTGCCCTATCATATAAAAAAAAATTGATTCCATACGCGTATTTAATCCGTAATATTGAATTCTGGCAAAATAGCCTATTTTCGACATCGTTGCAGGGGAATTGTATAGATGACGCATTAAAAAGAAAAGGAATGTAAATAAGACGAATACTATTAGAAACGGACTAAAAGATATCAAACTATAAAGTTATGATCGGAAACCAATGTTCAGAGCAAGTGAAAATGTTTGTGTATCTGGTACATATATTTCTTAGTAAATGAATGAGTGAGTGTGATATTGAAAAAAAAATAATACAAAAAAACAAAGTGAATGGGGCTATAAATGACTTCATTGTCAGCCAGTCTTGTTAATAATAAAGGCGCGTTTGGCTGTACATAGAGACATGCTCTACGCTTATGTGTTGGAGTGAATGCTGGGTGTGGCAAAAGAAGGATAAAAGCAAGATTAATGCATTAGAAATTAGAGTTTTAAGAGAAATGGGTGGAGTGACGATGAAGAATAAATTACAAAGTAGTGTGATAAGGGAAATGTGTGGTATGAAAGAAGATTTTGTAAAAAAATGAAGTGAATGAAGAGAGAAGGGAATATTTAGATAGTTTGGATACGTAGAAAGGATGGATGAAAAACAACTTATAAAATAAACTTATAAGGCAAGTCGACCTAGATGAACGTATTTGGACCTAATAGGTTCTCTATATATACATATTGTTACGCCGGTGGCTTAGTAAAACTTCAAAAGTGATTTTCTGTGACTTAGAAACGTTTTCAGCAGGCTGAAACGTCGTTTCAGGCCGTTTCAGAAGTAGCTCTTTCACATACTAAAAAATCTAAATTACACCCAAGTTACAGTAGTTTTCAGGCGCCTGAAACATGTTTTCAGTACGTTTCAGGCTACCCTCTATCCAATGCCGGCAATAACCTGAAAACCCGTTTTCAGGCGTTTTCAGGACCCCTTATGAGCCATTAAGCCTACTTCAGTAAAAGGACATAAATTTCAATAGGAGTGAAAGAGATAGCAATAGTAGAAAGAGACAGAGATAGTTAGAACATTCGAGAAGTATTAGAATGAGAAAACATCATTAGAAAGAGATAGACAAACACAGAATATTCGAGAAAGATAGTACGGGAATATTCGAGTATTGTGTATCGAGAATATTCGAGTATCGAGACAGTTATAATCGAAACGTCTCGAACGCGCGACGTTTGGACTACACATTCGAGTGTGTCCGCGAATGTTCTGGCAAGAGTGGCAAGTATCTTAGGGGACTATATAAGGCTGTGTCCGGCCGCCGGGAAGCATTATTGTTTTGCGATACAGTGCGAAAACATCTAAGTGATATTGGAGAACTAAGAAGCGACTTTCAGTGCTTTCAGTTAAGTGATTAGTGACTAGTGTGGTAATTAATAAAAGTTTTGTGTTTTTTGTAGACCGCCGTTTAATTTACTGACCCCAGCTCGTAACATTTGGTGTCAGAAGTGGGATCAGTATGCCGGTTCTACCAAAGGAAGACACGGAAGGAAGAATCCGGACAAGAAGCCAGCGACAACAGGAAGCCGACCAGAGACGCTTCGGAGCTACTCAGCCGCCAACTGACGAGGACCAGCAGTCAGTTATGGAAGCCACTCCCTCAACGTCGGCTGCCGCACCAGATTGGGCGGCTTTCATGGCGATGATGCAGGAGCAGGCCCGCCGTCAGGAGGAGCAGGCCCGCCGTCAGGAGGAGCAGGCCCGCCGTCAGGAGGAGCAAGCACGCCGTCTGGAAGAGCAGTTGCAGCGTGATAAGGAGGAGCAGGCCCGCCGTCAGGAGGAGCAGGCCGCCGTCAGGAGGAGCAGGCACGCCGTCTGGAAGAGCAGTTGCAGCGCGATAAGGAGGAGCAGGCCCGCCGTCAGGAGGAGCAGACTCGCCTTTTGAGGGAACAACTGCAGCTCGGCAAGATGAACAAATGGTCCTGATCAAAAGATCTCCAAGCGACTTTCGGCAATAAGGTCAAAGTGATAGAAGATAAGGTTCTGCAACACGAAGAACCGTCTCACCGAAGCTGAATCTGAGATTGCCGATGTCAAGAAGGCTTTGGGTAATCTGAAGTCGAAAATGGGACAGCCTGGTTATCCAAGATGAAGTCTTGTGCCGCAAATGGAAAACGCTCGAGGAGACCGTTGTCATCTACAAATGGTTGTACCCAAGCCAAGATACCGGATGTTCTACAGCTGTACCATAACGGATGTTCGGGAGGTCATATGGGAGTGACGAGAACTCTGTTGAAAATAAGAGAACGATTTTACTGGATAAATTGCCGTGACGATGTTGAAGATTGGTGCCGCAAGTGTACTAGTTGTGCTGCAGTAAAGGGACCTCATACACGCAGCAGAGGTGCATTGAAACTGTATAACGTTGGTGCACCATGGGAAAGGATTGCCATAGACGTTGCGGGACCATTTCCGGAAAGTGAATGCGGAAACAAGTACTTCATGGTTGTGATGGATTATTTCACTAAGTGGCGGAAGTCTTCGCTATTCCTAATCAAGAGGCTTCAACAGTTGCGGATAAATTAGTCCATGAAGTCTTCTGTCGTTTTGGAGTACCCTTGGAAATTCATAGTGATCAGGGAAGAAATTTTGAGTCTCAAATATTTCAAGAGATGTGTCGAGTTATGGGTACCCATAAAACGAGGACCACTTCTTACCATCCGCAATCTGATGGAATGGTGGAACGATTTAACCAAACATTGGAGAGTATCTTGCAAAGGTTGTGTCAAACAGGCAAAAGGATTGGGACAAGCACATCCAACCATTCCTGATGTCATATCGAAGCGCAGTCCATGAAAGTACTTCGGTGACACCAGCATTTGCAAACTTTGGTAGAGAACTACGGTTGCCTGCGGATCTACTTACTGGAATTCCACCTGACGCCCCGCGGAATATAACCGAGTACGCGAATGATTTACGCAACAAGTTGAACGACGTACACGAGCAAGTCAGACAATCAAGCCAACAGATGTCTGAGAAGATGAAAACCCGCTACGACCGAAATGTAAACAACGGGCTTTGAAGAGGGTTCGTTGGTGTGGTTACATAATCCAGTCCGCAGTAAAGGAAATCTCCGAAGCTTCAAGCCAAATGGGAAGGACCCTATCGAGTTTTGAAGAGGATCAACGACGTCACGTACCGGATACAGCGGATGCACGTAGTCCCTGTAAGATTGTTCACGTTGACCGACTGGCGAAATACCACGGAAATAATGATGCTCGGGACGAGCATGTCTTAGGAGGGGGTAGTGTTACGCCGGTGGCTTAGTAAAACTTCAAAAGTGATTTTCTGTGACTTAGAAACGTTTTCAGCAGGCTGAAACGTCGTTTCAGGCCGTTTCAGAAGTAGCTCTTTCACATACTAAAAAATCTAAATTACACCCAAGTTACAGTAGTTTTCAGGCGCCTGAAACATGTTTTCAGTACGTTTCAGGCTACCCTCTATCCAATGCCGCAATACCTGAAAACCCGTTTTCAGGCGTTTCAGGACCCCTTATGAGCCATTAAGCCTACTTCAGTAAAAGGACATAAATTTCAATAGGAGTGAAAGAGATAGCAATAGTAGAAAGAGACAGAGATAGTTAGAACATTCGAGAAGTATTAGAATGAGAAAACATCATTAGAAAGAGATAGACAAACACAGAATATTCGAGAAAGATAGTACGGGAATATTCGAGTATTGTGTATCGAGAATATTCGAGTATCGAGACAGTTATAATCGAAACGTCTCGAACGCGCGACGTATTGGACTACACATTCGAGTGTGTCCGCGAATGTTCTGGCAAGAGTGGCAAGTATCTTAGGGGACTATATAAGGCTGTGTCCGGCCGCCGGGAAGCATTATTGTTTTGCGATACAGTGCGAAAAACATCTAAGTGATATTGGAGAACTAAGAAGCGACTTTCAGTGCTTTCAGTTAAGTGATTAGTGACTAGTGTGGTAATTAATAAAAGTTTTGTGTTTTGGTAGACCGCCGTTTAATTTACTGACCCCAGCTCGTAACAATATAAATTGAAAATTACCGACGGAGTACCCGTAACCGACGAGCGCGCATGATAGTAATAATGAAAGTCGAGGAAAATAAGGAAGTATGTTTGGGTGTTATCCCATGGGAAGGAGACTGGACTATGTGGATATATGTATGTATAATTTTGATATAACTAAAAACAATTTCGTTTCTTTGTTACAGATTACTGCCGATCTAGAGCGTTAAAGAAATTGTCCTAAACATGTAAGTATTTTTTAATTGATAGTAGTATAGTAATAGTCCTAAAGAAAGTAATTGTTCTAAGATCAAAAGAATCTGATCGTGGATCACCTACTTATATAGGAGTGATGTTTTTCAAGTTTAAATAGTAATACGTATGAAAATAGCAATAACATGATAAGAAAAACAATTAAAATATACCTATTTGTGATTTGTATTATTGTCATGAATTGTCATAGTGGCTACAGCCTTTTTATTAAGCTGATTACCGGATATTATACTGCAATGTATTAGGATTTTAATCTACTCAGATCCTTCAATCATGCAAAGAATTAATAATATAACATTTCTATGTAATTAAACCTTAATTTATATTCTTGTTTTCACTCTTTAACACTGGTATATAATACTCGTATATTACTTTCTTGATTTTATTACTCACTTTGTCCCATTCCAAACCCTCTATGCTTTTATTTTCCCGAAGTTGATTCCACGTACACATGCGGAAAAACCAATCTTCATATCGTACCTACATGATAAAGATATATTGACAATTCTGTTTTTGATGTCACAGCAGGATTATAATTCTTGGAAATAAAATTGTACCTTGGTAAGGCGCATTATTAAATATATGTTATTTTTTTATCACCAAGAATACTAGTGATCAATCAACAGCCATTAAGCTTCAAACAGAACCTCATTACAGAATATCATTACCTACTTATTGTCCTCATTCAAGATGAATATCTCTCTCTATGCTTCGTTTTTTATGAAAGTTAAATTAATCAAGCAATTTGGAAATAAAACAAATGCAAGGGAAAGGAAAATATTGATCATTTTTATTTTAAAATGGTAGAAGCAATTTTAAAATTTCGTATTATAATCATTAACGGAGTATAAAAATAACACAGAATAAGTCATAAAAAGATCGCGAATGTCTTGTTGAAATGAAATTGTCTTATCCCTTGTCAAACCGTAATATTAATATAACTCACCATAGGGATTAGAACGGTTGAAAGTAATATTTTATCCACTCAAACACCACCGAAAGTAGCTTGAAAATAAACTATTGTTCACTTGACATTAAGGTTGGCAGGTAAGGTAAACAGAAAAACAATTTACCTAATGGTTAATAATGTATTGAAAATATTTAATCTACATTCATTTATACATTAATATACATGTTTCGAAAAGATATTTTTTAGAAACAAACATTTTTCAAGCTTTATATGAAATTACATATTTTGTACATATATAGGAAATTATAACTCTATGCAATGTATGAATGAAGTAAAAATTGTGTAGTTGTGTCCATAGGAATGATTATTAGAATAACATTCCTAATAACATGACTAATTATATTATATATATATTAACCAATACAACCATGATCAAAACGACAAATTTTATTCGCAGACGAGGCCATCAGAAAGTAACGCTGACATATGATAGAACAGGAAACGTGTGACGGCCACTTTTATTGATTTATTGCTGCATTTTTATTAAACTTTTTTTCCACCTAGTTCTTATAAGCAACAATGCACGGGACTCTCCAGATAAATCAAACTTCATCTAGATTTTGGAACAAAAGTCAATTATCTATTTCGTCTAAAAATAACAGGAATTTTGTTTGTATGGAATTCAAATTGAAGCCTGTTAACATTTAAAAGTTTTATTAGAATCTTGCCACAACTAGTGTTTTAATTGTGCTAGAACTCTAGTCCAACGATCTCCGTTTGATCAGATCTTACTTGATAAATAGTGAAAAAAAAAATCCAATGATGTTCTGTCCACTCTTTTGTCAAAGTATTCCAGATATTAAAATGTAATTGCTGACTTTGGTAGGTGGGACTATTTAGTTACAGTATACTAAAAATATGGGTTTTGCCCGAACTAAAGTATGAGGTATGATATTTCATGATAGATGTGAGCAGGGCAAAGTCGTACAGCTCTTGCGCATACTCGCCAAAATGTAGCCAGCAGAACACTGAGCCAAACCTACGCGTCGACGAACTCAACCTTGATCCGAGACTTCGACATTTGGTATATACATAGTAAAGTACTAATGTACTTTACTTTGGATAATGTCACATATCCCGGACAAGATTTAAAGATTTGATACAATATACTTATTCGAAAAATGACGTAAAAAATTAATGGTACCTGGTAAAACAATTTTGTAATCATAATTAAATTCAAAGACAAACAAAAGGGGTAAGCGCCTAATATTACAGTAAGCTCGTCACTGTCACATGTCATGTCTCATGCAGATAATATTGTACGAATTATTTTCAAATGTGAGCTACGTAAAAGCCGCAGCCTTTCTTGTAATTTTATCACAAACAATGTTTTCCGCATAACATTTACACGGATATCATTAGATACATTTTAGTATAAATATGGGACCTGTGTTTATGGTTTTTGTAAATTCGTTAACACATACATACTTACGAAAGTTTTCTTCTACCACTGTGGTATCTTCACTTCCTTCCACTGAGAATATTTTACCTGACTTGACTCAATGGATTTCATCATGCTAATAGAAATTTGGGTCCATTTTAAAAATGATTTTTTTTATATTACCCTGTGTATTTCTAAAGAATTCCGCCTACAGCTTTACTCGCGCTATTTTCGTTTTCCTTTTTCACGCTATTTTCTATAAATGTGCTATACATATAAACCACATTAGTAAATTATGTATCTAATAGTGAAAACCGCCTGATAATTATTTCTTTTTGTAGATTGTCTGATGTCTGCCAGTGGCTTTACCTGTGCTACTCAACTCATCAAACATATTGCTTATTTATTCCTATTCTTTAACTATACGAGTACTTAGTTGAGAAAGTATCATGTTCTGCAACTTTGTTGTTAACACTAGGATAATTCAACATGGAATGTCGCTGATAGGATCATCGTCAGCTACAACATAATTTTATGGGAAGGACGACTGTTATTGATACCCTGCCAATAAACATGCTATCCCATTATAAATTTAACCTAAAAAATAAATAACGTAAACCCCAATAAATAGTTTACGACTCCAATTTTTTTTTTTCCAGATTCGTGTTCTTGGTACGTACCTACCTTAATTATAGTTATTAATTAGGTTTCAATACCCGTGTATTGTGGAATATATTCTACTTATTATTTTTAATTATCAAAGACTCATGCTACGATTCAGAAGTTTAGGACGCAACTCAAGTTGTCCACCTTATACAGCCCCTACGTATTCAAAAGAAGTATCTGTATATGTTAATATTTTGTCTGAATTATTTAGCTATGTAATTTGACTGATCCTTATTAATATATATTTTGTTTGCCGTACACACTAGATATATCTTACATTGCTTTGCTTAGCATATATTATTAGTAAGTACCCTGTTGAAAGCCCTACTTAAGTTGCTGTTATTTTTTGCCGTGCACCTACGCAATATAATAAAATACTACACTGATAAGATTTTGGTATATCCAACCAAATAATAGGTCCTTTCAAAATCTGTCAATCACAGACGACTTCTTTCATATGAGTTAAGATAATTACACACAAGTACAAACGTCTATAAAAATAAGTCGGACCATTCATGTTCTCCTCGAAACTGTTTGTGAAACGTAATAAAATTATTTTTTGATAGTTCAAATGTATACCTTAATATGCTGCTAGCTGCTGTATCTATCTTGCAGTGTCATTGTTAAATTAAATTGTTAAAAATCTTAAATTTGCACGTATACATACCTACTTGAAATACAGTTGAAAGCTAGGATTAGTAAATCATAATAAGCGATATGAATACCTGTTTATACCGAATTACATATTACCTACAACCTAAAACTAAGAGAAATAGATAACTTTTCCATTCTTTTATTCCGAGATTTTCAAACCAATAAAATTTGCAGTTACAGGGAATAAAGCTTCTCTTTTCTGTAGAGAACAAATTAAATAACCTGGAATAAAACAGTTATTACCCACGCCATTTTACGAGAAATGCCTGATGAAAATACAGCTTTCTTTCCTGGATTCTGTGTCCTAATTATTACTTTGTATTTTAAATTTCTGTCGTGTATTTCCTTTTCCGCATTTGTAAATAAGAAAATTTCCATGAATTTGTTGAATGTACTGACTTGCTTGAATTTGTTGGTTCACTAAGCGCACCCTTACAACGTTTGGTTTAATTGTTTAGGTATAGAATACATACGAGCACTAATGGCTATTTGACAGTTGACTTGCGAAAATGGAAATACTCCCTTCAGACTAGACGATTCGCTTTGAATAGGTACGAAGGAATTTTACGGACCATGCATTGATTTTACTCATTTTTAGATCTTCTTCTTCTTCTTCCTGCCCTTTTCCCACCTTAAGTAGGGTCGGCACAACATGTTTTCCTCTTCCATTCTCCTCTGTCACTCGTCAGCTCAACATCGACTTCCTTTACTCTCATATCAGAATTCACACATTCAATCCATCGCTTTCTTGGTCTACCTCTCATCCTAGGTCCATCTATATTCATATCTATCATTCTTCTTGTTATATGGCTTTCATCCCTCCTCATTACATGCCCAAACCATGCTAACCTACTGCTCCTTATCTTCTCAGTCACTGGCGCTACTTTCAAACTTCCTCTTATATACTCATTCTTGATCTTGTCCATTCTTGTAACCCCACACATCCATCGCAACATTCGCATCTCTGAAGCGTGCAGTTTCCTTTCGTCCTTCGCTTTCGTTGCCCAACATTCAGATCCATACATAAGGACAGGTCTAACGACTGCTTTATAAACTTTCCCCTTAAGCTTAAGGGGCAGTCTTGGGTCGCATACAACTCCAGAGACCTGTCGCCATTTCATCCATCCCGCAGTTATTCTATTCCTTACAGCACGGTCAATATCGCCATCGTTTTGGAATAATGATCCAAGGTACCGGAAATCGGAACAAACCGGAAGAGTTTCGCCGCTTAAGGCAATGTTCGCGAAACTGGATGCCTCACCGAATGGGCAGAACAAGTGTTCGGTTTTCGTTCTGCTCACACGTAAACCGACATTTTCCAGCTTTCTCTGCCACTCCTCCAGCCTGCTCTGGACCTCGGATACATTTTCTCCGACAAGAACAATGTCATCGGCGAACAACATACACCAGGGTGCCTTTCCTTGTATGTCAGCTGTAAGAGCATCCATAACAAGGAGAAACAGATACGGGCTCAAAGCCGACCCCTGGTGCAAGCCGACAGCCACATTGAACTTTTCAGTTACTCCGGCTTCAGACCTAACTTGTGTACTCGCTCTTTCATACATACTTCTAACAAGCTCTACATACTTCCAAGGCACTCTTTTCACATTCAAAGCCCACCATAGAACCTCTCGGGGTACTCTATCGTATGCCTTTTCTAGGTCAACGAACACCATATGCAGGTTTCGATTCGCACGACGATACTTTTCGCATAACTGCCGAAGTGCGAATATGGCGTCCGTTGTCCCGCGTCCAGGCATGAACCCAAATTGGTTCTGGCTTATCTCACTCTCTTCTCTTATTCTTCGCTCAATTATCCTTTCCCAAATTTTCATGCTGTGTGACATGAGCTTTATTCCCCTATAACTGTTGCAGTCCTGTACATCACCCTTATTTTTGAAGATTGGCACAAGTGTGCTATTGCACCATTCGTCAGGGATCGCCACTTCTTGCAGCAATTTATTGAAAAATAAAGCTAGCCACTTCCATCCATCTGCCTTTAATAACTTCCATACTTCCACTGGTATACAATCTGGGCCAACTGCTTTTCCATTCTTCATTCTTTGTATTGCCATTCTCACCTCATCCATACTTACATCTCTCACCATGTTCATATTTGGGTTAGCCTTTTCCAACTCTCCATTCCAATCGTTCTCTTCATTCATCAATTTTTCAAAGTACAACTTCCATCTTTCTTTTATTGCTTCTTCATCAGTTAAAATCTTTCCTCTTTCATCCTTTATACTGCTACGTTATAGGGGGGAAGGCTGTTTAAAATTAAACAATCAACCCCAGTAGACAAATTTATTTCCGTGTTCTCAGGGTCAAAATGGGTCTAATCGCCACCGGTTGCGAGCCGTCCACTTTCCAAAAAAAAAAACGTAGTCAGTTCCGGCACGAGTACTGCCCTTGCATCGGTGGTGGTGATGAGGAGGCCGGAGTTCAGCTCAGGGTCAGGAACGGTGGTAATCTGTCGTGCCTTAGCCGTGCAAATGTGCTGCCGTGATGTCTACCCGGAACTTGGGATGTGATGTGGGGATTTCCACCCGTAACTTGGAACCCTGGAATTTACGTCCAGAAGCTATAAATACACATCCAGAAAGAACTCCCTCTGATTGTGATCACCACGTAACCGTAAGCAAAGCAAGTGCATGTACCTACATAAGGGTGATGTGCGATTTCACAATCAGATCGGAGTTTACATAATTATTTAAATAAAAATATGCTTTAAATTACATTACGAAGCTAATAAAATTTATATTGAGATCATCAAACTATTGTTTTCTGTTAACTACTGCATTACGTAACGATGATTATAATGACAGGCATAACAAATATTCATTAATGTTGCGGTAAATATTAGTAAATATGATTCTAAATATTAGGTTTTAACAATAAAATGAAATAGGCGATAAATAATAAACATTAATAGATATAAATTGACAAATAAAGTTTATAAAGCGAAAATATTCAAACTACCTGAGGTTAAATAAAATATTGCTCAAAACTCACCGTAATCGGGATCCAAACTACACGTATTTGTAACGTAATACAATATAACTTTATCGTAATGAATATTATAATATTATTATGGTAATTATTATAAGCAATTATAAAATCTGCTTGGCAAAAGCTACGTATGAAGACACCGAGTAAGACGATGAACGTGCTCCTTGCGTGCAATCAATATTGGCAGTGTCACCGCCAACTAGGAAACCCGTTAGGCGTTGAATCTAGCTATATGCCTATATGGATATTTAGTGATTCGCGAGCGCATCATCGCAAATCCTTGCGGCCGCGCGTGCTTGAAGTTCCGTAGAATATATTTTTTTTTATTTTAGAATATGTTTAAATTCAGTTTAGTTAAGTGATCAGTTATTAAATAATTATTTAAATACATTTTAATGTTTTTACTGTAACATTTTAATGTTACAATACCCCCGCGCTCACTGAAAGATTTCATTCGCTTTTAAAAGAATGAAATCCGCTCTAAAATGGAACAAAAATATTAGCATTAGTACCTTCCAAATTCACACATTCATTCATCACCCTAGCAAACAACAACTATAGTGTTTAGTTTGATTAACTATAGACGTACAATTTCAAAAAAATATAGGTTGCTAGCTTCCAATATGCTAAAAACCTAACTAATATTTTTTTTTTTTTTTTTTTTTTTTTTATATATTAGATGATATTTGAGCGACTTTATAACAAGTGTAACTATTTATTTAATCCCACCAATTTTAAATCCTTAATGTGCCAGGTGCCTAAGTCTTTGCCAGAAATATCCTCTAACACATAAACTAATGGGGATTTTTTGGCTATGATCTTTGCTTTAATAAACTTCGGTGCCAACTTTTTGGAGAATCTTGCTTCTTTGTCACTAAGAAAATAAGCACGCTTCATAACTATATCACCTACTTTAAACTCAGTAAATTTACGGCGCAGATTATAACGGGAGGAATTTTTTACATGTGCCTGCCACAATCTCTTCTGCACTGTATTAAAAATATCTGCCAAACACCCTAGGTTTTCGGCATATACGTCCCGTGGCTGAAACAATACTTCATCGCCTAGATCGTTGTCAATGTAATGGGTACCGCATATTACGAGCTCTCTACCGAAGACCAAAAATGCTGGTGTAAATCCAGTAGCTTCATTGACAGTGTTATTTACAGCAAACTGTACGGTAGGTATATAAACATCCCATGATCTATGATCATCCTCGACATACATGCTAATGCAAGTAATAATAGTCCTATTATAACGCTCAACCAAATTTACCTGGGGCGTATATTTAGGAGTGTAGAAGACGTTCGGTATATTGTACTTCTTAAACAAGGCATCTGTGACTTTTCCAGTAAATTGGCTACCGTTATCCATTAAGACAGTTTGAGGTATGCCATGCATAAGAAATACAGACTCTTCCAATAACTTTGACACTATATCTGAAGTAGCTCTCTTAATTGGGAAAATTAAACAAAATTTAGAAAAACAACAAGTTACAACTAGTATATAATTATTTTGTTTCCTGGTGGTGGGAAGTGGACCCATTAAGTCTATAGAGATCATTTGAAATGGCCTTGAACATTGTTTAGGTCGTCCCATTTCGCCTAATATCTGGTGGTTTTGTGATTTGTAAGCAAGGCATTTGTCACAAGAGCCTACAAACTTAACCACATCTCGATACATTCCTGGCCAGTAATATCGTAATGATAAGCGTCGGTATGTTTTAAAAATACCCATATGTGCAGCAGAAGGATCCGAATGATTCTCAAAAATAATTTTATCTCGTGATTCTAGAGGTACAACTTCTTTCCATGAAAATTCTGATGTTAATCGATGCTTATTTCTGGATAGTCTAAATAAAGAATTATTTTTAATTTCAAAATTTGAAAAATTAGATGCACTGTTCAGACATCCATTATATATATTTTTGTACCAAGAATCTTTAGTTGTTAAATAAGAGTTAGATATGTTAACAGCATTAATTGGAACGGCTCTGGAAAGTGCATCAGGAACAACATTATCCACACCACGCCTATGTTTTAAAATGAAATTAAAAGCAGACAGTCGAACACCCCATCGCGCCAATCGTCCAGTAGGATTCGAAAGTGACAAGAACCACTTTAGCGCACTATGGTCTGTATAGACTGTGAAGGGTTGACCATTTTCAATATAACAGCGCCAATACTCTAAGGCAGTAACTACGGCGAGAGTTTCACGTTCAGTGATGCTATAATTTCTCTCTGCGGCAGTCAAAGATTTACTCATGTAAGCTACAGGATGTTCTTTACCCTCAACCGTTTGTGTGAGCATTGCACCTATACCATAACTACTGGCGTCAGTATGGACTTCAAATGGCATATCAAAGTTGGGGCATGACAATACTGGGGCTGAAACTAGGCATTCCTTAAGTTTCGCAAAAGCAGCGTCAGCCTCTGGTGTCCACTTGAAAGGAGGGGTACCTTTTTTTGATGACGTTAACTTATTTAATGGTCCAGCTATGGTACTAAAATTAGGAACGAAGCGCCTATACCAAGTTGCTGTTCCAAGGAAACGTTTAAGGTCCCTTCTACCAGTCGGCGTTGGAAAATTGAGTATCGCCTCAACTTTAGCTGGGTCAGTACGTAAGCCAGCACCATCGACGACATATCCTAAGTATTTTAACTGGCTACGAAAAAAATTGCACTTTTCTAGGTTGATAGTTAAATTAGCTTGTTTTAATATATCCAGCACACGTAATAGCAACGTCACGTGACTGTTAAAATCGTTGGAAACAATGCAAATATCGTCCAAATATGTGAAGACTTTTTGATCGAATTCAGTAAATAGCAAGTCTACTAATCTCTGTTGAGTAGCTGGACCATTAGTGAGGCCAAAGGCGGTTCTCTTGAATCGAAATGTGCCTCTGCCAGGGACGTAAAATGCCGTCTTGTCACGATCGTCAAAAGAAATAGGTATTTGCCAGAAAGCCTTAGAAATGTCGATACTGCTCAAATACCGCGCATCTCTCAAGTTATCCAAAATCTCGGATATGTAAGGAAGATTGTATGCATCCTTCTTAGTTACTGCATTCAATTTACGGCTATCAAGACAGAATCGTGGTTCTCCATTTTTTTTAGTAACTATCAGTACCGGGGAAGACCACGCACTTTCACAGGGCTCGATGACGTCAAGAGAAAGCATCTCATCAACCTGTTTAACTAAGATGCGCTGCTTCTCGGGCGATAAGCGATAATATCTTTGACGAATTGGCTTACTGTCTCCGGTATCAATATGGTGTATAATACGATTAGTAAGACCTAAACCTTTTTGTTTAAAAGAGATAAGCTCAAACTGTTTAATAACATTATCGGCCAATTGTTTCTGACTTTCATCTAGCCTACTGTAGTCTTGAATAAAGGACGTAGAAGAATTATTTAAAAGAGAAGCATCAATTGAATTATTTGTGCCTATACTATTCACAAATTTTGGGAACAGTTTAAATTTTCGCCAGAAATCCACTCCTAAGATTAAACTCGGTTTGATGTCAGGGATTATAAATGCCCTTATTATGTGAAATTGTTTTTCAAATGTAGTAGGGATATCAATATAGCCAATACTGGATAAATTTTGACCTCCAGCCGCTGTAACTAAAATAAAATCATCTTTTTTTATAGACAAGCCAAGATTCTCCAAAAAGGAATGCGCACCACTACCTAAAATGGTAACAGCCGAACCTGAATCTAAAAGGCCCGAAACAGGAACACCATTAATATGAACTTTAACATATGGTCTATTATCTACGTCCTGATGTTTATCGAGAATTGTGTGGACATTGTAAGAATTAAAAAACATTTTGATTGTATGAAGCCAATTTTGCCAATCTTCGTTATCAAATTTGCTATTTACACAATTCTCGGTATTTAGTTTTTTGAATTTTGTTTCTTATTCTCAGTACAGTTCGGACAATCAGGAGTTTTAACATCCTTATGACCACACACAAAACAAAATATAGCACTCTTGTCTGCTGTACACTGTCTTAAAGAATGAGAATTAGAGCGGCAGCGTGGACAAAAACGAAAACTTTGATTAGTTGTTTCAATAGCGTGTATATAATTATTATGTGAATATTTAATTTTATTATTATTATTATCACTATTACTAAAACTGCTTTGACTATTATATTGTTTAGTTTTATTAAAATTATTTTTGTTACTATAATTACTATTAGGAATAAATTTATTACTATTATTTTCTGTATTTTTATTTACGAAACGATTAGAAGAAGTACCTGCATAAGCTAATTCTGGTGCCAATGAGTCCGACGAAGGTCTCGGCGGCTCCTTAAATTGTGAAATTCGTGACTGTATATGTTCGTAATTACGACACAAAGTTTTAAGCTCGTCAATAGTGTCTATCTTCGAAACTGAGGATAGGACATTAGCATAGCTCGGACGAATATTATGCATAATTATTTGCAATTTTTCGTCCTCAGAGATCTGATTCGATAGTCTTGAAAAATAGCCTTCCATTATAGATAAGTAAATAACTATGTTCTCTGCCTCACCTTGTGTTCGTAAACGAATTTCTGAAAGTAGCTTATAATCATAGTCGCTTTGATCGAAATCGCGTAAAAGTAATATAACTAAATCATTCCAACTACATACTGAATCTTTAACGCTCCTGTACCAATGAATAGCGTCTCCAACAAAAATATCAAATGCATACGAAAGAATCTTATCAGGACTATCATTTTTTGCATGACAAAGCTCTTCAACGCAACGAATAAAAGATCGTACGCAAGTTTTGCCATCAAATTTAAGCTTTGAATATTTATTATTATTTCCTTCACATGTAACTGTAATATTGAGAGGTGAAAGAGCGCTATTAGGAGAAGAAACAATACTACTAGGCAAAGCAAGCGGATCCAAAGCGAAATCCTTAAGAGAATTGAGTTTAACTAAAGTTGATTTAAACAATGTGACACATTGATCATACTTTTCTTTGTACTTTTCTTCGCAAACTATACGGTTGATTCGGTGGTATAAATGATTTAATAAATTTTCAGCACGAAGCAATGTGTTCTTTTCTAATATACTACTATTTAATAATACATTAATTTTATCAAAACTGTCCAAAACAGCATTTAAATCTTCCGGAATATCAAACGGACTGGTCAGAATATCCTCAGAGGGAAACAATGTTCCGCATTTAGCAATTTGTTTACGAAGCTCTTGCACGGTAGAAGCAGGAGTTTCACCTCTTATGGCAACCTCATACTCAAGTTCCGCTTTTTGAAGAGATATGAACTTAATTTGGTACGACATTGTATAAAAAAAAAAAACACCAAAAATTTAATGAAAAAAAAAAGTAGGTAAGTGTTGAACAATATAGCAAGCGTAAAATAAAAAACAAAAGCGAGAGAGAAAAAAAAAAAACAACTAAATACTCCGTCTGTTACAATCAGCTTATGTAACGTTTTGGTTGTTTTTCTTTATTACAAAAAAATACATGAAGCATTAGAAAAAAAAAATGCAACAAAAAATAATAATTGCAATATATAAAAAATGTGCAACTAATATATTCGATATTTATCCTTAAAAATAAACAATTTACAAAATAATTATTTATAAAAAATTTACCAAGTTTTATGACGCCGACTGTACCATAAAAAAAAACAAGATTTAATTTAATAAAATAATTGCTACTTTCTATATAATAATAATAAGCACCTTTTCTATGAGGTCGACTGTACTCTTATAAAAATATTTAATTTATTAATTTAAAAAAAAAACACTTATAATATAACGATTACTTTTTTTAATAACAACCCTTTTATGCTGCCGACTGTACTGCCAAAAATATGTAAAATATGAAACTTCAATAAAAATAATTTGTTATCATTAAAAAAAAAATACAGATTTTTATGATGCTGACTGTACTTGCTATTCCTAAATCTTAAAAACAATAAACCAGTATACAATATTAAATATAACAGCGTCGAATTTACGAATATATTAGTTGCGGGCAACCAAGCAAAAAAAATACGTTTTACAAAAAGAAAGCACACAAAACACAAAAAAAAACCGTTACCAACTACGTGGAAAGAGGAAGACTCAACTTTCAACCCTTCTTAAATAAAAGAAAACACGTTAAGGGCGCCAGTGCTACGTTAAGGGGGGAAGGCTGTTTAAAATTAAACAATCAACCCCAGTAGACAAATTTATTTCCGTGTTCTCAGGGTCAAAATGGGTCTAATCGCCACCGGTTGCGAGCCGTCCACTTTCCAAAAAAAAAAAACGTAGTCAGTTCCGGCACGAGTACTGCCCTTGCATCGGTGGTGGTGATGAGGAGGCCGGAGTTCAGCTCAGGGTCAGGAACGGTGGTAATCTGTCGTGCCTTAGCCGTGCAAATGTGCTGCCGTGATGTCTACCCGGAACTTGGGATGTGATGTGGGGATTTCCACCCGTAACTTGGAACCCTGGAATTTACGTCCAGAAGCTTATATACACATCCAGAAAGAACTCCCTCTGATTGTGATCACCACGTAACCGTAAGCAAAGCAAGTGCATGTACCTACATAAGGGTGATGTGCGATTTCACAATCAGATCGGAGTTTACATAATTATTTAAATAAAAATATGCTTTAATTACATTACGAAGCTAATAAAATTTATATTGAGATCATCAAACTATTGTTTTCTGTTAACTACTGCATTACGTAACGATGATTATAATGACAGGCATAACAAATATTCATTAATGTTGCGGTAAATATTAGTAAATATGATTCTAAATATTAGGTTTTAACAATAAAATGAAATAGGCGATAAATAATAAACATTAATAGATATAAATTGACAAATAAAGTTTATAAAGCGAAAATATTCAAACTACCTGAGGTTAAATAAAATATTGCTCAAAACTCACCGTAATCGGGATCCAAACTACACGTATTTGTAACGTAATACAATATAACTTTATCGTAATGAATATTATAATATTATTATGGTAATTATTATAAGCAATTATAAAATCTGCTTGGCAAAAGCTACGTATGAAGACACCGAGTAAGACGATGAACGTGCTCCTTGCGTGCAATCAATATTGGCAGTGTCACCGCCAACTAGGAAACCCGTTAGGCGTTGAATCTAGCTATATGCCTATATGGATATTTAGTGATTCGCGAGCGCATCATCGCAAATCCTTGCGGCCGCGCGTGCTTGAAGTTCCGTAGAATATTTTTTTTTATTTTAGAATATGTTTAAATTCAGTTTAGTTAAGTGATCAGTTATTAAATAATTATTTAAATACATTTTAATGTTTTTACTGTAACATTTTAATGTTACAATACATTTGATATTCACAATGTCTCTTGCATTCTTCTCTCGCTCTCTTACTAATCTAAAGAGATCTTTTAAGCCATCTGAGCTGTCTAGTGCATTGTACAGCTCATTACATGCCCTTGCTCTTGCAATAGCAACTGCCTTTTTAGCTATCTTTTTGCATTTGACATAGTTTGCTTTTTTGATCTCTTTAGACGTCTCATTTCCATTTTCCACTTTTTTTCCATTCTTTAAAAGCGTTCTTCTTTTCTTTCAGACTCTTTTGTACATCTACATTCCACCACCATGTCTCCTTTTCGATCGCTCTTTTCCCTTTGGATAAACCAAAAACATTCTTACCTGTTTCTCTTATACAGTTCGCTAATTCATTCCAGCACTCATTTACGCCTATTTCCGCCATATCCTTCAAATCTATCATTTTTTCTATCACTTTCTCACGGAATACCTCTCCTAACTTCCTGTCACCAATCATATGCCATTTAATCCTTGGCGGGGGCTGGTCTTTCTTTCTAGGCTGCTTTACTGTGCTTTCAAACTCAAGGAGGAGAAGCCTATGCTGCGACACTACGCTTTCTCCTGGTAACACCTTGCAATCCTTTACCGACTTTAGCCTACTTCTTCTCAAAAGAAAATAGTCAATTTGAGTAGAGTGATTCCCGCTTTTATAGGTAGCAAGGTGCTGATCTTGTTTTTGGTAGTAGGTGTTGACTACCGCCAAGTCAAATGCTTGAGCAGTTTCTAGCAAGGATTCACCCTCACGATTTCGGGCACCATATCCCCACCCACCATGCACTCTCTCGTATCCTTCATTCGTTCGTCCCACATGTCCATTAAAGTCACCACCTACATAAATTTCCTCAGTCACGGGTATTCCCAATATCATTTCATCGAAATCCTCCCAAAATTTCTCTTTCAAAGACTCGTCACATCCAGTCTGTGGCGCATACACACTAATTACATTCATCACTAAATCGCAAAACAATACTTTTACAGCAATAATTCTATCACTCACTCTCTTCACATCTGTCACAAACCTTTTCAAATTTCTATCTAGCACAACTCCCACACCATTTCTCTTTCCATCACTCCCACAATAGTACATTTTATATCCCGCTCCAATCTCTCTTGCTTTCGTCCCCTTCCACTTCGTCTCTTGCAAACATGCTACATTTATCCGCCTCCTTTCAAATACATCTGCTAACTCTCTTCCTCTACCAGTCATTGTTCCTACATTCCAGCTTCCAAACCTCATTCGAACATCCTGGACTCGCCTCTTACGTTGCACCCGTCCTTGGTGCAACAACCCTAGTCCATTTCTCACACACGCCGGGTGCTGCGTCTGCGCGTCGCCTCCGGGGTACGCCCTAGCATGAGCGCACTCTCTGTCATTACTTTCCATGTTGCATTGGGGTTTGGCAATAATTTTCTGATCGGCCGCCTGCCTGACATCAACCCTCCTTGGGAATGCTATTGTTATAAGGACAAGGATATAGGATTGGGATAAACGAGGGAATAATTGTGGGATTTTGTGTGGGATAAGGTGCTATAGGATACTGTTGATAACGGAGTGGATAGCTGGGACATACCAACAGTAGCTGGGGAGACCGGGGTCGCATACCCGCATATTTACTTATCAACTACTGGATAGGTAGTTGGGTAAATACCCCCTGGTCAAACTCATTTTAGAATGAATTAACGAATATAACTTATATTATAATTAAATATTGTAATTAAATATTATATCAATTCGGATTATTTTATAGATCTAAAATTAAGTTTTATTTCTAAACATTATGATTTTTAAAACTATTTAAAAAATGTACCTTTCAACAAAATAAAATATATAGATATATATAAACATTTGATCTTTTCAAAGGTTTTCACTTTACTGCAAGGGTAAAGGGAGTAAATGGATTCAATAGGGTACTTCCATCTATATTAAAAAAGATCTAAAAGCATATAACTATGATAGCTTATGCATTAAATAGTCGGAACCATCATGTTTAAATACATAAAATAACAAAAATAAATATAAAAATAGTTTCAAAGTATTCACTTTTTTAATCTATACGTAAAACAAGAGCGAAACATAGGCCGCCATGTCGTGACGTCATAAGGTACTGTAAACTTATGCGTGTCAATGTCATTATGAATCATAGTACGCATAAAGCCGCAAAACAATAAAAAAAGAAGTTTGTAGGTTGCTTTTTTAATGTAAGAGAACGTTATAAATACGTAAGTTAAATTGAAATCGCACGTGAATCACACTATGGAAAGCAGTTTTGTAAAAGGAGATAGTACGAATTTACCAAAAATAAATGCATTAATGGTCGGAAAATTCTTTGCTGCAAATCCCGACTTTTGTTCTGCCGAGTTACGGAGTATTAAAACATCGATGTCAGTATTACTCTTTTATTATTATTCCTTTATTAGTTGTTTATATATAAAAGATAATAACTCATTTTTAAATTATGAATATAATAATACATAGCATCAAACATAGAGCTTTGTTTATTATTTACATGCCGTATTGACGTCATCGCTACAGAGTAACAACTCGTGCGGCGCCTTCGTCTAATTACGCGCGAAATTTGAAAATATTAAATTTAAATGCAATTTTTATTGAACTTAACGAGTGTATAAAATTTTTATATTTTTAGTAAATGGTTTACTGACACGCAAGGATCAAATTAAGATTCTTTTCAAAAAGAGATTAATTCCCTATTTAATTATTTATTGAATCTAAACCAACCTCATTTGCTTGTGGTCTAGTTGCATGTGTCCCAATATAGAGCCTATGGAACTCCTCTAGGTACCTGTGCTGTCAACGTAGCCAGCTGACTCGACTTTTTTTGGAACCTATTCTCAATGGATCTTTTTTCAACGGTGAGTAATTTTAAGCGAAATTAATATCTTAGACATGATCGACGGTAATGGATAACATTCCCATTATAAAGAAGGTACATATACATGTTACCGAAATGCGTAAAAATATCTACACTATTATTTTAACGAACATGAAGCAAGATGCTTTCAGACAATCACAAATGAAATCCAATCGTATAATTTGATTTACGAGTAATATCCAACCACCAGAACTTAATAAAATTTGTCGCCTGCAGTATTTCCGAACCGATGCGATATCGAAACCTTCTAAAACAGAGCATCTGTGACTCCTCTGGTGTTGCGGGTGTCTATGGGCGGCGGTTATCGCTTACCATCAGGAGACCCGATTGCTGCCCTTTTCTCTTTTAAAAATTTAAAAAAAAACTTCTTCCAACGACCATAAAGTTTTTCTAAGTTTTGTTTTCTATTAGGTAGCAAACCGACAATGGAACGTACCTGGAGACCTATTTTTGAATTACGAATGCGACTTCGAAATCACCGATGTGACTAATAATCACCGATTTTCAATAATTCTTATTTTTGAATATCACTGTTGTGACTACCTTAGTCATAGATGTAATTTCATTACGAGTGCCTTCACCTACTCGTAATCAAATCATACTCGTGGAAATGTTATCTGTGTTTTGTTTGATTTTTCAGTCTTATATATATACTAGCGACCCGCCCCGGCTTCGCACGGGTGCAGTGAAAAAATGGTTATGGTGGGTTATCCCTAAGAGATAGACATATACCATCGCGGACTTTTTTTGTGGATTTTTGTAAGTTGTACAATACTGTAGTACATTATTTTGGTCTATCTCGTAGGGTTCAGCCAGCGTTTGCAATATAAGCGCAAAAACGTGCTTATTTACGACATCACATTAGAAACCTTTAAATTTATCAGTGTTTCTCTACTATATTATGCATTTATTATACATACATACAAACCTTCCTTAAGAATCACTCTATCTATTAAAAAAAACCGCGTCAAACTCCGTTGCGTAGTTTTAAGATCTGAGCATACATACGGACATACAGCGAAAGCGACTTTGTTTTATACTATGTATTGATACATATTCATCTATACTTATAATAAATCTGTAGAGAAGTCAATTCTGTACATTAAATATATTTAAAAATTACTAGCAAAGGGTGATAAGGGATCGTTAGTGATCCCAAAAATGCAATCAGTAAAATTTTTGTCTGTCTGTCTGTCTGTCTGTATGTTCAGGCATCACGTAAAAACTAACGGTTCGATTTCGATGAAACTTGGTATAATTATACCTTATTATCCTGGGCATAAAATAGGATACTTTTTATCCTGGAAAAATACGTAGAAAAAAAAATCTTAATTTTTCAGTTTTATTCATTGACGTTATTCTGTAGAACCGCGAACACACAGTGGATTCAGCGCCGTAGCCTGTAGCGCCGAAAGTCGGATTTGGCTTGAACCGTTTGCGACACAAGCGGGCTGCACGACGTCCCGCCTCCCCGACTCCTTATAAATTCTGAATTTTGATGCGTGCGGACGTGTTTAGTGTGGAATTAATATTGTACGCGTGTAATTTTAAATCGTGCTTTTTGATTACTGGATTTGATGTCAATTCTAAGACTGTTCCGATCAGTTATCTATACTTATAATAAATCTGTAGAGGGGTCAATTCTGTACATGAAATATATTTTCAAAATAACTATCAGGGGGTGATAAGGGATCGATACTGATGCCAAAAATGCAATCAGTAAAATTTTTGTCTGTCTGTCTGTCTGTATGTTCCTTATAGAATCAAAAACTACTGGACGGATTTTAACGAAACTTGGTATAATTATTCTTCATACTCCTGGGCAGGTTATAGAATACTTTCCATTACGCTACAATCAATAGCAGCAGAGTAGTGAAGGAAAATTTTGGGAAAACTATTATAGTAACTCCATTTTTTTAGCTTCCGTCGCGTGTGTAGCTTTAATGGTTAAAGTCACATAAAAATCATGTATGACGGAAATATTCTACATAAAATTGTCTAAAAAACATCCCGCAACAGCATATGTCTATCTTTTATGGTTGACTCACAATAATCTATTCTAATATTATAAAGCTGAAGAGTTTGTTTGTTTGTTTCAACGAGCTAATCTCTGGAACTCCTGGTTCGAATTGAAAAAATATTTTTTTTATTGAATAGCCCATTAATTGAGAAAGGCTTTAGGCTACATTACATCACACTGCGACTAATAGGAGCGAAGAAATAATGGAAAATGTGGAAAAAATTATTCATCTTTGAGGGCTTCCGTTGCGTGCGCTGTGAAAACGGTTCTAGATACCAAAAAAATATGTATGAAAGAATTATTCCTCTTAAAATGATCTAAAAAAATGTCCCCGGCAGTATATGTCTATCTTTTAATGTTAACTCACTAGAATCGTTTTTATGGTGATCAAATTTGGATATGTCGAGTTGTCAAGATCGGGTAACAGCTGAGGTGGTTGTTTGCAAAAATAAATATGATGCTCAAAATAACTATTCCACGCAGACGAAGTCGCTGGCACAGCTAGTGGTAAATAAAATTGAAGATGCGGCACCTGAACTCTGAGCAAAAATTTGATTTGTAGTTGTCACGCGACGCTCTACTCTAGCTGACATAGTTATTAAAATTAGAGCGAGATCTGTGACGATTTTGATGGCAATATTTCGTAAAGTTCATTGCGGGCCACCTCATGAATCTGCGCGGGCCACACAAATCTATATAATTTCGATGTTGCATAAATTATATTGGAATAAAGTACTCTAAGAGGATGAGAAACTGAAAAAAGAATTTATTATAAAGAGTGTAATAGGACTTTAGGCGTTCCCGGGGCTCCCTACATACCTAAGGAAGGCCATCCCTGAGGTTTTTTGTGGGTAGGCCTCCCCCTTCTGGGGAGGAGAGCCCCACATAATGCAGTTGCAGTATGCAGTTTAATGCATTTTCCTCAGGGGAACAAAAAATTAAAAAAAAGCTTACAAAAATATAAGTACATAATATAATAATTTCGAGAATTTAATTTACCGCTGTCTTGAAGATTCTCCCCGAAGTAAAAAGAGTTGTGGCATCAATGACGACTAGCAATCTTCGGTTTCTCTTAACATTTTCTTAAAGACTTGCTCACTCGCATCGCTTTAACTTAGAGCTATTAGACATAGGCCACCCCCAAGCATCTCCAGACTAATAAGTCCTACACTGCTAGCATCCAGTGCCTCTCTATATCTATACCTTCCCTAAATCGTTTGTCTAGAAATTTACATCGATGGAACAAAATAAAATTAATTGTTTCGTCATCATCATGTCGGTTGTCAAAAATCTCCAAGGTACTCGTATCTTGAATTAAATGTTTGGCAATATAAATCGGATAACTATTTTACTCATCTAATATGAGTTTTCAGAAACTGGTTAAAAAACGGAACTCGCACACTAAATTATCTATAAAAAACGCAAAAAAATATTTTAATATTTTATTTTATTTTTAAAGTGCCTGCTGTTATCAATATCAAGCAAAAGCGACCAAAAATCATGTTCGTTTTGTGGAAGCCCCCTTAAATATTTATTTTATTCTGTTTTTAGCATTTGTAGTTATAGCGGCAAAAGACATTCATTGTCTATGACAATTTCAAGTGTTTAACTATCACAGTTAATGAACTCAAGGCATGATAATATTGCGAATTATAATGTACACCATCTTCTTACATAAGTTACATGGGAAATTTAAAATCTAAAGACAATTCATCATCATGATACAATACATACATAAGATAACGTCTTTATGCCCTGCGGGGTAGACAGAGCCACAGGTTATAAGACACCAAAGGCCACGTTTAGCATGTTCGTGGGCAGTGAGATGGAACAGGGAACCAAAATACGATGAAACGAAACCAGTTTTTATCAAATAATATGATAAATGCGAAAGTTTGTTTGTTTATTACCTCTTCACGCTTAATCTATACATATAATAGAACAGAAAAAATATTTAAGTGTAAATCAGTTTCATTACGCATGTTAGTTTTTTCATAAATCACTAGATGGCGCTGTTTCATTTAATCAATTTCTACAACGCGCTATTGTAGTTTTTTCAAATAAAGCCTAATAAAGGAATATGTTTCGACATAAGGCGAAAATCTCCTTCGTATCTTTTCATGATCTTTGCGCTGAGAATCGAATAGGAAATTTTCTGTGAATTTTGCTTTAATTAATTTAATAATTTCTTCTGTGTTGATTTCGGATTTTGTTTAAGGTCAAACTTTAAAAGCTGCTGGAGTGGATTTGAGATGTAACTGTTTTACGTGGCTTGCTCACGAGTCAGCAGTGCAGAGCATTTGTTTTTTTTAGCCCCTGAAGGAAAAACGAATAATGTGGTATATAAAGAAATTCTTTGAGTTTACTTTACCTCAAGGAATTGCTTTATACCAAAAATATTTTAATCGGTAAAATCGTATATTAATATGATTTGTGTATCAATAACATTCAACTCGAAATTTACGCAGACGAAGTCGCGGGCAACAGCTATATTCTATATTTTCGTATGTATTGGGTAAATGAATGCCCGCGAAATCGGCAGCCATGGAGGAAGAATTATTTTCGAGTGTCGACGATCATAAAACACAGCGTGTAAGATCATTGCACAAGAATATGGTAAATGGAACACTCCATGGGGAGTCATAGAATGCTGTTAAGTAAGAAGAGTCAGTGGTGAAAGTTTTGTAGAAGTTTATTATAGTAAAAGAAGTCAGCAATGTAGGTCGTTAAAAAAAATTCGTGTCTATTATATCTATTTTTTTTTTGTTTCTAGTTCTATTTTTTATTATGTCTATTGGTGTCTATATTTCGTGTATCTTATGCACGAACCACAACGTTTCGTGCACATGACAATTTCAATTGATTGTTGAAATGTCGTTAACTAATAGGAATGATTACTACTTACATTTAAGACATATTTTCATGAATATATCCATACTAATATTATAAATGCGAAAGTAACTCTGTCTGTCTGTCTGTATGTCTGTTCCGCTTTCACGCCAAAACTACTGAACCGATTTAAATGAAATTTGGTACACAGATAGTCTAGAGCCTGAGAAAGGACATAGGCTACTTTTTCATGCAAAAAAGGTTGTAAAGGATTGTAAAAGGTTGAAAGGGGGGATAATAGGTTGTATGAAAATATTGTTAACACCACTGAACCGATTTAATTGAAATTTGGTACACAGATAGTCTAGAGGCTGAGAAAGGGCAGAGGTTACCTTTTAAAGCAGAAAAGGGTTGTAAAAGGAGGGGTGAAAGGTTGTAAAATATTATATAATAATAAATTGTTGTTTGTAAAATACTACCAGTATTGTTAAAACATATCCTTCCTGTGGGAAATTCGAATATAACGCGGGCGAAGCCGCGGGCGGAAAGCTAGTATAATAATATAATGTCTTCTCAAGTATAATTTCTTACACAGGTATCTGTTGTACTGTTTTGGTACCTATGTACCTGTATTTTTACCTAGGTATATGTATCTTTAATCGCTCGTATGAATGAGTCATACGAGGCTGCACGTCTTATAGCCTGACAAAAGATTCCAGAGCCTGTCTGTGACAGATCTTTGACATGAAAGGGTTTATCATAGAATATTAAGAAGTAAAGCAATAAAGTTAGAGATGAAGCAGGTAGATAATAAAGCAGACATGAAGAATACAATTTAATATTGTTACTTTCCAGTATTTGATTTTTTATGCTGAAAAATCACTTGAATAGGAATTTAAACAATTTAGTGCAAACTTGGACATTAGGTATTCCATCTACTCATTTGCATAAAAAAAACTGAGCTCGTCAAGTTTTGTGCCCAAGTCTTCCATAATCTCAGCCATGACTACAATATTATCAGGAAAGTGGTATTTAAGTCATGGCTGAAGGAGCGAACTCGCGAGATTTTCTCGACGTTGACTTTGATGACCCGTTCTTCCCAGTTTGAAAGCTTGAAATAGTTGCCATTTGGGTAATATGACTTCACCCTCTTTCATATGCCGCTGAAGCAGTATCGGTATCAAATTCTGGTCCTGAAGACGTACTGGTAGTAGAGAGTTTTTGTATGGTGAATGCACCACTTAGATATATTGATAGGCTTATGTAGCATCTCTAGATAGACTAAAGCACGACACAGGTTTCGACAGAATAGAAGGCTTTCTTACAATCTACAAATGCTTTGGCACTTAAACTGCGCCGTTAAGATTAAACCGTTCGGTCTTCTGTCTAACCTCACAAACAGTGTATACATGTGGTCTACAATAATATAGCCTGAAAGTCTAGTTCCGTCTGCACGCTAGACAGTTCGTAAAAGATCTATATTCTTTTATGATCTTTTTTTCACCGCAAAATATATACGTATTTCTAATATAGAAATCAAATATAACGCGGGCGAAACCATGGACAGAATGCTAGTAACATAATAAATAAATGCAGGATTTTGAGGAATTTAACATTTTTAAAGGCATATATCAGAGACGGATTTTGACATTTGTACAAGGTTTTTCTTGTAAAACAAGTAACGGATCTTTAGAATAGGCCTGTACTTCAACGTCAACCAATTAATTTGAAGCTTGCTTTATGTGGTAGGAAAGCATTGAAAGTCTATTATACTCAGGAGCACACTGTTTTAGAAATACTGCCGGTATACCGTCTCGCCCACTATGTCACTTTGTGTTATGTGCGTGAAGTAACCAAACCACATACTAGTAGAGGGTGTGGTGCTTTCATCTTCGTTCATAGTTGACGTTGAGACAAAATGATTATGCAAGACATTGGGTTTCTCTTTAACCGTATTGGTCAATAGGTGTTACTGTCATTTCGAAGTGGGGGTAAAGACGAATGACAAAAGTTTGTTTCCACAAGTTTAATAAGGTCAAAAATATTTTTACGGATGAATAGTTGAGCAAGGACTTGGTGATCAAAAAATCAATCATTATTAATAACGAATATCTAACAGCTAATTTAAAGTATCAAAATTGTTCAGAACTAGCGCTTTTGCCTTTGTCAAAACTAAACAGATTGATTTGATTTGATTGATTGATTGAAGAAACAGTCTCTTCATAATTCTATATAATGTTTTAAAGTACATATTCATAAAGCTGTCTTTTTATTACTTTTTTATTTCTTACTAAATATAGGACATATTACAACCCGCATCTAATGAGATAGTGTTATAATAAAAATCTTCCTACATGATTTACTGAAAATTTGACATTACAATTGTCTATAACCGCTACGGAACTCTAGTAGCAAGAGCGCTAAACGATTTGCTGGCTTTATTTTTTGTACGTACATTTTAACAGTTTACTCGATTCTTGCTTGCAATTTTAGAGCTCTAAGACTTTTTAGAGACCTTTAAGACTTTAAGACGATAGGCTTAAATTGTAAGTATATTATATCCCATAGTAAAAACAAGACCTAATGAATGTGAGCGACAGCAACCTACGACACTATGCAATTTTTAGTTCTTAAGAGAGACAAACTGACGAGTTTTCCAAGTCTGTTCATAGATGGCGTTAGGCTTGTATTTAAAATCAAACTACGTTTCATACATTAAAAACAGCGATTATAAATTTCTAAAGATTATGATCAGTAGGTTTGCATATTTTGCATTGTTTAAAAATTCTGCCTGTTTATACTACAGATTACAGAGACATTGCACTGCAAATATTTTTTTAACAATATATAGAATTTAAAAAATAATTCTTGTGTCAAATCAACATAATTTTGACTCATTTTTAAACAAAAGCGCTATCTATATTCTATAATGCCAACTCAAAGTAACCAAGTGCCAACAATTATTTTGAATTAACAGATAGAAAAACCTTCATAATCAAAGAAATGTACATAAGTTCGTTAAACTAATATTTCAAAAACAACCTATATGTAATAGTACTACCCTACTGGAACTACCAATTTTGTCCACAATAGAATTAAAAATATACTTTATTTATACCAACCCTTTGATGTCAAACGTTTCAGTTCACCGCCGCTAGGTGCGCTAGTCATTGTTTTAGTATTTTTAATCTATATCGTTTTGACATAGCAAGCTTCACACCGACGCGTCACCGTCGGAGTTTATTTAATTTTGTAAATTAGAAAATATAGTGACAAAGAATATTGTGATACGTGTATTTTTATACACATTCTGGTGATATTAATAGTCATAAGATGTTTTGTTATTGTTGCAAAGTGGAAAACTAATCGAGGTAAGGTAAAATATTACGACGTCTTAGCTGGAATTGTTTGGGATTTGTGGGATCGATAACCCGGTCGGCTAGCCATGAGGCGCGATGCTAAGGTTATGTCGCGAGTAGCGAGCAGGTATTGGAGTTCAAATAACGGTCCCGGTAGCCGGAGCATGCCGACTCGCATTACATCTATAGAATCCGGTCGGAACTAGGACCAGTTTATAATAGCGTCTAGATTCTCATTTGCCGCCCTTATTCCGTTAAGCTTGCAATCACTGTCCGCCAGTGTAAATAAATATTCGGTAATCAGCTTCGCTTTAATTAATAAACGTCGAGTGCTCGAACCCTACACCTTAGTACGCTCAATACCTTTGACATCCTTTTGAGACGTGCGCCTGTTTTCCAGCTTACCCTGCCTGCAGTGCGTGCCAAGAGCCCCAGAGTCCCAGTCATTAGATTGAGTGGAGTGTCCCCTGTGTCAGCCCACACGTAGTTCCGTACGCCGTCAAAATTCCACGAGACACTACGGATACCTCCTCCAGCATGGATCTGGAGAAAACCCCTAATCTCCTCGAGGAAGACTCCAAAGTTACCCTCACTATCAGACTGATTATGCAGGGGAAGGTAAGAGAGAACACAATTTTAATACATTTTAAATGATTGTTATTGTTTGGTATGGTTTATTGCAATTCTTACTTAATTTGTGGAAGTGTACATTTTACCTTCTTCTAAATCTTACTTTAGTTTGTGCTGTTAGACATAATAGAATAAATGTTAATAAGTAGTTGTAGTTATTATGCTAAGTATTCTTGGTTTCACTATAATCCAATACAAATCCTAGGAATGCATTTGTATTTTATTATTTTATTCACATGTAACCCAGTGCACTAACATTTCTTTTATTATAGTAACTATTATAGTAATGTGCAACATTATTACAAAAATAACATAATCATCTCATTTATCATTTACATTTAAACTTAAATCCATTATTAAAATGTTTTATTACTTTGAAAATCTTCCAAAGTAATTATTAATGAAAGATAAAACTATTTCAATGTTTATGAAAGAGTTGTGTTCGTTCAAAAGTATGGTAATCTAATATGACTTTGGTATTTTAATCTTGTTAAAGAACTTGTATGGTTGTAATACAGAAGATCCTGTTTGCTTGTCATGTAGGCATGCTTTGTGACTAGGCTTTAACATTAGCTATGATAGTTTCATTTAATATTAATTTAGTTAGCAGTTAAAAATTACTATTATAATTTTATAAAGATATATTGAAATTTTAAATAAGTATAATATTGAAACAAACATTTAATATAAAAAGCAACATTTATAGTAACTAAAGTAAATGTATTTAAAGTCTGTCAATCTATACGGAGCTACTGTGGTTGACTATGTAAAGATTGGCTTGAGCCTTTTAGTAGAAATATATATATAACCTGCTGAAAATTTACCTATATTAAAATACTTATAAACTTTACTGATATTGTTTTATTAAGTATCACAATAATATGGATGATAAAGTGCTGTTCTTCAAGATTTAGATTACATTACAGAACCACAACATTTATCTTTCACATCATAAATGTTGATTAAAATGTGAATTAAGTCACCACTCATTATCCATATATTTAGAAAATTATAATAATTTTAAACAAGTTTCATATTAAAATGTCACATTTCTTTGTAAAGTATTTAGCTTGGAGTCTAAGTAAAATTGTTTGCATTCGCAGTGGACACAACTTCAGAGAGAATTTATTCAACTAATTATATTAGCCAACAGTGATACTAATTTAGCCCACCTAGATGCAGCTAGATTGCTGTGCCATGAGAGATGCATCGATACTTACATAAAATATATATACAGCTTGCTTTTAATTGGCTGTAATCCAATACAAAGTACATCTGGCATTAAGCCAGATATTGGTACTCAGCCTGTATATCAAACTATTTGATTTTATCTTTTTTCAATTGAGTAGTATGAATTTTGTGAATCATGTACTTATCTGCTTATACTACTTATTAAGAAATATTGTTTCTCAATAGGTAGTAAGTTATATCAAATTAAGATTTCATCAGTGATTGTTACTGACATATTTAAATCACTGGAATATGATTTGTTATAAATCATATATCAAGTATGCAAGTTTTTAGGTACTAAAGGCCATCTATGGCTGGACTCTTACCTTTTCCTTTACATTTATTGCTCTGTACGTTTTTTCCTACATTTCATAATTATCACAGCTGGTCACATTTTTCATTTTCATTAAATGTAAAATTTTTATTTTAAATTTCTATTTTATATCACACTTTATTGACCCCCTTCCAATTGTAATTGTGAGATTCAGACACAGTAAATCAGTAACCCCCATAAAACCGACATTGTATGTTGCCAAAATATTATTACAATATCAAATCATAATACCCAGTAGAACTAACGAGATAGTAATAGTACCCAGTAGAAGTTACTGTATACTATTCCCTATCTTACCATTCACACCACAACACTACTATTTTGCCACAGAAAACATACTAATGCAAACATTAATTATGATCTCATGTTAGAAGATTATAAATGCTTGTATGAATATTATTTGGGGAGTAAATAATAGATGAAAACTATCATCTCAAAATGAAGATTGTGATTTTTATACATAATATTTGTGAATTTTTTTTTCAAACTCCAATCCATATGTATATATATATATATAATATATATATATATATATATATATTATGTTCTATGTTTATATTTTCTTGTGATTATATACTATAAAAATATGTCATACATATAATAAATATGCACTACAATTTATATATAATTATTTAATTTAACAAACTTGAAGAAATTGCCAACTTATTTTCTGCAGCAGTCACATGATCAACTGGGTTTGATTCCCTTTTTTTCTGGATTGGGCATAAGTGCATGTAATATTTTATGTTTGTAACTACACTGTGTGTGGAACACAAGATGAAAGGTCGAGTGTGGGGCAACATTAAAAAAAATAACTATTAATATGCAAAAGTTTTAAGACAAATGTTAATTTATCTTGTTTTAATATTTAATTTTATATAATAATACCTAAGTATTGTATTTTAATTTAAATGGTCAATCTAAATGAAATTTGAAACACTTGTGACACTTAAGGGCTATATGAAGATAGATCTTTCTGTAGTTAGAATATTATCTATCATCAGACAACATCCGATCATAGATAATATTCTAACAATATATTTACATTTCTAACATTTATATTTTCTTTTAAATTACTAAATAAATGTATAAACATGTAAAAATATTTATTATTTGTCTTTAAAAAGAAAAAAATAAATAAAGTACTTGAATTTTTGATTGTGTCATATGATTACTTATTGACTAAATCTATTGCCATGTAATTTATTAATAAGACATAATACACCACAGCTCAGTAGCTATAGAAATACCACAAGCATGTACATACTTCTTACTTAAAGTAATAAAACTAAAATTTGTCACAGTCTGTTGCTCACATCTCATAACGCTCATACAATTATTAAGGCTATTTTCATTTATAGCTTAAGTATAAATGAAATGTATACCTTCAGATAAAACATTCCAATAAGTTCTCATTGGAAGGCATACAGTATATAGTTAATAATGTCAATCACATGACAGTATTAACTATATACTATATGCTTTTAGGGACTATATAGAACTTCTCAAAGATTTGTTTATAATGCTTAAAATAATGTCAGACACTATTCAATACTAATAAGTAAAATACCTTCTTCGCTTTGTTAATGCATTATTGTACTTAATGTATTCCTTAGTGTGTATCAAAGTGCTTTGAACCCTACACTTTCATCAGTCAGCTCTATTTACGGTGGCTCCACGCCGCATCGACGGCTACACGCAATAGCATTGTTGACATACTGTACCGGTCAACATGCCGTGTTGCCAGGAAAGAACCAATGCATAACATCAGCTCTAAAACTGTCTTGATGCAACCCCAATGCATCTCGTGCTGCAAAGAATTGAAGCAGTTACTATTATTGGCTACCAGACAGGAAATCTTTTGTACCTACAATAAATCTCGTTGCTCTGAATTAATTACGCCTGGGACCATTGCACAATACTTGCCAATGTACCTACTTCATGTTTATTTTCGGGCTGACTTTTGATTTACTATTTAAGTTATGAAAATGTAGCCCCTAATTAATTTATACTGTTTGTTTTTTGCAGGAAGTTGGCAGTATTATTGGAAAGAAGGGGGAAATTGTTAAGAGATTTAGAGAAGAGGTGAGACTGAGATTTTAAGATATATTTGTTTTCATACAGCAAAATTGGATATATAATTATTATTATTACTAACTTTAAAAAATCCGGCAATAATATGTATAAAATTATTATTAACGATTTATAATTTTTTTTATAATAGGCCGCATTGAAATATTTCTGATATACTTCTTTTATTATATTTTGCAGTCTGGAGCAAAAATCAATATTTCTGATGGCTCATGCCCAGAGAGAATTGTTACTGTCACAGGAAACACAAATTCTATTTTTAAAGCCTTCACACTCATATGCAAAAAGTTTGAAGAGGTATGTTAATTTATTTTCTATTAAAAATTACATGTATTTCATTTAACTATTATTATCATTAAATGGCATATTTGGATTTTACTAGAGATACTTATGCGCTGTTGGCAAATATGTATCCCCCTTTCTCCTATTGTTATTCAAAAATACTAAATAATATGACAAGATATTTATTGTAATAATATCGATATATTACAATCCAATAATTAGATTTTAACTTCAATGTACTTCTTATCATTTAAGTTTATTTTTTAACACAAGATAATTATATAAACATGAAAAACTGATTAATATTCACTAACCTGTCATGACAAAGTAAATGATATATAATATGATATGTTTTTGTTATATAAGTAATAGTAAATAATTGAATCACTCGAATTCAGTGTTGTCATTAAGAACAAATTCTTAATTAAATTCCGTTTCACGCAGAAATATTCAAAACCACAACAACAAAAACAAAAATCTGGCGATGACTCACACGTGAAACGGATCACTGTCAAGGTCACGTCAGCGTTGGATATTCTACTAGTAGAAATCAAAAACCAGTGGGTTGAACCACTCGTTGCACAACGCACGAAATGAAAATTCAGAAATAGTTAGTTCGGTAATTCGTATACGAATCTCACGATTTCGAATGCGAATTGGTTTTCTATTGTTTCAAAAATTCGTCTCCTGCATGTGTGTCTGCTGGTGAAGATGAATGTAGTATAGGTAAATAAAAGTAGATGCTTGTTTAAATCATATTTATTAAATGCATTTTTAGTGGTGCTCGCAATTCAATGAAGGTGGTGGTGGCGGATCCCGCGCCCCAATCACTCTTAGACTGATTGTGCCTGCGTCGCAATGCGGATCACTTATCGGCAAAGGTGGCTCCAAGATAAAAGAGATCAGAGATGTTACCGGAGCCAACATTCAGGTACAACTATTTTTCGCTAGATTTCCCTTTAATAACGTGATGCTAATATTTATTGGTTAATTATTCACTATGTAAAAGAATAACATGTATATATCCTTATGTAATCTGTAAAGAATATAAACAATAATATACGTAACTCCTTGTTACAACCTTTGTTGTTTAGATAAAGTAAAATTCTTTAGTATTTACTCTACAATTTAATGTGATATCGTTACGAAATAATTTGTTTTTTGTAATAACATAACAAAAAAAAGTACGTCGTATAGAAGTGGTTATGTATGTAAATTATTTTATCTACTATCATGCTATTGATCCTCTATAAAAGAACCTATAACAATTAGCTTATTGCCAACATTAAAACACTCAATAATATTATGATCATTATATCATCCAAACGCGTGATATTATGAATTTGCAAAAAAAGAACATTCTCATGCAATGACATTTTCACCACCAGATCGCTAAAATGTTGAAAAACGAACAATAAATTGTAGACTAATTCGTAATTTCAGATTCTCGTCTTATCGTGTTATTCCCGCCATTTTTTCACTCGAATATTGGAAATCGCAAACAAACAATTCACATCATGATTGTAGATAAAGTCTTGTATGCAATTGTTATAATTAGTTATTAAAACACTCATGTGATACTATTATCAAACAAATTATCAAATACCCCTGATTATACAACAGTTGCATAAATAACTAATAAATACATTTTGGTACAAAAATTACATATGCGCAATATTTAATTGCATAAAGTTATATAAAAGTGAATAATTAAAGTTACATATAATTTAAAGAAATACTAAATAGATATGTACAACTAAGTGCGTACATAAAAGATAAAACAATTTAAATGTTACTGCGTACATAAAAGATAATACTATTTAAAGAGCTAAATATTCTTAATCTATGTTTTATCTTTATCATAAATTAAATGAAAATCCTATTCTCACTTTGAATTTTAATACTATTAATTTGTTTTGTCTATTTTATTGTACACAGGTGGCAAGCGAAATGTTGCCAAACTCTACTGAGAGAGCAGTCACAATCAGTGGCACTTGCGATGCAATCACACAATGCATTTATCACATCTGCTGCGTGATGTTGGAGGTAATTCATTATTTAAAATAATGCAAACATATCGCCTATTATTTTTTATTAATAGTATTTCTTTCATATATATTGTTAGATATTGTCTAAAATTAAATACTACAAATATAAAATATTTTGTATGCTTCATAGACTTTAACAGGACATATCACATGGCTAATAAAGTGTATATCTAAATCTTACTGCGTTGTTTATACAGTAAGGCCTTGTTAATTCGGAGAGACAAAAACAAGTCCATTTTCAGATTATACTCTTCTGATTATAATTTTCGCACTTCATTTCGAAAGCCCGGCTAAGTCGACAGAGAAACATAACATCGTGGCTATCAAATTCGTTATCTTTAGCCCATTTTAAAGCTCCTACTCTAGCCTCTGAATTACCAACTTTTGTGAAGGCGAAAACTTCAACGCTATTATCCTCATCTTGCTCATAGTCCCCCTACTACTACTACTACTAGTTCCTACACCTGGCCTACCCCGCGAATCCCACTGCCCGGCCGGATTACAGCGATCACCGAACAAGCGGGAGTCCGGATTACCGAGGCCCTACTGTAGTTACAAATTATACTGTTAATCGTAACAATCAATCTTTTTTCTAATATGTCTATTTATTAATCAGAGCCCACCGAAAGGAGCAACAATCCCGTACAGACCCAAACCAAATGTAGCAGGACCAGTTATATTGGCCGGTGGTCAGGCATATACCATTCAAGGCAACTATGCAGTTCCTGCCCAAGATGTAAGTATATATTCAATAAATTTCCACACTTTTTGTATTTATTTTTTATATATTACAAATTATCTTCATGTAGATACAATAATTTTTTCTACATAATATATATAAATAAAAATAAAATAAATATTGTATGTGCAATAAATTTGTCGGAAATTCAATTTGTGTGATATGACATATAAGAGAGATTATTTATGATATATATGAGAAGATTATTTATAAAATAAAGTGTTTGTGAACGTCAAACTTCCTTATTTTATAAAAAGTTTTAAGATTTTTAAATAATAAATTTATTTGTCTGTGTTATTAGTTATATATAAAATACTGACTTTTTATTACCAATCTGCGCAATTTTGACAAATATAAAGGATATTCTTTTGGTTGATAATGGGATACATTGTGAAACTGAAATCAGTGTAGTTACATATCAATTATCAGCAACAGTATTAAAAAAAATTAACTTCATTGTAATAGAAAAGTCAAATAAACCCATATGTTTCCTGTGGTTACCAACTGTCTCAGGGCCTTGGAATCGGTAGTTACAAATTTTATTCAACATATTATCCATTCATAGTTTAAAACATTCATAAATTCTAATGTATTCGTCCATAAATTACAAAGATATCGTTCCAATTCAAAGACACAGCTGTTCCAGTGTCAATAACATGTGTAGACGCATACACATGGCATTTCCTATTGAAGCTACGCACATCTGGTGATAATTGCTAACTTACATGCACGACCATTGATCACAGATAAGTTGATATATATTTTTAAATAATGTAATTTAATGTGTCTCGTTTGATATAGTACTAAATAAATCATTGTACCAAACATGTCCTTACATTTTTGTAATCATTCCATTTTAATTGAATAGACCTAAATGCCGGTTTGAATAAACCTGACCTTACAGTGACAGCCAGTATACTGAACTGCCAATTTGATATAACATAATAAAATAAGTCTAGTCAGGTATCTATGATAAAGATTTTGTAGTAGCAGTAACCAATAAGAAACCTACACTATTATGTTCGCTCCACAGACGGTTTTTATAAATACAATTTTTAAAGACTAATAAATTTCGATTCTTGGGATTCAACCATTATATCTAAACACAAAAAAATATACATTTAGTCGATTTTTTCATATAAATCTGAAATTTTTGTCCTAGCTTATTACTCCTGAGATAATCCATCGTTAATGTATAAGACTACTTAATACACTTCTCATCAAAAAAATCGAAACACTTCCGTTTTCATTGTTTCTGTCCGAATTTAACACAAAAAAGAATTCATACGATGAAAAAAAAAACATAAATGTATAGCTGGCAGTTTGGCCATTACAGTAATAAGCGAAAATTCTAAATTCAAAATTAGAATTTCATTTGTTTATCTTATAAACGCAATGAATCACTGTTTTGAGACAAATGTGTGTTTAGGGTTGGAGTACATTTAGCGTTTAAAAACTAAAATTGGCGCCTATCCTTAAACTTTTTGTTTTTTATTTCAATACTGTGACTTTGGGACGTCTGAAAAAAAGGTTATTTTCTAAAACGTATGGATACTTCGCCCACAGAAGCCGCCCAAGTTGTGGCATTGCTGGATTCTGGCCTTAGTCAGCGTGTTGTGGCTGCAAGACTGCATCTAAGCCTGTCATCTGTTCATAGAGTCTATAAACGTTATCGGAGACTGGTTTGTTCACGCGCCGTTCAGGATCTGGCAGGAATCGGGTCACTTCTGAGCGAGATGATCGATTTATTGTAACAACTTCTTTAAGAAATCGACGCCTTAACGCTTTTCAACTGCAGCAGCGGCTTCGTGTTGTACGAAGGTGGCTGTAAGTGACTCTACAATTAGAAGAAGGTTGAAGGATCGTGGACTGGTACCGCATAAGCCAGCAAATGGCCGAAATTAACTGCAGACCATCGAAGAGCGCGCCTTAACTTTGCACGTGAGCACCTAAATTGGTCATACCTACAGTGGAGCAAAGTTCTCTTTTCTGATGAGTGTAAAATTATGCTGTATGGTAACGACGGAAGGAACAAGGTCTACAGAAGAGACGGAGAACGCTATGCAGAATGCTGCATTGAAGAAAAGGTCAGCTATGGTGGCGGTTCTTGGACGGTTTGGGGAGGAATCAGCGCCGACGGTAAGACAGAGCTTGCTTTTGTGTCTGGGCCACGTCTGCCTGCACTAAACTGTCATCGGTACGTCGAAGAGTGTCTCGAGCCTCATGTGATGCCCTATGCACATTTTATTGGCAACGGCTTCATATTCATGCACGACAATGCTAGGGCCACACCGCGGGCGTCGTACGAGATTATCTTAACGAAGTCGATATCTCTATTATGGAATATCCAGCAAGAAGCCCGGACATGAATCCCATTGAACATCTGTGGGATGAATTAAAGAGACGAATTCGAGCAAGAGATCCTGCCCCAGAAACACTTAGCCAGCTGCAAGATGCAATCCAAGAGGAATGGGACAATATACCACAGCATGTGATCGTGACTCTCATCCGATCGATGAAGAACCGTATGGAAGCAGTAATTAGAGCTCGGGGAGGAATACAAGTTATTAAATAAACGTTTTTTAGCTTTTTTTTTTCATTTACGTGTGTTGTTTTATCCATTTCCTTTATACTCCATACGGAATAAAAATGACTCATTTAACAAAATACGAAACCTATGAAAAATTCATTTAAATTTAGAACATTAACATTAAGATTTGATAAGCTCATATTACTCACTATTAAACGACATTTAACATTTATTCCTAAATGTACACATTTTTCTGATAATCCTGACAAAACGTAAACTTGCAAGGTGTTTCGATTTTTTTGATGAGAAGTGTATATAACATTTTATACAACTTAAGACTGAAGTGGTCTGGTAACCACCACGGTTTTCTTAATTGACTATCAATGCTTAGCGTCTAAGCATTGATAGTTAATTAAGAAAACCTCAACTCTTCACGACCGTATATCAACAGGTGTCATCCCTACGTTAACAATTTTCAATTCATTTGCAGGCTGCATAGTTTCATTGAGGTGTACAAGTTTGCACTTTAGAATGACTGAAAACTTTGTTTGACAGATTCATGGCATTCCTAGCAGGAACATAACTTAAATGTTATAATTTATTACAGAGATTGTTACTGCCAGAGTTACAAATATATGAAAAGATGTTATTTCAAACCAAATATTTGTTTTTGGAATAGGATTTTCGCAATCACTTTTGCATGTTTAGGATGCTAAAACATTGGTGCACAAGTTTACGGCGGGAGACCTTGTACTGGATAGAACCAGAAAGGGCTATTTTTTTTTTGTAAATTGCCTGAACCCAACGTCTTACAAGTTCAAATCATGTTTAGGTACTAAAACTACAGTTTCAAATAAAATGTTTAGCAATTGAACTGTTGAGTAATTAAAATAAAACCCAAGTATTTTTTTTCACTTTAGTAATATACTAACTTTCTGCTCGCGGCTTCGCCCGTGTGGATTTCGGGATTGGGTCTATAGAGGGTTAAGGGTCATAGTTTTGCCCACGGCTACATCTGCGCGGAAATCGGTTTATGGCGCAAAGGTTTTATCGCGCTTCCCGTGGGACTATCCGTTTTTCCGATATAAAAATACCGCAAAACCTTGCTCAAGAATCATTATCTATTGATGAAAATCTGTGCAGTCGTTTTAAGCCTTTATTGCGCATCCTATTGGATATTGATGGGGTGTTGATCCCGTGGGTCTGTCGATTTTTTCCGGGATAAAAAGTAACCTATGTTACTCTTCATTCCTTCAACTATCTCCACGTAAAATCACGTCAATTCGTCGCTCCGTTTTGCCGTGAAAGACGGACAAACAGACAGACACACTTTCCCATTTATAATATTAGTATGGATAATAAAAATTTTTCATAAGGATATTTTTGATAATTGCTTTAAATTAATAAATAAGCAAATCGTAAACTTTTTATGAATCTGTTTTCTAAAAAACTATACATTCTCCATAAAAGAGCCTCTAGTTTTTTTTTTGTGGTCTACGTTGGAACGGCATTCGTCGTGCTCAATTTTATGAATTGATAATGTTTTCTTCCTCTATCAACCTTAAATATTAATGAAGTATCTGCAAATAGTTTGTATCCCACAAGTCGTTTGTGAATATGGAAAGTTCATTTGTATAGATTAGATAAAGCCATGGTTCCATTATTTATACCTGGGGCAATCTCATAACTATAGCTGCCCCAGCAGACTCGGTCGGTGTTATTATTGATAAATTTCTGAACAGTATTGGACAAATAAAACTCAATAATGCTAAATGTTTGAATTTATTTGAAAGAGTTGGATTACTAATGCAGTCAAAAAAAAGCCTTTGACAGATCACAGAATATACCGATAACGTACTGTTCACGCTCCCAAGCAAATAATTTTAATAAAAAAATTGTTTTGTGCAATGCCAGCATCTGTAGTGCTTCGACCTTGAGTGAAACCATATTGGTTTATATGAAAAGTTTATTACAGGCGAAATTATCTGATAATGGACTGAAAATAACATTCAAAAATTTAGCTAAGTGCAGGTAAAATAGAAATAGATCTGTACTAAAAAGGTCTATATTATTGCCAGATTTAAGTGTCGGTATTAACTTCATTTGTTCAAGGAAATCATCTGCACCAATACATTTATTAAAAATCAATGCAAGTTTTGGGTTAAATTCCTGTATTCCTGATGTAATTATATCAGTTGGAAAGCCCCAAAGGTCTTCAGTTTTTTTGTTAATTATCTACATGTCCGCGGTAATGTGACTAAAGTTAAAACTCTGACTATAACTTATTATATATAATATTTGTCAACTATACTAGTTTTAGTTATCATATTGACATGACTTCTGTATAGGGATTGCAATCGGGCGGATCCGGCATCATTTAATGGTTACCGGATCCGGTGCTAGCAGTTAGTAATCATGATGGTAACTGTCATAATCATAAATACCTATAAGACTTGTTTGTTAGCAATCTCAAGTACTTTAATAATGATTTTGATCTCATTTCAGTTAATTACGTAAGGTTAACTGTATCTATTAGATATTATAGTTACTTGATAATTAATATTGTTACTTATAAATTGATCTATCTGTGAAAGTGAAATCTACAACGACTCGGCTACTCGTTACGTCGTAAAATTATTACTAGTTACCTATACTACGTAATTTTAATTGTTGTCTATTTGTCTTAACATTGGTTAGGAAATAAAGTCGATTTTATACATTTGTGATTTATTTTTTATAAACTACCTACATATAAGTGGAGTAACACTTGATTAACTCACTTATTTTGTACTAAAAAGCGAAAATCATCTAGATTTAATCAATCCGGCCGGACTGGAAATGACGCCGGATTGCAATCACTACTTCTGTAGCTTACGGTTTGTCAAAGAGCTATCTAAAACGATACTAAATCATGGTAGCGCTGTAAGTCTCTTAAAAACGTCCGTTTGTTAACATTAACATCATTCGTGTTCATCATTCATCACGCACAATGGCCCAATCGTGAGGCTAAGTGCGGTGGAGCCCAGCCAAACTAAACTAAACTAAACATCATTCGTTCGGTTATCCGTCCGTGCGGTATCTTTGGGTTGGTTCGTACAAGTAAAGGTTATGAGCCGCGTTGGCAGGCCGTGTGCGCGCCCGTGTTCCCCCTGCTGGAGGTGAAGCCGCCCCTCGTGGGCGCGCTGCCGCCGCACCACTTGCTGCCGCCACCGCTCCACGACCACCACCTTGTGAGTGCACACCACTCCGCCGACCTCATAGAGACCCCACACCACACTATCGCCCGACCCACTAATAGCGTAAACAGCAACGTGTGATTTCGTCTAATTTTTATTATGTTACATACGAAAAATATTTAAAGTCAGGTTATTTTCATTCAACACAGACCTTATGGGCATTGACGCATTTAAAATTTAAGAGTTTTTTTCTTAAATGAGAGACTGCATCCTTGGGGAGCCTTCGCACTTCGACCCGCATCGCACTTTCTACCGTGGGAGAGCCATGCTTCGGCACGAATTGGGCCGGCTCGACCGGAGTGATACCACGGCCTCACAGAAAACCGGCGTGAAATAGCGCTTGCGCTGTGTTTCGCCGTGTGAGTGGGGTACCGGAGGCCCCACCCCCCTTATTCCCTTTTACAAAGCCGGCAACGCATCTGTGACTCCTCTGGTGTTGCGGGTGTCCATGGGCAACGGTTATCGCTTACCACGTGATGCGTTTGCTCATTTGCTGACCTATGCTATACAAAAAAAACCCATAGCGGATATTTTGTATTACCCCGTTTTCCGATTATGGTCTACTTATCTTACCTGTATAGCCTTCGATCATATATTTCTGTAGATACACAATTCCATAGAAAATCAAACAAAATATCGACCCCGCGTCTATACATAGAAGAATAGATGTATATTATAGTACCAATTTTGAAAAAAGTTCTAAAGTGTCATATAATTTAAGCCAATTTAAATCATAAGTAACGTAATGAAGTATGAAAATAAATCCTTGTTAAGGTCGTTACATATTATCTTCTGGTTTCGATGATATAATGATGCCGTGAAATCAGAAATGAACAATACATATTTGAAAACAAATATATTGGATAATAAGCCCTTAGTCTGTTGCAATTAAGCACAAATTCATTTCATATAATAATGCTCCTACGTTCCATTTGACTCCGAATATTGTGCTCGCGTCTTATCGCATCCTACTTGAACATAGACAGCAGTGGAGATGCTTAGTTTTTTTTTTACACTTATCTTAACAGTACGGAAACTTTTTAAATTTTAAACATAAGCCAAGAAGTATTGTTACAAGTTCAGCTTCCGGCACGCAGCCCCGCTAAATCATAAATTGTATCTATATTAATCAATATTCCTCCATATATTAATCAATTATCACATAATTATTTTATTATAAATTATTAATAAATTATAAAACTAATCTAAAGCCAAAACTAATCTAAAGCCAATACTGACAGCCGTAATCAAATTTTTAATCATAATCTAATATACTGTAAATGCCACTTCCGGTTTACGGAACCTAATTTAATTTAAAAATCTATACAATGTTTAATTATATAATTATACTACTTAGTAATGATTTAGATGCAAATTAATAACTATTGTTGTATTGCATTGTATTAATATTGTTATAAATCGATTAATAAGTTGCTTGTGTAAAATTATAAAAGCCAGTGTCCGCCATTTTTAGAGCATTATTAAACTGCCTGCTGATAACATAACATCGCAACGTTTATTTATCCCTGTGCCGTGTACAGTATGTAGAATTAGGTGCTAAGGAAAGTACAGACTTTATTAAGACAGGGTTTCTCAACCTTTATTTTGCCGAGCCTTACAAACAAAGAAAGCGAAAAACTAAAAAAAAGAAATAAAATCACAAAAAATGGTATAGGCGACTCCATCATTCCACTGACCTTTTTCTGAACATTAGCTCTGTGCTATTTTTTCCTATGAGTGAGCCACTCGAGACAGAAAGAGATAGATGCGATGCGTTGCGCATCGTGGCATGGTGCGCAAGCGTTTTAAATTGATATTTTAGTAATACATAATATGAATAAAAGTGCTTTACTCATAAAAAATGCGCTAATAAATTAAGATAAAGATATACTTATTGGAAGTATGACATTCCATCCTTCTTTTGCACTTTACGTGTGTCATTTTTACAAGTATAAACTACGCATTTCAGCATCGCTGATGTTATCAATCGCGCGCGGCCACCGAATGAATGAGAGCGAAACAAGGCACATTTACTGTTTGTGCCTTGTTTCGCCGGTGCCACTTTTTAGACGGTAACTGTGTATCTACAGAAATATATGATCGAAGTGTATAGCCTCCGCCACCCATCCAATATATACAGCCCACAACCTTGATAATGTAATTTAGTGACGTGGTCTTATAGTCCGCCGGTCTTGGCAACAAATTCCCGAACATAATTTAGTTTTAGTATGACCATTACTAAATAAAATCCAAGTGCTAAAGTGACCTGTATTAGCAACTAATGCTAAGCTGGTCTGATTGAATTCAGCGTGAATTGGAACCAGTTTCCAATGTTCAAGCAGAGTTTGTCTTACATCATACCTTATGAGTCCACTCTTTTTGGTCTAACGATGAATAATTAAATGGCCAAATATGATTAACTTTTGGCCAATCTTCCGTTCAAATTCTTAAGAATGTTACAATTATCTCGGGCGTATTTCCGAGAAACGGTTTTAACCACACCAAAGATGTTCCTGATCCCTATTATGCCAACAAATCTGCGCTTTCGATGAAACCTTCTGTCCAAACTTCTGGTATTTAAACTTTATATATTGAATTGTGCTTTCCCAACTTTTTAAATACAGTCAGCAGTACATCAGAGCACACAGTTGTACTACTACAACAGCTTTTAATGGCTAAGGAATAGATACGGTCCAATAGTCAACATGTAAAGCCTGACCCCCAGTCTTGTGTGTACATCAATAAATATGATATTGAAATGACTTAGTCCCCCTGCTATGTACTTTTTTCTGTTTTTATAAAATTACTTAAAACTGTAAAGAAAACGGAATTATGAAAACATGGTTTTTTATTGTTATAGTAATCGCGATAACGATACTATTATACTTATTATTGAGCGAATTAGGCAAATAACAATAAATTCGGCAAGAAAGTCTCGCAGAGGTCACGGTGTTACTGTATTTGTAAGAAATTTCCCAATAAACTATCAATTGGAATGAATAGAATATGAAATCGAATCCCATGTTGCAAAATTCCTCTGTAATTCTGTCAGATCTATTTCCATTTCCAATGCATCTATATACTATTTGGATAATTCCCGTAGACTACTGCCCAGAATGGTACTGTAAGAATTTAGTTCCACCCATTTCTATTTTTTAAATATTTTATCTTTTTTATGATTGTACCGTCAAAACATTTTAAGAGGGAAAGTAATTTGTGTACAATATCTCTATGAGGTTGAGTAGAGTAAGTGTGATTATTATGTGATTGGTGCTGCCCCGGAACCCTTTGAACTTGGTTTGAATGTGTAATATGGAATCCCCTTTAGTAAGCAGACGTATTAACATTGTATTGTAAATACCTTATAGATTAGACCCTGCCCCGGTGCTGTGGAGTGTAGATACGAATCATAATTATTTTATTTTGCTCTTATAAACCTAATGCTTGAAACTATATTTTGTCTTTTTTGCACGTAATTCCCCTCTAGCCATGTCAATAGAATTCTAGTTGAATATATGAATGTATCCCTGTATCATCCTTAGCAGTTATTGTTTTATAAATTTACTCACAGTGGAATGTATCGTAGACGACAATATGTGTAGACACGCACATATGAAGCTTTATCTGTTTGTTTTCTGGCATTGCCGATATACGAGCCTCAACCAATCGTATTTCAACAAATGTCACGCACAACAATATTGACAACAAATCCCTGTACTTGCACCGTTCCTTATTTTGCCTATGCCTTGCCTCTTCCATCTTATTTATTTGTGTTTTCACGATTAATACTAAATTAACCATGGAAACGCATGGCTTCAAATGAAACATGATCGTTTTATTAGTTGGAGATCTGATAATATTTACAGACTTATGTAATTCGAAAGGTGCCTTAGTAACGATCGGGCAGCACCATCCCCAAAACTCACATTGTGGTTGAAATTGAGGAGAAAATTATATATGAATGTTCGCAAGTAATTGTGCTCAATTATTTAGAATCTTATGTTTCGGGACATGGTTACTTGCGAATCTTTTTATATTTTTATATATTCTTTCCACCCAGGTTACCCTATCCAGCGATCCCATCCCGGCCATGTCAGGAAGATGAAAACAAGCAGTTGGGGCTTACTTTTTTTTTCTAATTTATACCAATCATTTATTATATTTTTCATAATATATATATTTAACATTATGAAATGTGTTATATTATGAAAAACAATTATTCGATGGTTTTAACAATTTTATAATACTTTGTTGATAATTATGAATTTTAAATATTTGTAGATGGGTGGATTAGCCAAATCGCCATTAGCCGGTCTGGCAGCCTTAGGCCTAGGAGGTTTGGGGCCTGCCAACGCTGGTGGTCTCAATCCAGCAGGTAATTGTTCTTTTTTTTTAATTTTTTACTAACTTTCGCAACAAACAAAAATACCCCAATATAACCATAATCCGATTTAAAGTGGAAGTTGTATACATAGACTTCATCATTTCAGCAATAGACGCCCACTTTTGGTCATAGGCCTACCCCCAACACCATTCGCTCATGCGTTCCTAACGACTAGTGCCTTTCTGTATTAAAGTATTCATTGCGAACCAGAGATTTGGAGATCTGTTTCCTGAGTCACCGGCGAGCATCTTCAGAGTTTTCTGACCTGACATAAAATTGTATCAAAACATTTACTTTCCACACATTGCTGACCCACAAAAATATTATTTAATAATAGTAATCTGCTTAATTACCTAATAAACATGAACATGCTATCCGCTTCTTATCTAAAATACATAACTTGCCTGTCGTTGTTATAAGTACAGACGACGGAAATGTTATCACACTTATATAAGTATGAAGAGCCCGGATAGTAGTAATAAACCCGCCCCCTGTGACACTGGGAATGATTAGATGAAGTATAAGTAATTATTACGCTATTGCCTTGTTCTTCAGCGAAAACAGGCGTAATATTATGTATATAAACATGCAAAAATTTTTACTATCCATGTGAATAATGTCTGCTGTAATCAGTGAAGGTCATAATCATCACCACAGCTTTTATAAGTCCCCACCGACCCTACTCTAACCAATTATGTTCTAGTAATTATAATTTTTGGCCACTCATACGCGGGACATTTTCGAGTTGTCTGCTTGGGTACGAGTAAAATAAGAGTTCATTTATTTTTGTGAAGGTTGCAAATTTGCTGCGAATCTCATAGGAACTACATGTACTATAGGCGACCGTAACCACTGACCATCAGATGGGCAGTCCCTTTATTTGTCAACATATGATATACATGTCGCAGCCAACTGGTTAAAATAACCGTTCAATTAAACAGCTAGCCCTTTGACTGAACAACTCCATTCAACGATACCTCTAGCTTATTAATTGAATATTTGAGTCGCTCAAAACGTTCAACACTACAGCTGATTCAAAAGCCGCCGTCTAATTTAATTAGGTCAGCGCTCACCACCGCAGCGCTAGGTGCGTTTTGTTTTCAATATGGCGTCAACTAGCCGTGGTTTTATGATTGTTTCAAGATATTTTTCGGAAAGTAAGTAGTAAATATACGTTACGCGTGTTATTAAAAGACACAGAAATTATGAGGTCACTTACGAGTGAATCAAAATTCGACCAGCACCGATTCGTCCTATCATTCTTACCTTGTGTATCTCTTTCGTTAATCTTCATTCATTTTTTCAACTACGCCTCATCGCTCCCTTATCACACTGTACCTGACTTTGTCCTTCAGATTCACTCCAATTATACTTCTCAAGCTTCTCATCTTCACAGCATTAATCTTTCATGTTTCTTCTGCCGCAGGCAACATTCACTACCATACATCAATGTGGGGATCAACACGCTTCCATGCACAGCCAGTCGTGCTCTTTGTGATACGTTCTGGCTATTCATGAAGTTTATGAAGTGCCCCATTTACTTGATTCCCTTTCAAAACTCTTCTTTCAATATCACCATCACACTTGCCGTCTCTCGTAAACTGTGAACCCAATTATACAACTTCTTTCACTTGTTCTACTTTTTGTCCCTCAATCATAATATCACAGTTTGTCATACATTCTTCTCTTTCAAAAACCATTACTTTCGTCTTGCTTACATTCACTTTCATTCCTTTGCTTGTTATAGCACCATGCATTATGTCTACCATTGTTTGCAACTCCTACGACGATGATAATAAAACTTGATCATCGGTGTATAGGAGGCATTTGATGATGACATTCATAGTCCATACTCACTATCTTTCAAATCTTTCAAGCAATTGTCTATAAATAGGTTAAACAGCCACGGCGAAGCCACACATCCCTGTCGAACACCCTGGCGGATGCTAAACCAGTCTGAGTAAGCTCCGTTTATCCTGACAGAAGCGCTGGAACCCTCATAAAGTGATTTCAGTGCTCGTATCAGCGTGCCGTTTACTCCATAAACAGACAATATGGACCACAATTATGTGAAATCATGTGTTTTATATGTGTATATTTGATTAATTAATATATTATCTTCGAACGCAAGCTTGCGCACTGCCAGCTCTGGCCGCCCTGGCCGGCTCGCAGCTGCGCACGTCCAACCAGACGCGGAACCAGGCCTCCACCAACCAGCAGTCGCACGAGATGACCGTGCCCAACGAACTGATTGGCTGCATCATTGGCAAGGTGAGAGAGAGAGAGAGAACCTTTATTGCAAACTTAGTATATATTCAAAACTTTAAACACTAATTATTTAATAGTTGCTTAAAGTTGCAGTGAGAGCTAAAAGCAGCACACCTGGGACTGACTCTGATGTAGGTTGCGGGAAATACGATGCCCCATTTGATACATTAAATATACATAAATAAATATTTCTTATACTTTAATAATATTAAATATGTATTATCCTAGCCCAAAGTAAGCTTTGTAAGGCTTGTTTATGGGATATAGGGTAACGGATAGACATAAATATATAAATATTTTTGATAGGTATTCGAACTCGGGACCTCGGAGATGGTGACACCTTGAAACCGATGTACTTCACCTCTCAGGCCCCTCTCTATCTTGCCTTTTTGTAACAATGATTAATAAAGAAAATAATTGATTCTTAACAATGTATGAAGATCAATCTAAAAGTTTTTATAAATCGTTAATTCAACAAATTAGCAAATTATTAGTTTTATTTTCAAATAGTATTCGTTCACATTAAATATGTCGCTTTATCCGATAGAACCACTGGCACTCTCGGAAGGAAACCACCTCTCATGGTTCGACAATCAAACACTACTTATGGTTCGACAATCAAACACAACTTATTTTGACGATCTCCAAGGCCAAGATTTTAGTATGCCGGTTTCAAGTTGGGACTGTTGAAACACACAATTGCTTAATCATGAAACTAAGTCTAATAAGTCGTCTAAACTAAACCGTCTCTAAAATCTCGAGTTCGGGCCAACTTCAGACGACTTGATACTTGAGATGTGGTGGGATCAGATGTGTTATGAATCTAGCTTTTGTGCTTTAGTCCTGTCATGTTCTATAGCTAAGTATTTCTATCAAAAAATATATTTCTGATTAATATATGTCTTATCTCTATATCTGGTCCCATAACACAAGCTTTAGGCTATGTTAATTGAGAACATACAACACAAACTAAGATGTATCGCTTGATAATTTGAGTCTAGTCTAGTCTGGAGCTTAAATAATGAGTGTTGTTTCGGTATCGAGACTCCCTTAGTGAAACTAACTGCTTCCCATGTGACATTGAAGAAGTTTTTCATCAAGCAATTTTTATTTTTCAGGGTGGTACTAAAATTGCTGAAATTCGCCAAATCTCCGGCGCCATGATCCGAATATCGAACTGCGAAGAGCGTGAGGGTGGTAGTACCGACCGCACCATCACCATCTCCGGTAACCCTGACTCCGTGGCGCTTGCGCAATATCTCATCAACATGAGGTAAGCCTCACTAAATTCTCTAACTGGCAGCATATCAACGCTCCTCCCAAGAGTAATCCATCCAAAGTCCAATGGAACATTTTTTTGCCTATTCTCGTCCATTTTTGATCATATGCCTTCCCGTTTGTTACTTGATTTATTTGATATCCCTTGATCTTCCTAAGTTTTGACTTCACCTTTTTGGGCTGTTTCGAAGATGTTGTTTTTTATTAATTTACGTTTTTTGCGGTATACAATCCAATGTGACTCATGCGTTTTAGACGTATTTTTTTATACTGTATCGACATATAAAGTAAAACATCTATATACAAAATATAGTAGAAGTCTAATTCATTAGCATGGTGTATTACAAAATATAGTAATCTACTATATACTAATAAAAATAACATTTATTTATTTTAGTCAATTTCATTATAATGGCAAATTTCCACTTGTTAGCTTTGTTTATTTTTATTTATTAAATGCCAAATAGATAACACAATTCCGATAGTCTAAGCCAATAAGTACAAACCACCATTTGGTAATGAGAGAATGTAGAAAAATAGGAGGAAAGTGCATAAGAACGCGCCGCACTAGTTTCCTTGCATCTTTTATTTCGACATCTACATTGACTTAAACCACTTCTCTCACTATTAAATGTGATATTTGTATCAAATAACTAAGTCTCGAAAGCAAACAAATTTAACATCTATTATATCTCTCAGTGTAGTCAACACTGGCTAAAAGTATTTCGGTACGATTTGTGAGCACTAATGTTATTGCCGTTGCCTTGAAAAGGAAGGTGGTCAGAAAAACTGCAAAACGAATTTTCAAAATGGCGGATAATATTTATTTAATAATTCAAAAGTGAAAAGTATCGATATCGTATTTCGTTTTATGTTCTCACAAAATTACTTACGAATTTTTAAAGGTAGTTAATATAATTTAGACGAGACGAAAGTCTTAGACTAGTTCTCTTGCGCCCCAATACATTTAGTTGCCTCAAATTAAGGCGATTCGATTCTAAACACAATCCGACTCGCGCTTTAGGACTGTGATAAAAACTCTGATTATTTCACGCATATACTTAATTATTTATATACACAAACACGTAGTATATGACACCAGCTCATCCAAAATGAGGCATTCATTTGTACGTAGATGCCCACATTGTCCAGTCTTCTGTGGAAGCAATTCTGCCGAAATGTCGAAATAAATAATAATATTTAAATCGTAATTAGATTCTGAATTTTAATTATTTACTAAATGTTCGAATCGCGAAATTCTTAAAAGTGTTATTGAGGCATTAATGTTCGAAGATTATTGCAATAGTGAATAAAAAAAAAACTATAAACCGACTACGTCAAAAAAGAGGTCTATAATGGATGAACCAATTAAATAATTCAGATAGAAATCCTAATGGTTTTAACTTTATTTTTCTGTACAATATTTGTATGGTTTTACATATTTTTGGACTTTCATAATATATGTATATTGATATAAAAAATTATATAACCTATGTTACCCGAGCCATTATTACGAATATATTGACACCTCATACTATAAAGTAAGTTTTATAGTTAATGACTACAGTAAAATATACAGACATACCTTTTGGCTCTGTGGTAGTCAGATAAACAAGAGAGAGGCAGCAATCCTCTAGTGTTTTAAGGTAGTTTTTCTATGATCTGTTAATTAGGTAGACGACAATTTTTTTAATTCTATATATAATAAGAGTACTCTTTTAAGTGAGAAATCTTAGTGTGGGCGACGTTTTTTTAAAAAAAAAAATTGTAGAACCAACAGTACACCTGCACCTATTACTTTTGAAGATACATCGACATTTGCGGCGCTGTCGCGGGTCGCTCAAAAACGCTCCATACTAAAAACACTGCAATCGTGACGTCATAACTAAGTAAACTCGTCAAATTTGTATGAGCGTATAAACAAATTTTAAAATAACTTTGTTATTTGTACGTTTATAGGTATACTTTCTATATAACAAAAATGTTACATTTAATGTAAGAATGTTAGAAATTTGTTCGTTTCATTAGATTTACGTAAATAATAATTGCTAATTTTTTAGAAATTTAAAAACAATATAAATTGCTCAAATCAGATAATTATAGTATAAAAACGGCCATAATCAGTTGTAGCCGTCATCCCTATTCAGTAATCTTGAAAAGCTAGTAAAGCTTAGAAGGATAGTTTTTGATAGAATCTCTTTTTTACCGATTTATCGAGCCGCAGATATGTTAGTACTAAAATTTGCTTTTACCAAAATGAAACTAAATTATATGCACCACATTTGTTAAAACAATATCGCATAGACGTCACTTTGGATTGAACATAACTATGGCGGTGGACACTTCGAAGCGGCCCACTTATGCCTGGCCCTTAAACAATCCTGTCCCGCTCCGACAGTGTGGAGCTACAGAAGGCGAATCTGGAGGGTGGGTCGGGCAGTTCCGGGGGGTCGTCGGCCAGCCCGCTCGCGTCCGCCATCCCGCTGGCTCAGCTGCTGAGCAAGACGAGCGCGCTCGGGGCGCTCAGCTCGCTGTCCGCGCTCGGCGGGCTCACCGACCTGCTCAGCGGCTCCAACTCCACCTCCAACTCCCACCAGGTCCAAACCACGGGTGTGCATAGGAGCCACAAATCGTTCAGCCAGCGCCGGCAGGACGACGACACGCCCACCAAGTCCTCCAAGGAGAGGAACAAGTACAGCCCCTATTAGGGTGCCCATGTTTCCGTGGAGCATAGAGACAAACAGAGCCTATAAATGTACATACTACCATTTATGTTGTAAAATTGATCATGCAGATTTTTCCCACAAAAAATGAAATAAAAATTGCTTTCATAAAATATCAAATTAATAATTGATAAACCTTTTAGTAAAATTGAATTCTGTGATATTGATCTATTTTTAGTCTGATATAAAACAACTTGAAGATTGTTTGCAATAGAATCGTTCACATTAACAGGTAATTTAGTGTGAATCGTTCGGTTTCATAAATATTTAAATATTCACCGAATTGCTCTAATAAATAATTTAATTATTATAAAAAAACAATTTTGTTCATATATATAAATTCCCTGTTAATTAAAAGATAATTGCCAACGTGACATATTTTGTCAATGTTGTAAATAAAATAACGATTATTGTTAGTAGTCAGAGTACGGTTCATGTAGCAATGCTACATATTTTGTTTTCGGAAAAAAATAACAGCACAGTTAAACCAATATGTTTCTCAATTTTTGTCATGAAATTTCAGTTGTGTCGGAATAATTTGTTTAAAACGAATAATCAACACAGTGTTGAATAATAAATACGACTAGTATATCTAATAATAAAGGCCTTTGATTTAAAGTTACTATAAGAGATCTCTATGCAGCATCATCTAATGTCTCTATGCTCTAATGAATAGAAGTGGATAAATATACAAGTTCAACGGTTTTACCATTTTTATACAGTATGTCAATAAATATTGTTAAAAACACTTTAACTCTATTTAATGATTCTGTTTAAATATTTTGTATTTGTTTGTAAACTGTTGAACTTGATTATTTAATAATATCTTGAACTGAGGTAACCAAAAAGAAAGCCTGTAAGAACAATTCTGTTGCCAATATTGCAATGAAATCATATGCGGGATAGGGCTGCCCGATCAAAGATTATTCCGCCGCCAGTTAAACGTTTTTTTTATAATTTTTTGATCTATCTCACAGCGTTAAACGCTACGTATATACCCCCAAAATAATAGCTTCGTGTTTGTTGCATCAATAATACATGGGTTCAATTTGAAATCAATTTTGTAAGTCTGTAACTTCATTGAACATTGTATGTTACAAGACTTACAATCTCATAAAACCATGTGGTTCTATGAGATTGAGTCGGTGATTACTTTCTCATTGTAATTGGTAGCTGGGGAGTCTACGTGTGCTTCACTTCATTTCATCATTAATACATGCTATTGTTAGTGGCTTTACGAACATATAGAACTTTGTAAGCCTAGGGAGGTTAAGGTAAAAAACTAAAAAAATCTAACTTTATATTCAGTCAGTGAATATATTCCTATTACACTGTGCAGTTTCAAAGTAGGACACGTATTACTACATTAAGTAGTGTAAATAATAAATCTGACTAAATTTAGTCAGATTTATTGGAATGATGTCGAATAGACACGTTATGCAAATGACAAAAATCAGCACTTGTGTTCGAGTGTTTGTTCCATAATTGATAGTTCTGGAGACAGTGCAATAGCTGTTTTCTGTTTAGGAGCGTTCAAGTATTACGTACGATAATATTTACCCTGTTATGTTATAATTTTTTTCTTAAACACTAACGAATACTGACAACGAAAACAACATTAAATGACGTACAATACAATCTAGGGATTCCCCGTGAAATATAAACGAAAAGATTTGCCAACTTGCGGGAACAAATTAAAAATGACGACCAGACTAATACAATCGAGGGATTGCCCGTAAAAAGTAAACGAAAAGGATTGCCAATTTTGGAGTTATAATTCCCTAATTTTTTATAAAAAAAAAAAACGATTACGTAACGTGTCGTAAGAAAGACCCCATCCCGCCTCTGTAACGCATCATAACGTTTTACGAGAACCTACCGCCCCTCTCCCCCCAATTTGTGTTACGTAATATTTGAACGCCCCCTATGACCTACCGGCTTTGACATACAGGATCCAATATAATATTATCGGCTGTTTTGGCCACTAGTAAAAGGTACAAAGCGCTATCACATCACATCGCATAAGCATAGAAGCGAGAAATTAGTTCCACGTCACGCGTACTTAAAGTACACGAAAAATTTTTGACAGTTCATTACGACATATTGTCGTAGTCTTTGGCAAATTTTGGGTACGATAAGGAAACTTTTGCGAAATAAAATAATGAAATAGTTACCCAATCTGTATTACTTGTAAATAAATAGTTTGAAAAACACCTAATATTTGTCAACTTCTAGTATACATCAGTAGATATTAGACTTTTTTATTTATTGTGTCTACAATATAAAGAATCAAATATATTTTTCTTGTATTGAAAGTGCTAAATTACTAACGCTTGTATCTATGTAAATTCCAAATATATAAGTATTATAAAAACTTGTAGACAGGAATTTAGATATTATGTACTTTTTCACAGGAAAAAAACAATATTCTTAAATTGTAGAAATAAAAGTTAATGTTTTTTTTATCTAGCTAGAAAAATGTTATAAGCATCGTTTCGCCGCTCCAATAGGCGTGACATTTTTTTGTCAAGTGTCCTATGACACGTGTGTTAGGAAAACAACACTAGCGATGACGTTATAGATTACTCCAGACTGCTTACAAATGTGCACACGAGTAGTGATTGCAATCCGGCGTCATTTTCAGTCCGGCCGGATACGACCGAATCCCCATCAATCCAGCCGGATCCAGTCGGAAGCGGCCGCATTAATTGTTTTTCGCTTTTTAGTACAAAATAAGTGAGTTAATCAAGTGTCACTGCACTGATATATGTAGGCAGTTTATACAAAATAAATCACAAATATATAAAATCGTCTTTATTGCCTAACCAACGTTAAGACAAATATACAACAAGAAAACAATTAAAATTTAGTAGTATAGGTAACTAGTAATAATTTTACGACGTAACGAGTAGCTCAGTCTTTCTAGATTTCACTTTCACAGATAGATCAATTTATAAGTAACAATATTAATTATCAAGTAACTATAATATCTAATAGATACACGTAACTAACTGAAATGAGATCAAAATCATTATTAAAGTATTTGATTGCTAACAAACAAGTCTTATAGGTATTTATGATTATGACAGATACCATCATGATTACTAACTGCTAGCACCGGATCCGGTCTTCGGATCCGGTTAATTGATACCGGATCCGGCAACCATCAAATGATGCCGGATCCGTTTTTCCGGATTGCAATCCCTACACACGAGCAATTATAGACCAATCATTTACATGCTAAATAGCGCACACGTGAAGCAAATCTATGCTTACTTCTAGCTATGGCTACCAGCGATACTCGTTATAAAAATAAAATAGGCACATCAATATAAACATATTTTTTTTTATTACTGTTAAATCCATAACCCTCTAATGCTTTATAATCGGCTAGATAGAGATCTGATATTGATGGTGTTATGTGTACACACATTTGCCATTTATGTTGCTTAATTGAGTAAAACGTAAATGTACTCTTTGCATATGCAAAGGATAGATATAGATTATATAATCCAGACAGTGACGTATATTTTCATAAGAAATAAACAAAATCATGTACTTACATGCATTTCTGCAAAGTTTTATGTTGTTGAATCCAATGGGTGTACGAAACATAATTAAAACGTTATCTTCGAACTTGTATTAAAGTAATTCGTTTAGTTTTTTACGAGTTTGTTTCGAATGTCATACGTTTAAATGCCCGCTGCATTATGTGTAATTTTAGAACCCTTGTTTAGAAAAACTTACCGCTTATAACCGATCAAATGAGAATAGAACATATTTGTATTTCATTAAGATCATAAGCTCTTTGTGTTAATTAATAATTTTTATATTTACATTCCTCACACACAAATTCAATGACCGGGCGAAACAGCGAGCTAGAAGCGTGATATTTACGTGAAAGTGACACAGACAGTTAGTGACAGGTTAACTAACAAAATTCTTCTTTCCCCAAGTCCATACGTTAGTAAAAGCGTTGGCAGTGCAAATGAAAGACAGACTTACAATTTTACACTGTTTGTTTGCCATCGAGTCCCGCTCGTACGTTTGTCACTTTTCTAAAATTCAATTCCGTATACAATAAAATATAAACTGGCGGCACTATAATCTTTCTCTAATTAGTTATTAAGGAATAGTCAAATAAGTTAGATGTTATTTGTGACTATCTTAAAAAGGAAATCATTTTATCTCTAAACAAATATTTGTACAACAGAAATCATGTACTATATCTAAGTTCATTATTATTAAATGCACTAAGTGTAAGGAAGGAATAATCAACATTCAGTTGATCAGTATACTAGCATAGTTCAATCGTAATATGTTGACCATCACTTGAAAATCAAATAGTATTTTTAAATAATCAGAATAAACTTAATAAATCGTAACTAAATCTTCTTAAATTTGATAGTGGTAGTTATAGCACTAAAGTAACAAAACAGACAGAATTAAAAGTCGCATCAAATAGGGACAGACTGACAGAAATTATTTGTTTTAAATTAGAAATATTGAAATTTACTTATATATACAACTAATGTATCTGTAAAGTAGCTAGGGTCGAGACAATAGTAGGAAATACTTAGAAGCTTGAAGCTGTAGGATGTACTGAGTGCTTAACGTCTAGGATATGTATAGAATAAATGTGCTGATTTTCTATAACATTAATATGTGATACGGTAACAGTTCGGAAAAAAACATTGTGTATCTTCTTAATTTTAGGATATATCAGCTTTTTTAAAAATACATACAAGTCTTGACGACGCACAAAAGTCGTGTTATTTATACAAAACGTTTATGAAACATTGTTAATAGGCGTAATCATTGCTTAAATTTGACGTCGTTTTGCATATTGAATAAAAAAGCTTCGTAAATGATGTTAATACTTTAAGTTCGCAAATAATTACACAGCAAATCACTAGTAAATAAACGGTAAGTACTACATAAAAACAATACCGACTCCTAGTAAATTTGCTGGATTACACATTTAATTTAAGCCATGCGTAATAGTTAATTGAAAAAATCCGAATCCATTTAAGAAATTGTTTAGCTACAACCGCTGTACGGGCGTAGATGATCTTTGAAACGCATACTGAACGGTAGAATTAGGCGAAACAGAAAGGTACTTAGCCGCGATAGGAAGCCCTACATATTTAGACTTGTAGCGTCACGTTACCAGCTAATGGTACAAGGAACTTTGATGAATATGCTATTTCAAGAAGTTAATCTACGTAATCAATTTAGATCACATAAAATCTCCACACATACGAATACTCGGGTAACGAGTCGTCGCAGACTCTACCTGGACACTTATGGTCGAATAATAATTGTCACAACAAAACAAAACATACATGTTACAGAAGACAATATAAATAAAATTATTATTTATAAAAGTCAACATAATGGAAACGAAAAATTAAATTCAAACGAATAATAAGAATTAAATATTTTAACGAGTATTATAAGTTCTACGCCACGATGGAACTTATAAGCACAGCTTGCTCGGTTTTGCTAAATCAGCACATTTGTCTATATAATCCGATTAAGTTTGACTTACAGGGTGACTAGCTGAATCATCAAGCCTAACTTCAAGCCAGTAGTTTGATATAGCTTTAGCTAGCCAGTCCAGTAAGATATGATGATATATTAAAAGACGTTTAGCCAAGCCCTGCAAAACAGCAATTAATAGAAAACTTTGATGAAATATAGTTCAAATACAAACTGTTACTATGTATATAGAAGGTTTAATTGGTTTTTTTTTACTGATTGACAGTTTATAATCAGTTTAATAATTAGTTTCTGCATTCTATGTATTCGCGGTGATCTACGTGGCGTAGATTTTTGGGCGTAACCGTGATATGTTTACATTACGTTTATGAACGTGGTAACATCAAACTCGTCACTTCTTCAACAGAAGTAACACATATTCTATGCACATGCATTGAATATTGGAATAAGAATAAGAATCGCCTAGTAATAATTCGCAAAATGACTTTATTTTTAAATTTAAATGAAATTATAATAATGATTGATCTGGTAAAACAAAAATGTTTATAGTAAACTGTTATTAGTTTAGTGTTTGGTCGTGACAATATTTCGTTAGTTTTTTCTCTGATTACAGATAATTAGTATTACCTTTTGTCACTAACCTACTTAAAACTATTGGTCAAATATGTCTATTATGCCACGTATTATGCGGAGAAACCAATAAAGTCTAAATTTGCTAGTATTTAGAACTCCAATATACTACAAGTATTTCAATAATATATCACTTTCAAACTGACTTGTTTATACATAACTACTATACGCCATCATAACGCTAATAGAAATTCTATTTATCTAACAATACTTTCAAAATATTAATGGATTAGTTAATCCACTCCGTTCAAGACATGGCTAGCCCTAGTATTCCATAGACACGCTAAGAAAGTCATTGCTAAATGCTAAAAATATCGAATAGAAAGGTGTGGATGGATGAAGTCTCGTATTGAGACCATGAGGAAACAATGATTATTATCTAATGCCACCCGTAGTAGTGAATTAATTAGCTTCGTTTGTGGCTCTAAATCATAATTATGAAACAATTAAGACAATAACTTAACTACTATTGTCTTAGCTTAGGTCAATCCTGAATGTTATGGTCAGTAGTCTTATAGCAGCACCATTCTTAAGATTGTCCTAAACTAAGATTAAATTATATCGATTGACCATATAACATGTTGTTCTCCGACATTACTACATTGGATTAAGACAGAATCCTACAAAAGAGTAGTGATCGCATTTTCTATTATGTAAAAATACTAACAAATTTTAAACCTGCTCCGGCGTAACCTTATAATTCACGAGGCACGACTTAAGCAAGTAGGTTTTTAAGAGTGACAATTAATTACAATAGAACATTGCAAATTACTATAATATGATAATGTGATTTTCATTACCAGAGATATTTTTAATGGTTTAGCACTGTTTAGAACATGTAATTATTTATTTATCAGGCTACAATTTTGTAGATATTGATAAAAATAATGTCTAGCTTATTATATTTCAGTTTCTTTCATTTCTTTAAGTTAAATGGGCGTCTTGTACTTTGCTATACCTACCGGAATAATATTATTTTTAAATACCAAAAATCTCCATTCGATTTTTTCTTTATTAGTGTTAATTAACGGATAAAATTTTAAAGATTCAAAAATTTATTTCTTTTATTTTCGCGATATTGACATGAAACATTCTTATCACATACTGATTTAAAAGAAATAACAGATTGTTTGTCATATATATATCATTACACTTGGCTATTTTCATGTTATAACATAAAAATGTGAAATAATGTTATTTATATAGCTTTGTACTGAGCAATGCAAAAATTATATTCTTTTTTTTTAATAAAAACGTTCGATTAATTTTATATTTCTAATTTAAAATCGGAAGTTTTATTATCTATATGAGCGAAAACACCGACCGCCATGATTTTCTCGGTATGACGTCATTAGTACTAAAACAAAGTATGTTTGTAAACAAATGAGCCAGACAACATAGCAACCAATGTAAACAATAACTTCAATTTCTCGGTTATGTACATTTTTGTATTAAAAGTGTATTTTAAGAGAAGACTCATCAAAAAAAATCTTATGTACTTACATTAAAATGATCCTCACAAAGATATAAATGAGATTTTAGAGAGTATTTTGTTGGATTTTGTCCTGCGAGTTATAACCAAACATCTTTCGGAACCTTAATAAACAACTTTTCTGGTGTTTTCAAAATAGAGTTCTTGCAATTCAACGCTACACACTAACGATACGGATTATAGAAACTAATTTTCATTTCATAATTAATCTTTCAACACGTACTTTTTACAAACCTAAAATAAGCGCCTCTTCTCTAGTGATGGCGTCTCGAGTAACAACGAGTAGACTTAACACGAACTAACTCAAGTTTGAAAACCGAATGAAACCGACATGGAGCGAAGTATGTCGATCATTTGAGATTATACTCATTTATAACAAACAAGTGCCACATTTATGTATATTTGAGGTGAACTTGCTTTGCCGGTTATTGTTATAGTTATTCGTGTTTTAAATTCTGTTTTTTTTAAAATGCCGGGTCCAAAAAGAAAATCTTATAGAAGAATACTGTTTTTGAGATAAGAATATTGTTTTTGTTAAAACTTATAAGAAGTTTGTTTTAGTTATTTACATAAAATTTATATATATATTTGTTAATCACTAATTGGTAGTAAATTGACAGGAAAATATTTTTCGTTTTGTTTTTAGTATATTTTTCCTTTATATAAACAGTTAAGTACAATACAATTAAAACTAAAATATCAACATATAATTTAACTACTGCAAGAATATTCTTTATTGTAGTAATAAGTTAATTTTCTTGTTCTTGAAAATAATGTGATTATAAATTAATTTGTAATCAAAATACAATTATGAGCCTATGTACCTATGTACATACATGCACCATAATGTTAATTTACATAGTTTTATTAATAAGAAATATAAATATTTTTAAAAATTAAAATTAAAACCAAATATACATAAATAATTGATTCGGTTTCATAAAATAATTTCCTTTTTACTTTAGTTAGTATAACTCTTCCAATACATTATAAACAAATAATATAAAAAATTAAAGAATTGAAACAGATAAAAATAGCTTTTGTGTCTAACTTTTTTTTACTATTAATACTGAAAAAAGGTGAAGAATATATTGGCAAAAATTTAAAAAAAACATTAACTCTTTGAGTTCTACCAGAGTTACGTGAATTTTATCTCGAGTTAAATCGAGTTTTGTTTTTTCCGTGTTGGCACATCACTACTATCTTCGGCATTTGACAACTTTGACATTTCTTTATTTTAGTACAATTGACGTCACAGTCACGGCGGCCGTCATTTTGGCGCCTTTATTTTACGATAATATTTTGATCTTTTTTCCCTGCTTGCAGGATTAATATTTTGGAAAAATAAAAATAACACTTGGCTATCGCATGTAAAACAAACATTTAAAAAAAAGTAGAATAGCCTATTAGATTATTTGCATATCATCCACGCAAAGATTTATGATTTTAAACATAAACCTTATATACTGTTTCTTTTTCAATATAATTTCTTCTCAATTGTTAGGAAAGACACCGCTCGTACTTTGACATGTGCCCATTTTTAAAAAGCATTGTTTGTTTGTTTTTTGTTTATTATTAACTTAGGAACGAAAAATATTAAATCAAAGGCATAAGAATTAGAATGTTCGCGGTTAATTATAGCGTACAATATTTTATATTTGCATAATGTTAAGCGACGGGCAAAAGGTATTATTGTTATTTAAAATATATAGATATATAGGATACTAGCTTATTTGGTACTGTTAATAGTAAAGGCAACGTCGGTTATGTATAAGGGCTGGTTTTACAACTGGAATGGCTTGACTAGTCTGTTTTTTATCATAATATATAACAAAGAATGCCACGGAGATGCGTCGTTGTTAATCCCATTTATTGCGATAAAACAAATTAAATTATTTGTTGTCGTATTGTATACTATGTGTACTGAATAAGGCTACCAATGTATACAATCTCAAATATATTTTTTTACACCTGTAGTGAAACCATCTCTTATATTGAACGTGATCGTTATTTTGAGTAGGTTGTATGGTAATACTTTTTGCTCGTAGGTATACTGTTTTATATATTAGTGCGAATTTAAAATCGTGGTCCAATCCGAATATATCTAACTTATAGTTCCGTAGGGAACACATTGTTTGGCTGCAGATATCCCCCTTTTTTATTTGTAAAATAGAAATCATGTTATTTTTAAGTGATAGTTGTTTTAACATTTATTTCAGGTTTGTATAACTCGCTAGAATTATTAAGTAAAAGTGTATTGTTTTAAAGTACGTAATAAATTAATACTTAAAATTTGAGCTTTTTATTCCTTTAAAAATATATTTATTGCATAAAAGTGTTTGGTAAATAAAAACATCACATAATTATAAAATTTTACTATATAATATCTTTAATAACATTATGAACAGTGATTAATGTAGTTGATGTATCTTTTGTTGAGTGCAGGAAATTCCTGTAAAATGTTTGGTTCACAATATTAGTATGACTCCCATTCAAGAATCCACGCCACTTCCTAGCCTACCCAGGCACTAAACATTCCCGTGATACCTGTACGCCGGACCAATCCAACGAGTACCTTCATCCTACAGCTCACCGGATCACCCAATTTCCTGGTAAGATTTTTCCTTTACATTTTAATTTTTTCCTAGAGTATCCACTCGGCTTATTATGTGCGCCTATGTTGAACGCAGATAACATTCTATCTTCTGTACTACTTTCACACAATTGTTTATTAACGCGTTGTCGCAGAGAGTTAAGGCGTTTGAACAAATATTCCAGAATCACCATGGAGACTGCGGGTCTACCGCTGCCGGGATACCACTACATCGCTCCAAACCACATCGTGAAGGCGCCGATCCATTGAATGGAACGCGGCCAGACTCCCAGCGTTTCGTATTACACGAACAACATATATCCATCGTACTATATGCAGCCGCACTACGGGACTCTGGCTCCTATGTATATCTTCAAGTAAATGTCGAGACCAATCTCTATTAAAGAGAGAAACAAAACATTAAATATCTTGCGAAACGTATGTTTACATTTGTTACAAGTTTATAAGTATTTTAGATATTCTTATATTTATTCTCCACTGTATTTTAATTGATATAGGAATTATTGGTTGTTCAAGATGTCGTGGCCAATTCTGAGGAGGCCGAGGTATTTCGAAGACATTTTAATTGGTAATGATATGAAATGACTGACAATTTGAATGTCGACTGATCAGTGAGCGGACAACGTTGTCGATTATTATATACTCTGAAAAACATGTTTTAGTTTGTTACGTTGGCCGCTCGCCGATATATGAATTAACAAAGTACGCAACAGAAGTTAGCTAAGCTGATCGAATTTACTATGGATTTAAGCGGTCGATTAATTGAATTTCAATTGGATTTGTATTCCATAATGATCAGTACGACCACAGAATATGAAGAAACGTTCGATGAAAATAATACGAGTGTCGGTAGTTGTAGATGCGTTACAATCGACCTCGGACCGCTGACGTAGCGTAGTGTTAGATTAGCGAACAGAGTGAGAGGGTTAAAGACAATATTTGTAAATAAACTAATCGTAATAACCTGGAAAATAAGGTATTACAGTGAATAGTTGCGCCTTTGGGGCGCGACGAAACGAAACCGATGGGATCAAATCCTTTAAGAAAATTACATTAAAGGTGGGAAAACAAGAGAAAGTGAACATCTATATAATAAAAATAAATCTCGTTTCAATATATCATTTTACATGTAGCATGGGCTATGATCACAAAAAAAAGACGTTAGGTGTATAAATAATAACATAGTTTTGCTAAATGTGATAGTCCTCTAATTTAGTTTACATAAAATTTTGAAGTACTAAGATCTCTAATTTGCAATATACACAATGTGTAAATTGGCTGCAGGAAAATTTCAGCATAAAAAATAATGATATTGGTCTAGGGATCAAAGCCAAAGATTGTTGATATTTATTTAACACTAATGATGTTGTGGATTTATGCTAAATTAATCTGAGTAGTAAATGCGTAGTGAAGTATAATAGAACAGTCTTTAAATTATTTTATTACCCTCTCCAGACTGCTCATTGTGTTTAGTATTAGATCAAAGTATAGATAGTCCTGTGGTAATCTACATATTTCCAAAAAACACAAAAAAATATTAGAGTTAATTTAGAATAAGATAACTCTAGGACCACTTTAAAGAAAGCTATCCTTTAAAATGCTTGGAGAAACCCTAGTGCCACGTTATCAAAAACCAGTGCCAAAACTGTTAACTTGTATCTAATATGGCGATTTACTTACGCAGTACTAGATAAAATTTACACGTTTAAAATATAATGCATATTTAATGAAGTTACTGTCTTGTAATTTATTAATAATAATCCACAGAATTTTTAATTTTGCACCCTAGTTATAAGGAATTATATTAAGATTTTATCTCGGAACATATCCCTACAACATATGTATTTCCTCAAGTCTTCCCTTGCAAAATATCATAATTATTTTATTAACTAAAGGTGATTGTGCCAAAGTTGTATCTAAATTTTATGCATGGATTTTAGAACATGATTGCATGATGTTTGATGAAAGTATTACTTGATGAACATTGTCAAATTATGCTAGTCAAATTGTTTTGAAATCAAAAAAGACAACAATTCAATTTTGTGTTTAATTATTAAGCTAGTCAAAATTTTATTATTTCAATCGGTATTTTGTTATGTACAAAAATTTTTAATTATTTATTTTTGTTCGTGTATGTCGAAAATTTTAACTATTTTTACGTGGTCTCGCTAAATTTTAGCAATAAATTTTGATAAAATCAATTATTTATAGCATAATAAATTGCAATTAAGACAATGTATAGAGCTTTGTAAATTAAGTATCACACAGGTATAAATAGAATTCTAGAACTAAAGAGAAAATTGAAGTAGTGTGTTACTAAAGAGAAGAGAGTTGATAGCTGTGATTAAAGTTGGGGTGGCACTTTTGTGCGGATGCTACGTCAGTTAGACGCCGCATTGTGTCGTCTGTCTAAGGGTACGCAGCCGTAGTGATAGTGCACGCTTCATAGGTGGTTGCGAAAAGCCCGGAGCCGACAGTCAACTCTAACTTTAGTTTCAGGCAATGTTTGATGCCCCATTCGCTTACATCTTACAGATTATTCTTCGTTTTGTATAATAAACTATTCAATTCAACATTTTTATATCAGTCGAATATAGGGCATCAAATCGGTTTGAAACAATTGATTGTGACAGAGGGTAGCTTTTAAACGTGCACGCGACGCCATGCGCGATTTATATTGAATACGCAGGCAATTGTAACGCAAATACTTTCTCTAAGAAGTATTAGTTCATTAATAATGTCAATAAATCAAATATACACTTAGTACAATTCAAAATAAAGTTAGATAATCGCATAATTATTTGTTGTGGCGTGTGTTTATTATGTTCAACTATAATAATCAGTGATCAATATATTAATGTTTATTATATGTACTCATTAGAATGTTATGGTTCGATATTGTTACTGTTACTTTAATTTGCTCAATTATCTGAATGTTTATGTATGATAGGATTTTAAATATTTTGTTTTGTTCGTTTATTTGTAGTGTTAATATGATTATTAGACTGCAACTATCGTTTGATTAGTATTTTTTTTTATTATATAGACTCGTTAAGATGAAAGTAATTATTCAATGTTAGCAGATATGTGTTGCTATGTTGACGTGATCTTTGCTATTGACACACCAAAGTGTATCCACTGCACTTATGTGCTGGACGACAAAATCTAGAACTGAAAATGCCACACGACGCCAAGTTTTAAGCATTTTACTGGTAAATATTTATCTATTTTTACCGCATTTCCTTTTGAAAATGTGCTTCAAGTATTATGGAAATTAAATTCCACTTATCGAACGGAAACCGAACTATAACGATCTACCGCAACTAAGCGAGCCATCAGTAGTTCAGCTACACCACATAGTCTAGCTGATTACTCAAAGTGTAGGTAGTACCTCAATTTCCGCTTTTATATTTTCGATTAGTAGAATTGGGCTACTAGTGCCTTTTTAATAAGCTGCGCTATTAATTTGAATAAATCTTCAATACATTGTATTTCGCGTTTATGGCTTATATTTCGCCTTCATTGACAGGGTCAAACTGCGTTATATACTAATAAAATTGAAATTAATTTTGCAAATATTTATTAAAGTTATATTTGATCATATGTTTTTTAGGTAATTCGTATTAGCATTTAATTTGCGTATTTACGTTTTCCAACTTCTGCTAATTATGTTGCTATTGGATGTTTCCAATATAAATATCAATTGTATTATATCTATGCTTTTTACCTGTGTAAATTGAACTAACATTCGTCTATAAAAATTAGAAATGACATCATATGAATATATTATATTTTGCTATATTCTGATTTTTATATCTAAATTCAACATATATCCAAATACAGGTTAGAGACGATTGGGTAAAAAGGGTTGTGTAATTTGTTAAGCGTATACAGAAATATTCTCACAAATAATATTCTCATCGGGTCCCTGTTAATGTACAACAAATAAATGTACCACTTCATTTACTCAGTTCGCAATATTTTAGTGACCAGGGTAATTATACAAGTAGCAACATATTTACTTTTAAATATTTACTTAATAATTCAAATCACTATGCCTGAATGCTGACAAACTTCCTTCACAACCTATTCTATACATAATCAAATATTGTATCATGTTAAAAACCGAGAGACTAGTATGTATTGAAATATTAAAATATAAAGCTTAACTTGTTAGTATCTCTAATTAAAGCCATTTGTATATGATTAAACGTACCCACACAATAATTATTTTTTCTAGGCACTTTAATACTTGATAATCCCCTGAATTATTTTACATGTAGACTAAATTAAATAGTAATTGATGACTGAGTATAGTTAAGAATTTAATATCAAAAAACAACAAAAAATCCGATGTTTCACTAATGCAATTCAATAAGCATTTAATAATTATTTGTAATCGCTGTCATTAGAGAACATTAAATAAAATATTTACACTATTTCATTACAATTAAATAAAGATGAAGCACGATAACTTATAAATGTTGTTTAATCTAGCATTAATATCGTAATATCTGCACTCATTCCGAAAAAAGGATTAGCAGATTTTGTAGATCAATATACTCTTTACATGTGCACGTAAACATTTGTTAATAATACGTTTTGGTTCTATCTAAAACTACATTAATAGGTATTAATAAATTTTCATTACAGTTGTATTATTGTATCTGGATTACTAAAATAGTTGTATAAATAGAAGTTAGTGTACAATGTCCATACAAGCGTGTGTTCAATGAGGTGATATTTTAACCATTATTTTGTTAATTACTTTAGTTGATGTCTTTAAACCATCTTACCAGTTTTCATTACTTTGCGTCCAATTATCACACATCACATGTTCGTAATTCGTAACATATTATCTAAAATAAAATTTGCATTGTTCGTGTTTTGGATTAATTCGACTAGCAGTCATTAAATGTAGTCTTCGTTATTATGGTAACTATAATTTTAAACCGAAATTATTATTTTTACATCGATTGCCATATTGTACATACTACGCTTGTATGAACAAATAATCATTGTCGTCTTCACTTTTCCATACAACTTAGATGTTCGTCGTATCTTTCAATATCACTGTATTGTCAACATATCTACTCGTTTTGTGAATTGAATTGATTAATGTTAATGAATTATCAATGTTGTACTTACGGTTACAGTATTAAGTTACTTTCAATATACTTAATGTTTGTTTTCATTATGTTAATTCAATAAAGTGTGTAAATAATTACTTGTTTCATTTATGCTGGTGCCTATTAATAGGAACAAATTTCAAGGCACAACTTTAATTTTTTTTAACATTTCTGGCAATGGACTTGCTAGCCACGCACTACACACATCTGCCTCTACAGGTTATAGGAAGCCTAATCTACTGTAGGTAAGCGAAACTGTAACCAAACTATGTTTGCTAAGACCTTGGTTAGATATTATTTAAAACTACATAGGAACATACTAATTTTTGACTTGAAGTAATATATTTCTAGCAAACCTTAATCTACCCTCTTTATATAAAAAGAATTTAATGCTTCCATGTCGTTGGGTGGATTCAAAATTTGTACCTTGTTATATCAGAAAAAAATTATTTTAGCAGTTATACTACTATTTAATTAGCAAGATTAGTGTCAAGCAAGATTCTGTCTGAATCAACAGATCTCAACGAGCAACCTCCCCAAGACTGCGTAGTTGTATCATAAATTACAAGCTTATTAAAGCGGTTGTATATGAAACGAGATAAATATCGTACCAGAGCTTCGAAACGGAGGCGTTTCGAAGCCGCGAGGCGAATTCGGCCAATTGGTGCAATTTTACTTACTCGGAAAGCAATAGTCATGTTGCCATCCAATTTACCACTTGCTAAGTAAGAATAGCAAGGTAATGCAAGTACTGGTGCTTTAAGGCAAAAATAGGTACCCGGTGTATCCTTGATAACCTGTCTAACAGAAATACTTTTTAGCTTTTAGTGAAAAAAAATATTTCTAATTAATACCATTGAACCTAGAATTGGCTGTTTCATTAACTTCACACGATCTAACCAAAATGTAGTCGACAGATAGGATCATATTCTAAAGTCAACCTCAAATCTCAATCACATTTGGAAAGGAATAGCTCTATATGAGCTCAGCATCCATTTTTCATCTTGATGCTTCTCCTGAGATTGAGCTCATACTCCGACTGTCTACCGAAATTCAGGCGAATGGCTCGGATTTCATCATAGCTGTTTCTGATCCGATTCTTGCCAGTAAATCCGACTTTTCGTTACCGATGAAACCATTATGTCCAATCCAAGCTAGATGTATCGGTTTTATTGTATTCATTCTTAGTTTGCATTTCACCTTGAAGCCTAATAGAAATGTTCTTATATTAATGTGAAGCAATTAAGACTCGAAGTCGCAGAATTCCGCATGTATTTAAGTAGCCTTAATAGCTAGTCGTCAAGCATCATCTATTGTGAATTTTGCACATATGAAATTGATAGACCTTACTTTTGGAGGAACTCCATAAATATCTTGGGGTGACTTTGCTACGGTTGTTCTTTTTTGACCCATAATTTCAGTTAAATCTTTGAACACATTATCGTCAACGATATGACAATGAGTGTCAACTAATCTAGATGTCACAAATAATGCGGCTCACCGCTAGCAAAATATTCTTAGCTATAACTGCCAATCGCTTACGGGTTCACAATTAATAGGTAGATCCCTGAACTAGTAGCTATGTCTCCTACATTAAAACTGAAGCCGGTAGCTAAAATTAGTACTCGTTATATTTAAGAATGATTCATGAATTTAAATTAGTATCGCATAATAGGTTTAAAAGTATTTTAATCGATTGTCTGTTCAATATAAGAATTGTTGAACTTACACTAAAGGAACATCTTTTCTTTATTCAAAATGCTTAATAATATGAGGTTTGGTGACAGAGTAAAGTAGTATGAGTAGCTAGGTTTTGGCAAGTATTTTGTCTTTAATTTAAGAAAATGAATAAATTAATCTCTTGCTCTCTATTTATTTCTGATGTTCATGGAAGACCAGCATTAAGATGCCTTCAAGCTTGCCGATTTTTTAATGCCGATTAATATTTATATTCTTCGGAAAAGCTAATTAGATAAATATTCTGGAAAACCACAATCGATGAAGCATTACCGAACCCGTACCAGCCCATAGTCGCTATAACTATATGATTGTTAATGAGATTCGACAGATATATTGGATTGGAGGCTTAAAGTCTGTTCTTTAGATCATAGCAGTCAACAATGTAAGATCAGTCGTGTTGTAACTGTCCGATTCTTCATAAGAAGCCTGTCAGAGGTGTAAGTGGTGCTCCATTACTTGTAGATCTTGTAGGCTCAGATTACTTAACCCCAATACAGCCGTTAAAGGTCGAAGAAGAGACAAGAGACACGTCGGGTTGTTTATGCCTGACCATCCGCGCCATACAACTTGAAGTGATATATTATCTCTCTACAGACTTAAGGAGGATTATTGCTCGACGTGGAATACCCTCGAAAATATATTCCCATAAGAGAACTACTTTGTTGGTGTAAATCGACAACTTAAGATGTACGATAATGTAATTATTGACTTTTCTATCAACAAAGAGGCATTGCTGGACATCACTGTTCATAGTTGATACTTTGCCAAGAGCAACGTGGCCTAGAAAAAGAGTTGCTACAGTATATACTGTTAATATTAAAGAGGGTCTCCCTAATATACCGTGTAACTAGCCATGTTAAGCTAAAAAACAGATACTCTTTCCAATTTGAATAATGGAATCGCATGTCTGATAGCACACCTATTTATCCTACATTTATGTTTTTTGATTTACTTTTGACAAATTCAATAAATGACAATTGCTCGATGTCATTTACCACCACTTTAACTACTCTGTGTCTACCAGAAATCGTCTTATTATTGACAGTCCTGAAATAAAATAATATTCTTTGTAGAATGGGTTGCAATACAAACGTATAAAATATAAATCTTTCCTCTTCGTAATATTAATGTAGATACATTAATTTTAGATACATGAAACACCCATCGGTGATCCATTACACTGAGCTAGAAACTAATGACAATAAGAACTATTAATACTTATTTGAAATTCGATGTATGTTGTTATGTGATTCATGTAGGTATGTTCTTAAATATTATATTATAATAAACTGACTTTTTCACCATCCAGCACAGAGAGAAATGGCGCTGCTAATCCGTTCAAAGATCTTGCCTATAGGTATCTATCCTATAGGATAGATACCTATAGGGGGATAGGGAAAAAGTTACTATTTACCTACAGGTTGACAGTAAGTTTTTGTGGTAGCTAAAATTAACGTACGTAGTTCATAAAGGCGCCCTTGATATCGGCAAGCTTCCCGTTCTGGTTCACAGCTGCGCAGATTTCCCTAAGATGTTCTCGACTTCCTTTGTAGAAATGATAACCCTTGAAGGGATATATGTATATAAACTCTGAAAAGTCTGTAATACCGTACGGTATATTTTTGTATGTGCTAGGTTTTGATATGGTATATTCATGCTGCGGATCTCCCTTGACTTACTGCGGCGAGTCATACGTGTACTACACTGCACTATATCACTCACGCACGATATACCTTTTTTTTTTATTTAAGGTGGGGTAAAAAATGCATTGAATTGCATACCCGCGAGTCGAGTTATGTGGGGTTCTTCTGCCCAGAAGGGGATATACCTAGTACATCTCAAAGCTAAAATCAACAAAATTTTTGACTACACATATTCACAGGCCATCAAATGTATATACTCCAAATTCTTTATTTAAATCCTACTCTTATTTGTTACTTTCATTTCGTCATATACTTGCAATGTACTCAGTAGTTTTGTGGGATTGTAGATGTGGTGCGAATCTCATTGGATATATAATCGCATAAGTGGTTCTCATGAGTTTTGACTATAGGCATCTATTCCAACTCACCTTCAGGTGGGCAGTTTGCTTGTTTGTAAAAATAGACCATAAAATAATACTTAAACTTTCTGAATGCCCTAAACTCAAAAGACTTACATAAAGATCTTTAGGCTACAATGACGCTGGTCCCGTGTTTATTTTTATGATAACATTCATCTTAATTTTTGTATAAGTTACAATAACAAGACCGTGTATAAGGTCACTGCAGCTGACTAATGCTTAGGAACCACTTATCACAGAGCTCCAACCGAGGTCATAGATCAGGCTCGCCTGTCGTTTTGCCATTAGTTGTTTCACGCAATGTCTTAGCGACCTGACCTCCAGTTTTATTATTGACTTTCGTACAAGCAACGAATACATTAAAGTGGGTCAAATCTAAGAAATAATGGATAGAGTTCTTTTTTGAATCTGAAAGTGACATACAATCGATGTCTACGTTTATAGCAGTGAGGTATGGTTACGTAGATATCAGTACGGGTATCAGTACGGTAAAGAGGAGCATGTAAATCAAAACAAATCAATAGCACTTCTGATTAGCCATTTCATCGTCAAAGATTAGTCAATTTGTCTCATACGCGTACAATAATTGAATAAAGATAATAGATCGCCAAAATGAAAAACGGGCGTTTTAAATTTTGAGTAACTATGAGGAGCTATGGAGTAAAAGTTCCCACCTTACTAGGTGACTGATGAAGAACCAGAAAATTTATGACGCTTGGTCGCAATCCGGCGACGACGGGCGGTGAATGGAGTGCGCATGCCCGCCACTGCGCCACTCACTCGGCGACGCACTGCCCCCTGGCGGACTCGCGCCGCAGTGAGTTGCGTAACAAAAGCACACTCGCCTCCGAACGCTACGCTGAAAACTTTCTCCCGGTGCGCGCCGACGGAATGGAGAATCGGAAAACGATATAAAACTTTCCCGCGATGCGCGCTCTTTAATTTCAACGTAGAAACCGTTAATTTGGATTTACTTGGGGAATCAAAAATTTCAGACTTTTTTTAAATTTATTTATTAGTTTTAATATTTTTCTTTATTAAATACTGTAGCGAAAAGTGCTCTGGTCTGATGCAGTTTTCGCCGGCTGCCTATAGCTTTGTGAACGTTGTAAAGTGCTGTGTTCATTTATTTAATTTTGCTTCGACTACTGCGAAGTGGTAACCAGTGGGACTACGCTGGTGGTAGGAATCGATACTTCTGCGGTGGGAGCGGCAAAGGTAATAATTTTAATAATTTCAACATTTGTGCCAGTCAATTCGTGTTACTTCTTTGTTTAAGAGAAGTTAAGCATTGAATTTAATTTGAAGAGTACTTACCTACTCAACATTACATGTACTAATCATATTTTATTACCACTTTTGATGTTGAAATATGTTGATTGAATGAAGTTTTATTATAAGTGACGACAAACAAAAGCGTGTTATTTCAACTATCTGCGTATTAGCTACGAGAACCGTAGCTGCTACGATTGTTATATTACGATTTTAAGTCCAAAATTGGGAAACAGCCAAAGCATGACGTGTATCTTTACTAAACTAGGTCAAATAAATAGGTCCGTAATAGTAACTGCGAGTTGAATTAAATCTTTCACGTCATTCACGAAACCTTAGTTTGTTCATAATCATCAATGTTTGCCTGTTCATATAGGGCTATTTTTCTTCAAGTATCGTACTTTATTTTTTGCGTTACATTCAGCTACATTATTTTGTTCTAGTATATACATTTTAATGGAGCATTTTTATTAAAAGCTTATTTTTAGCTTTAATTTTTTCATTTAAATTTGACCACATATTTACTCCTTACCTTATTTAATATTTAAAAGAGACGTTTTGTTAAATATATGACTATCACTTGAGTAATTAATAATTCAGTAGATACAGGTTTATTAATTTGAAAAAAGTTTACATATTTTTTTATGAAATCATATAAACCGAATAAAATCTTGTAGTCTTTCAAGCCGCGAAAACTTAACTACTTAAAGCTCATAAATTCTGTTTATGTTTAACAGAAAATCTGTTTATATGAAAAGCAATGAAAAACTGCAACCAATAGCAACAAAATACTAGATGAACGCCAAAAAAGATATATTACACTTACGATATCATGTAATAGCTACAATACTACTATCCATTTATCATCCATTTACGTAGTAAGTGCTATGATACCATCGACTCGATATTTTGTGAGATATGGCGACGAAATCATAAATTTTAAAACTAGCATTACGGCTTACAGTAGTTTTTCTTTTAAGTAAATTCTTTCCAATCTTTTAATTGAAAATGTGATTGAGATCCTGAATTGCGTGTTTCTGTATGTGTTCAATGGGTTTTCGGTCTCAATAGACTATGTATTTTTTAAATGTATTTATTTTAATTTATTTCAATTTTGTTTTTTATATGTCTTCGAAATAGAGAATAACTTTATGATTATTCACATCTATATGAAATATCAGTATTATGTCAGTAATTTCTTTTTAACTATGTATCGCTTTAGTATTTTGATATCTCTGATATCTCAATTTATGCCTCGTTGCAGCAGAATACCATTATTAAATCGTATGCTGAATTGCTCTTAATACACAGTACAAATATTAATACTCATTTTTCATTATTTCTATATTGTAGTGTCACCATTTATGTCATATATTTCTTTGTCAATTCGCTAATAAATAAATACAAATGTACATCTAATTATGTATAATCTATAATTACCTATAGGTAAGGGGTAGGTATCTAACCTACCCCTTACCTGGTTCTGCCGCAAAATATCTTGCATTGCTGTGTTGCGACCTAAAGGATAAAATGTTACTGGGTACCGTGACTTTGTATTATAGGCTTCTGCCCGCAATTTAGCCCGCATTATATACATTTTTCGCATATAAAGTATAAGCATTATATTCGTATAAGAATGAGATATTTTCTCATAGTACTATTATCCTATATCGTTATCCAGGTTTCAAATAGTACCCAAATTAAATTATATCAGAAATGGTTGTCTTGTTTTTATCGACACCGCGACCTTTTCATTTTTCAAAGTCTTTTCCCTGGTCTCAAATTATGTCCATACCAAATTTAATCGTAGCAGACAAACAAACAGACTTACTTTCACATTTATTATATTAGTATGAAAACTCAAAAACAAAAACGCATATTACCCCTGAAGCAGGAATTCTTGCAAATTTTGCCAATGTAAAAGTTACTGAGTTACTGATGGATGTATTTTTGATATCATTTTAAAAAGTGATAAATTTTTTGGTATAATAAAATACAGTTAGCGTTATAGTTTTATCTATAGTCGATCTTAAAATCTACTAATTAATCTTTTTAAAATCTACTATTTAATCTACTACTCTTAAAATCTTTTTGAATTGTCACGAATCATTATTTTTTATTTCAAATAGGTACATTTTATATGTAATATCTAGCCCGCGACTCTTATGATTAGAATTTTGAATAATCCATTCTTAGTTATCTGCCTGCCATATTTCAACGCAATTCATCAAATATTTGAGCTGTTCGTTCGTTAGTTCGTTCGTTAGTTTGCGATTAGTCATATTTTCCTTTTATTACACTAGACACCTTAGGGAACTTACCAAATTTGACGCATTTAGTTATTGTAGTTTTAGCTGTGTACATTAGTACTGCAGGTTCTGTTACCTAATTAGTTTTTAACATTTTAACTATCAGAGGTGATGTTAATTGTCGTCTGCTAAGATTAGTATTAAAATAGTTGTTATTTTTATAACCAGCATACTGAAAAATCATGATAACGATATCCTTATTGATTTTCAATTTTTTTCCTTCGCCAATATTCCAGTTTCTAACTCTACAAAAGCCTGATACGGGTATGTACTTACCTGTCTGCCTTATGCGAAATTTCAAATGAAATATTACAATATCTCCATACAAATTTCAAAATATCCGTTTCACCCCTTAGGAAATGATTTTTGAAAATCCTTTCTCAGTGCATCTCTAGACCTCAGAAGGAACGTATATGCCAAATTTCGATTCACTACACTCAGTGATTTAGGTGTGCGTTGATATGTCTAATTTACCAATAAGTTTCTTTTTTTTATATATTCAGATGTCACATTTTGGCAACATACTCAGTAGTTTTTGTGCGAGTTGCAAATTTTTGCGATACTACGGTAGCCTCATATCTTATAGGTGTCAGTAACGCTATAAGCCCCTATTTTACAAAATTTGACAGATTATGTATATTTTTATATTTGATAATTATACAAGTGCATCTACGCATTAATTATATTATCTGCATTTTCTATATCTGCCGTATTTTTTACAATATTTTGTCCGTTTGCGTGGTTAAGAAACTGAAAATAAATCCGCAATAGCCTCTAATCACCAGAGCGAACTAACAATTGTATCGGAGCGGTGAACTATATAGCTCAGTCGCGTTTTGATGGAGGGGTAGTGGTTATTGAAGCAAATATAATATCACGATCGGCTTTTACTGGTGGTGGTGTGCTAATTTAATTATTCACGCAGTTTCTATATACACTTCTCATCAAAAAAATCGAAACACTTCCGTTTTCATTGTTTCTGTCCGAATTTAACACAAAAAAGAATTCATACGATGAAAAAAAAAACATAAATGTATAGCTGGCAGTTTGGCCATTACAGTAATAAGCGAAAATTCTAAATTCAAAATTAGAATTTCATTTGTTTATCTTATAAACGAAATGAATCACTGTTTTGAGACAAATGTGTGTTTAGGGTTGGAGTACATTTAGCGTTTAAAAACTAAAAATTGGCGCCTATCCTTAAACTTTTTGTTTTTTATTTCAATACTGTGACTTTGGGACGTCTGAAAAAAGGTTATTTTTCTAAAACGTATGGATACTTCGCCCACAGAAGCCGCCCAAGTTGTGGCATTGCTGGATTCTGGCCTTAGTCAGCGTGTTGTGGCTGCAAGACTGCATCTAAGCCTGTCATCTGTTCATAGAGTCTATAAACGTTATCGGGAGACTGGTTTGTTCACGCGCCGTTCAGGATCTGGCAGGAATCGGGTCACTTCTGAGCGAGATGATCGATTTATTGTAACAACTTCTTTAAGAAATCGACGCCTTAACGCTTTTCAACTGCAGCAGCGGCTTCGTGTTGTACGAAGGGTGGCTGTAAGTGACTCTACAATTAGAAGAAGGTTGAAGGATCGTGGACTGGTACCGCATAAGCCAGCAAATGGGCCCAAATTAACTGCAGACCATCGAAGAGCGCGCCTTAACTTTGCACGTGAGCACTTAAATTGGTCATACCTACAGTGGAGCAAAGTTCTCTTTTCTGATGAGTGTAAAATTATGCTGTATGGTAACGACGGAAGGAACAAGGTCTACAGAAGAGACGGAGAACGCTATGCAGAATGCTGCATTGAAGAAAAGGTCAGCTATGGTGGCGGTTCGTGGACGGTTTGGGGAGGAATCAGCGCCGACGGTAAGACAGAGCTTGCTTTTGTGTCTGGGCCACGTCTGCCTGCACTAAACTGTCATCGGTAAGTCGAAGAGTGTCTCGAGCCTCATGTGATGCCCTATGCACATTTTATTGGCAACGGCTTCATATTCATGCACGACAATGCTAGTGCTCACACCGCGGGCGTCGTACGAGATTATCTTAACGAAGTCGATATCTCTATTATGGAATGGCCAGCAAGAAGCCCGGACATGAATCCCATTGAACATCTGTGGGATGAATTAAAGAGACGAATTCGAGCAAGAGATCCTGCCCCAGAAACATTTAGCCAGCTGCAAGATGCAATCCAAGAGGAATGGGACAATATACCACAGCATGTGATCGTGACTCTCATCCGATCGATGAAGAACCGTATGGAAGCAGTAATTAGAGCTCGGGGAGGGAATACAAGTTATTAAATAAACGTTTTTTAGCTTTTTTTTTCATTTACGTGTGTTGTTTTATCCATTTCCTTTATACTCCATACGGAATAAAAATGACTCATTTAACAAAATACGAAACCTATGAAAAATTCATTTAAATTTAGAACATTAACATTAAGATTTGATAAGCTCATATTACTCACTATTAAACGACATTTAACATTTATTCCTAAATGTACACATTTTTCTGATAATCCTGACAAAACGTAAACTTGCAAGGTGTTTCGATTTTTTTGATGAGAAGTGTATAATATTGTCACAGTTACTGCACGAAATTAAGATATAAATGTAATCGATAATGTAAGTATAAAATCTGATATTAGAATATTTATTAATCTAGTATAGAACATTATTCATGTACACATTACTTACAATAGTGTATTTTATGCGCAGGTTAAGTAAATTTGTGTGTCAGTATGTATAAGTGAAAGTATATTTTATTTATATTTACCGCAATACACACTATTGAATGCTCTACAATACGCTGAGTATGCGTATATTGACCAAAGCTAATCCACGCTTAGTACTTAACCAAAAACTAGTATAAGTTTCAGTTATGACAGTTCTTCCTGAATAAAACTGATATAGGTACTTAACAACTGTACTTAACAAAATGTTTAAGATTTATTTATATCATTTTTACACAAGAATATGTACAAATTGTCGTCAAACAACAAATATTTTAGTTTCGGCGTATTTGTTTCAAAAAATAGATAAAACGTAGGTATATACCCAAAAATATGTTTCTGGTATAGAATTTGCCTCCTGTATAAATATTATTTAAATATAAATGAAGTTACAATTCGTTTAACTATGTATGTATATGATAATCAAATCCTTATAAAAAGAATTTACACGTCAATTTTGGCACATCAAGAATTTACAATCAATTGAAGTAAGTACTTCACATTGTAATATATATGTACATTTACAATGTGATTAATTTAGTTACTTCATATTGTAATATATACACATTACTATGTAATTATGTATATATTTAAGATTGATACCAATCTCAAACATATAAACGATAATATCAAGTATTATATAAATGTCGTTTATAAATATCTCGTTTATTTAGACATACTTGAACTATTAATGATTTATAAAAAAAACATGTTTTATTACTCAGCATTTTTTTAAATATTACATTTAATTTAGTTTATTTAGCATAAGAACTTTGTCGCATTTTTTACATATCCTTTTTAATCATACTATCCTTTTTAAATAGTAATAAATAATTATAAATTAGATAAAAATAGAGATAAATTAATTATTTTAACGATTTTACATACATTTTCGGTCGTTGTATGTAGGTGAGTTTCACATTATTTAAATATGATAGCTATGACTTATTGTTTTTTTTTTTTTAATGAAGGAACGCTTAATATTTGTACCTAAACAAATCTATCTAAGAGTATTTCGTACAAAATGTTTTGCACTTATTTGCTATATTTGAATAAATTTAAAGAGATAACTAAAGACCTTCTAACATATATTATGTACTTTTAGTTTCCATATAGCCAGTAAGCGTTAAGGCCTACAGATACAAATTTAACAAATTTTAATTGATATTTTAACAAATTTCTGCTGATATGAAATATGTCAAACACCTATCAGTTAAATTATGTGACACTCATCTGGAGAAAACGGGATTTAAGTATGTACTTAATGAACTACCTATAATTAAACATTACACACAAGCTGTTAAGCAGTATTTATACATATGCCACTCGAATCCTAAGGAGATAACTATAGATTGAATTTACTGCGTTCTATTCGTAATTTGCTTATTCTGAATTAAACATGAATATTATTTTGAAATGTAAATTCGAAATCAAAGGGAATAGTGAACATTGTCTCTACAATCATAAGCAACGTCTAGAAATGGCAAAACAATCTGTTATGATAGTTAAACCTTAATTAGCCAGGGGACGCCAGAGAAAATCCAAAGCAATAACATTCAACCGTAACTAGCCATTAAACCAACTATAATGTTGAAAATACAATAAGCGTGATGCGGAAACTTTATGATCAATAAACACAGATACCTTTTTCAGAGGCATAAATCTGATGAAAAGTAGTGCATATTAGAGGTAAGTAATCAGATACAAAGAAAAATACCATTAGTTATATTTCCAAAGTGCATGCTTTGCATAAAAACAATTTTTTAAGTTTTTTAAGCTTACCAATATATCTTTAATCGAATTATTGTCCTAATCAAAGAATATTTTTATTATACTTTATAGAAAGGTTGATATTTTTAAACTAGAAGTCATATCATATAAACATTATCGTCGCAATAGCATCATAATCCCCATATCCGTCTGTATAATGTTATTACTTAGCTATGTACAACACGATTTCTTATTTACTGGAATAATGGAGGAATACCTCTCAACCTGATCTTATTACTTCTACATTATCAACATGCTTTGCAATTATAACCTTTTAGATCCAATTAATTATTGCTCTTCGACTATATATAAATACAACATGGACTCAACAATGTATTTTTTGTTATTCATAAATTACCTATCCCAACTAATATTATAAATGCGAAAGTGTGTTTGTTTGTTTATTTGTTTGTTTGTTTGTTACCTCTTCACGCTTAAACTACTGGACCGATTTCAAAAATTCTTTCACCTTTGGAAAGCTACATTCTCCCCGAGTAACATAGGCTACTTTTTATCCCGGAAAAATCGACAGATCCCACGGGATGCGCAATAAAGGCTTCGCTCAAAAACTACTGCACAGATTTTTATGCGGTTTTCATCAATAGATAGAGTGATTCTTGAGGAGTTTTGCGGCATTTTTTATCTCGGAAAAACGGATAGTCCCACGGGAAGCGCGATAAAATCTTCGCACCATAAACCGACTTCCGCGTATATGTAGCCGTGGGCAAAAGCTATGACCCTTAACCCTCTATACACCCAATCCCGAAATCCACGCGGGCGAAGCCGCGGGCAGAAAGCTAGTTTTACATGTAATTTGAAAACTTAATAAAGTATTCATAATTCATATTCGCATAAAAGAGGTAGTTTCCCGGCTGTCGCTTCCTATTAATTATTCTACATTAAGTAGTGTAGCAAGAGATGGAGGCTCCCTAGCAATTCCATCTCATGACTTCATAAATATTTTATGACAACATTATGCATAAGGCGTTAAAGGTATAATTTATTAAACACAATCACCTGTAAATCTCAAAATTATACGTTCATGCAATACATGTTGATAAATTTTAGGTATTGAAGAAAAAGACAGGAGATCCCTTAAAACCTACAGTTTGACTTTTATATTCTTATTTATGAGCTTGAGGTACATTCTCAAAAATAAATTTTATTTATAGGAATGAAACTCGATTATTGAAAAAAAAATTGTACACATTAATATTGTATGTTTAAGATGATGTCGAATATTAACTTTATAAATAGAAAAAGATTTATTTTGAATGAATTATTTTGTTTTCTATTAATTAAATACATAATTATTATACTTTTGAAACTCTGTTACAATATCTTTATTTACTATTTGAAAGAAAGAAACAAATTGTGACATTGTGACTTCAGTACCAATATGTGGCCTAATTAGATACGGAAGCCTGGCGTTATCTGAAGCTCCTACGGAGAAAAAAATGATTGTGAGGCAATTTGAGATGTTTGAGAACATCATAACAACATCACAACATTTTAATTAATTAATAAAAAAATAAATAAATTATACATATATATATATATATACGATAAAGACAACAATTTCTTAAAATCGTAATTGACGTTTTACTGTAGCAACTTAGTTGTAATATTAAAATCTTTTAACTCAACAGTACTCGTAACATGACAGTAAAACTATATTTACTTGTATTCGCTATGTTAAATAGTTGTGTTTGACTTTAACAATAATTTGACTATGGACGTGAAAGACGGTCTTAAGCGACTTGATAAAGCTAATTTACATAACAGCGTCACGCAGTGTCCCGGCTTTATGCCACAGACAGGATAAAGATTTCTGAACAACTCTACGGACAAACATTAGCTTTGTTTATAGCATGAATATTGTGTTTTTAAAATCAAACAGAAATACGTCAATGAAAGCATATTCTTTTAACTTAACAAAATAACTCACACATATATATTAAAAATATATATATTTTCTTAACTTTATAGTAAGTTTCTTTATAGTAAGTTCTACATATTGCTTTAAGCCACGATTCGTTTTAGTTGTTTTTCTTCAACATAATAAAAACATTTTAACGTAACCATAACCATTTCGATTAAGTAAAGCTTTTCTTGATATACAATAGTATTGCAGTTAACTTATTGCAATACTTTGAAGATACCAATATAACAATTATATGCAAATGGTCTTTCATATCTACAATAAAGAAACTTAAATATATTTTAATACCTGGTGGGTATGGAGTATTTTATTCCTAACGCACTAGTAACTGCGGGGGCAAAAAAACGACCGTGGTTTAATCGGTCTTGTAAGGATGCTTTGTTTCTTAAGCAATCTGCTTACCAGGCTTGGACTATGGCTCGTAGAACACATGACCCCAATGCAACTGATGTGAAACGTAAGTACAATGCGGCCTCGAGAGCCAGTAAGAAGATTATTGCCAGAGCGAAATTCGACTTCGTCGGCAGAATTGGCGAGCGGCTAGCAAGCTACCCTTCGGGTAGTCGTGCTTTCTGGTCGCTGGCCAAAGCTGCCGAAGGAAACTTTTGTCGGTCGTCCTTACCACCACTCCGAAATGCCAGTAACAACTTGGCCCATAGTGCTAAAGAGAAAGCCGATCTCTTGGGTAAACTCTTTGCCTCAAACTCGACTATGATCGACGATGGGAACGCCACGCCACCTACCATCCCGCGGTGTGGTTACTCCATGCCGGAAATCCGGATAACAAAAAAGGAAGTCCGGCGGGAGCTACTTTCTCTCGACGTTCAGAAATCGAGTGGGCCAGACGGTATACCGGCAGTGGTGTTAAAACAGTGCGCTCCAGAGTTTGTTTCGCGACTTTTCATGCTTTCCTACCATTTAGGGCAGGTTCCGTCTTCATGGAAGACGGCAAATATACACCCGGTGCCCAAAAAGGGGATAGATCAGACCCATCGAATTACAGGCCTATTGCTATAACCTCCCTTCTCTCAAAGGTGATGGAGCATGTGATCAACACTAAGCTCCTTAGATACCTAGAAGAACATGATATGATCAGCGACCGCCAATACGGCTTTCGCCACGGTCGCTCGACTGGTGATCTTCTAGTGTATCTCACCCACCGTTGGGCATCTGCCATTGAGACTCGAGGTGAGGCATTGGCAGTTAGCCTGGATATAGCGAAGGCGTTCGATCGGGTCTGGCACCGGGGTCTTCTATCGAAGTTGCCATCTTACGGACTCCCCGAGGGGCTATGCAAATGGATTGCTAGCTTTTTATCCGGGAGGAGCATTAGAGCCGTAGTTGACGGCAGCTGCTCTGAAACTCGGATAATAAATGCTGGCGTCCCACAAGGCTCTGTGCTATCTCCAACACTGTTTCTGCTGCATATCAATGATATGCTGTCGCTTGGCGGCATCCATTGCTATGCGGACGACAGCACTGGAGATGCTGTTTACACGGGCCGTGCAAATACCCCTCGTTCCATTGTGGAGGAAAGTCGTGAACAACTTGTGTCTGAAATCGAGAGTACACTAACCAGAGTCTCCGATTGGGGGCGGGACAATTTAGTCCGATTTAACCCCTCTAAGACACAAGTTTGTGCGTTCACCGCTAAAAAAGCCCCATTCACTGTAGCCCCACAATTCCAGAACACAACCTTGAACATCTCGAAGAGTATTGGGATCCTCGGTGTCAACATCTCCAGTGACGTTCAATTCCGAAGTCACTTAGATGACAAGGTCAAGTTGGCTTCTAAAAAACTAGGTGTGCTTAACAGAGCTAAGCGGTACTTCCTTCCGAGGCAACGACTGCTATTATATAAATCGCAAGTCAGGCCCCATATGGAGTACTGCTGTCACCTGTGGGCGGGAGCACCTCGATACCAACTTGATCCTTTTGATTCGGTCCAAAGACGCGCTGAGCGTATCGTTGACGATCCCATACTCACATGCGGTATTGAGCCCTTAAGTCTGAGAAGAGACTGTGCCTCTTTGTGTGTTTTCTATCGCTTATACAACGGGTTGTGTTCCAAAGAATTGTTCGACATGATGCCCACGGCCACATTCTACCATCGCACCGCTCGCCATCGGCAGGGTGTTCATCCTCACATGCTGGAGCCTAAATGGTCACGCACAGTGCGGTTTCAACGTAATTTCCTTCCGCGCACGCTCCGATTGTGGAACGAGCTCCCTGCTGAGGCTTTCCCTGGGGATTACAGTATGGGGTTCTTCAAAAAGGGAGTAAATAGGTTTTTAAAAAGGTCGGCAAAGCGTTTGTGATGCCCCTAGTGTTGCAAGCGTCCATAGGCGACGGTGACTGCTTACCATCAGGCAGGCCGTAAGCCATTTTGCTACCGTTGTAGTAAAAAAAAAAAAAAAAAAAAAAATTAAAATCTGACTGATGTTATATACGTTTTCTTTATTAATATTGTGTCAAATAGCCGTTAGTCAATAATTTTGATATTTATCGTTAAACACCCTTGTTTGTTGGGAGATCCTTCACCTATATAAAGTAATTAAGGATTGAATATGTTTACCCTTCCTAATGTAATTCCTTTTTAGAAGTTCTTTAATAACGGTCCATTAAAGGTACTAAATGGCTATTGTAATTTGAAAAATGTGTCCCGTGATAGTAATAAAAAGGTAAAAGATACACAGTTAAAAGACAATTAACTGAGTAAATTAGCAATTATGAATGTTTTAAGAGATTCCCAATAACAGTTTATGCGACCCAAGCCATACACTGTTTACGGTGCACCGTCAAGCATTCTATGACGCTCTAGAGTTTATTACTACTCTACTCAAACTGGTAAAAAGCAGTGTATATTTGAGGTCTTGCACAATAGTGTACATAATATCTAAAATTATGATGATGACTGTCATTATTGATACCTATTTATCTGTAATAAGAGATTGCAAATGTAGATCTGCGACTGACAGTCCTGTTATTGTGTGAGACAGATGGTCTTTGTGGGAGAATCCTCAATCCGTAATATGATCGGCCTATATGTTGAACTTTTATCTGACGAAACTCGGGAATGAGAACTGTGTATCTAATTAATAAGTGGCCGTAATTTGCTAGATTTTAGCATGTCCATATCAAAATTATACCGTCTCCTATAATGTTCTCTCAGTACGGGCCGGTGTGAAGTTTTTGTGTTTTTGTTGGAGTGAGAGCAAGCGTTCGAAATTGACTTAGATCAGATGTTACAATATTTACACTAGAGCTGCCTGATATTTCTGTCTTTATATATAAGCAACTTCTTAAAAAGATAATATAATCGGTGTACTGTATAAGTTTTCCTTGTTAGTTTTCTATTTAGTCAAAGTTAAGCGTTTGTTTATTTATTAACTTACTGCATATAAAATATGAAATTATTTCAATATTAAAACGGTAGCTCTAAAGTTAAATATACTTCAATATTGAGATAAAGTAGCAATATTAGGATTTGGATCAAACCCAATCCTCATAATTCATACGCTCATACGCGTGATTACAAAACAATGTGTAAAGTGGCTACAAACAAAACTGTAAAGATTCATCGTGCACCTAAACAATAATTCAATATCTTTCTTCCAACGGCAAACATCCAAAAAAATATAAATAGCATCCGTGACGTGAAAGAACCTCGTGAATGCGCTAGAGTTGACAGATGCTCATTAAAATTGTGTTCGAACATTGTACTCGCGTGCACGTATTATAATATCTAATAGTTGATTTAGTACTCAAAAACAACAGATTGCAGTTACTTAAACCACTGCAATGTCTGAAAATTGTGCATCAGTTATATCTACGCATAGATTCAATACTTCTACATTAAAACCTCTACATTGGAACTTGGTTTATAATATTTCATCATCAACAAATATAAATTTCTCTCAACAGACTACGAGAGTTGGAAATCATATATACAAATATATCATTTTATTGTTTGTTGTCAAACTCATGCGAAATGAATATATTATATATTATAACAAAAGATAGCTTGATTAGCACTAATATTGTTACTACAGAAATTTCACTTCCGTTCAATTGTGTTACTAACTTTGTATTTTATTTCAAAATAATTTCAAAAAAATGCAATGCAAAACATATTTAATACCTATGAAAAGAATCAAGTTATTCTGGAAATCTATTCATGAATCATTCCTTGTCGTTAGACCTTCCAACGTCCTTAGCACACATTATTTATCTTAATAACTATATAGTCTAAGTTAACTGTTTTAGGCATTTTACGGTAATAAATAAGCATTAATTGCCTTTAGTTAATATGCGACTTGTGTTCACTTATCCTCCAAACGACTACCATTCATATTTAATGAATACAATACGAGTATTACCAATTTTGATCAATATGTATATATATAGACTCATAAAATGATCTGTTATGGAAGAGATAACACATTTATATCATACTAGCTTTCTGCCCGCGGCTTCGCCCGCGTGGATTTCGGGATTGGGTGTATAGAGGGTTAAGGGTCATAGCTTTTGCCCACGGCTACATATACGCGGAAGTCGGTTTATGGTGCGAAGATTTTATCGCGCTTCCCGTGGGACAATCCGTTTTTCCGAGATAAAAAATGCCGCAAAAACTCCTCAAGAATCACTCTATCTATTGATGAAAACCGCATAAAAATCTGTGCAGTAGTTTTTGAGCGAAGCCTTTATTGCGCATCCCGTGGGATCTGTCGATTTTTCCGGGATAAAAAGTAGCCTATGTTACTCGGGGAGAATGTAGCTTTCCAAAGGTGAAAGAATTTTTGAAATCGGTCCAGTAGTTTAAGCGTGAAGAGGTAACAAACAAACAAACAAACAAACAAACACACTTTCGCATTTATAATATTAGTTGGGATTACACATGATCGTCGATTTCATATAGATTTCCCGTTAGGGTATTTTCCACTAAATAACTCAATCATAAGCTCAGCTGTCACGTTGGATTCCAATCTCGAATATCCCGTTGTACAATCCGCCAAACCAATCTCGGATGTCGCACTCGACACCACAAAGGCGATTGGTCTTTTTTGTTTTTCCACATAGCGCTATTTCCGCGTAATCTGTCAACGTTTTATAATCATACAACTTGTGTTGTGCGGCCTAATAGGTTTTCATGTATTATTATATGTATTGCTATCTATGATACTGCATTTTAATTTTTTAATAATTATAATTATTAAAAAATTAAAATAATAATATTTATAATAATTATTGCTCATATCTAATGCATGTAAAGATATAGTTAGGTAATTAATATAACTATAAAAACATCGCATCCTTGTGTCCAGTAGTACTTTCTATAAGTAATTTTGATGACATAAGAACTGTCATATATATAACAATTTCTATAAATAATTTTGGAAATAAATTTGAAAAATGTTTACAAGATACAATTGAATATCACTAATGTTTAATGTTCTCTCTTAATCTAAAATCAATGTTATTAATATTAAAGTAATGGTCAAACAGATTTTTATTGTACCAAGATGACATTTAATTTGAAATTATTTGCATGTTAATTTATTTACTGTGAACATAGTTGTTTTTTGCCCAAATAAACTGTAGTAATATATGTATATAATATTTATAGATTGTGATGTTACTGTCAAAAACGTCAGTGTTTAAACTAATATTTAAACATATTTATTTTTATACTTAATAAACTAATTGAGACGTATACCAAACAATCAATTTTCATCTGATCGAGAATGTAATTACAACATTAGACTGGTGCAAGCCAGTACCATCTGATACTAAAGCATTAGTGAGCAGCTATTTGCATCGTTCTATTTCTATGTGTAGGCCCAAAATAAGAGAAGCAAGCAGTGTGTCAATTAGACAACCCTTTCAAATAATTACAATCTCTTTTTTGTAATAATTTTATTATTTTCGTGATAATATACACCTTCATTTATTTTTTTCACATTTAGTAATTTGTGCTGTAAATCGAATCAACGACGCAAAACATTTTCTTATTCTCTACTCGCTCCATTTGACAAACAAAAATGTTAAAACAGTGATTATGTTGTTCAGAGTATGAAGATTTATTTATGAATTTAGAAAAACTTTATTTATTAAGTGGTTGATGTGTTAACATATTTAACGGGAAAAAGAATATTTCTTACATATGGAGTGTGCTTGCAAAGAACCTACTGCAGGACAATACAGGCAAACTAGACATGGCTGATCTCATTATAAATATTAATCAAATTATAGGTAGTTATTTTTTCTTATCTAGTAAATGTAATGATAGAGAATTAACTCTTTAGTCTGCCAAAGTCAATGTATATTTAATTTTGTAGCAGGCTAACCATGATAATAAAGAGAAAAAGGCTTATTTTTCATCAAAATTGCGCAAAAAATTCGCAAAAACACCATAATGGATCTGATATTTTAATTAATCTTGTTTCAAATGGTGTGTGAACGGCAATATTGTAAATTTATAAATAAAATTAGCCAACTCTTTTTACCTTGACTTGTCAACCCGGCTATTGTATGCGTACAATTGCTCCGGTTCTTTGTTCCAACTAAATAAAGCCTACCAAAAGCGTCATTGACTTAAATGTAGATTACATAACTGTAGGTACGATAAATATATCAAAGGGCTTGAATGACTCATCGGCACAGAAGAGACTGTTACTATACCGTTACTAAATACGCACCACAATAATACACAAGCATCGATATTATATTTGGTTTCATAATGTACATTAAAATTAAGTCTTTTGAATTAATTATGAATTATAATAATAATCATATATTCACACGTAATAAGTTAATTTTTACCGTGTAGTTAGTAATTTTAGTAGTTAGTCATTTTTACCGTGGGAAAGCCATGCTACGGCACGACCGGAGTGATACCACGGTCTCACAGAAAACCGGCGTAAAATAGCGCTTGCGCTGGGTTTCGCCGAGTGAGTGAGGGTACCGGAGGCCCAACCCCACATCTGCAACGTATCTGTGACTCCTCTGGTGTTGCGGGTGTCCATGGGCAACGGTTATCGCTTACCATCAGGTGATCCGTTTGCTCGTTTGCTGCCCTATCCTATAAAAAAAAAGATGAAATCATCATATCTTTACCATTAATATGTTGGATAATAATTGTTGGAATATGTATACATACAGATTCATTTATATATGTATATTTTTATATATGTATAAGCACAAGTTCGATGAATTAGCAGTTGATCTCGGGAAATATCTTAAAGTGACGTAACAATAAACGGCAAAAATAACGAACCTATTACTACTGTGTGTTCATTTCAGGAGTTCTTTAAAGATTTATCAGCTTCCTAAAGGAATTTTGATAAATATTTCCGTTTTGTTTTCAACATAAATTAATTAACCTCTATATCGAATGTTATTCTTCTAACTCCAGCAGTTTGAGGTCTACGTTGATTCCTCACCCACCAATTAGAATTTTATGAATTTTGTAATTTTTATTTTATTTAACAATTTCTATCTACTGCCCAAATATATAGTTTCCTGCCTTCTTCTTCTGTCTCTTGCCCGGTTCCTAATTTTATTTGGGGTCGGCGCAACATGTCTTCCTCTTCCACTCTCCTCTATCACTCGCCATAATTCTTATAGTTAATATAATATTATCATATTAACTATTTAATTTAATATTAATTTATTAAATATTAAAAAATATATAATAGAGTTCCCTGCCTATAATTTAAATATAACTAAATTCAATACTTTGGTCCCTTAGTTCACTTTCTTATTTATACGCACACAGTATTAAAGATATTCAATTATTTTCAAATAGAAGTACATAAATAAAGGTTTATGTATCTATGTACAAAAATAAAAGACTTCCAAATGAGGTTGTATACGTACTCTTAAGCAATAAGAGGCACTCATTTTAAATATATAGCCTAAAAATATGATTTTTTTTCTCAATTTGAAAAATAAAAATTTCCATACAAATTTTAAACACGTATTTAGTGGAATACAATTTCCAAAAATCCTTCCAATCCTTGTTCAATCTAATGAACATAACATTCAGTTTAATGACCAGACTTAACGTACTTCGGCAAAATAAATGTATGACGGGAATTAACACGATATTGTTACGTACCGAATTTTATTGCCTGACGTTGCAACCTGGTCGAAACGTCAGGCAATAAAATTCGGTACGTAACAATATCGTGTTAATTCCCGTCATACATTTATTTTGATTATGCAACACGAAAGTTTGAAAGTTAGTACTTCGGCAATTTAATATATTATGAAAAAAAGCTTATAACCACATAAATTTCATAAATTAAATTGTTCCAAGAAAGTGAAATAATTGCTACTGTGAACACTGTTCATAGCAAAATGTCAGCTAGCGAAGTTACTTCTTAGAACGCCATAAGGAACGTATAAGTGAAGTTTTTGCTTTACTTTCTTGGAATATGTATTCGATAACACGTTATATACGAGGCTAATAGTAGTTATTGAATAATAGATACATCTATCGAAACAAAACGGGTCACTCAACAAACTATTCACTAATCTAATCAATACTTTTTGTATTTTAAACGCGTCAAACAAATGTACGTATCATACAATTATAAAAAAAAAAACACATGGATGAGCAGTATTGCACTAAAACTGAAATAGGATTGGTGGCTAGCAATAACATGTCATCGTCTAGCCGTAAGATAAAATAACATAGATAACCCATCTTACATTACATGACACTGTTTACAAGAGGTCCGAGTACCCTGTCAAGACAGCCTCCGCCAGACCCCATGGGAAATCCTGAAGTAACCGGGAAACCTCAACAAATTTAATCAGTAGAGCTTGAATAAAATGTTCAAGATTATTCAGCTGAAATAATGTTTATTATACTTACGCGGTTAAGCACACATATGCAAAAGTCCTGTATATGTTTCTTTATTGTATACACACCGGTTTATATTTTAATGATCTAATTTAATGTTGGTTACGCTTGTTTATTTTTAAACAAATATTATATGTCAAAATGTTAATTTCTGGTTAGCTATTGATATCTGTCATACACTAGTTTCTTACTGTTCGATAGGTAAACTGCCTTTTTTCTGATCGTTAGTAGTTAAGTGGATTTTTTTATTAGTCGTCAAATCCGTCCGTTTTACCATCACCATACTTTGTCCAACAAAAAGTTATGATTTTGACATATAAACTATAACGTTGACACTTGTCAAAACAGACTTCTTAGATTGTGAAGACATTCATATGCCCCACCTCAAAGGGTGCGGCCCGAATGAGTTTACAGCGGTTACAGTTATTCTTGTACGGCGCTCGTAGCTGTTCTAAATGAGATATCGTGCTAACATCGACAATTAACAGTTGGTTCTTCGGAACGCATTCGAACATTCATAAAAAATAGTTTTGGAATTTAATTGAGTATGTTGGAAACATCCCTATTGCTTTATTTGCATTAACAAAGAAAACATTCTCTTATCTTATATAATTTAGATATTTCATAAAACAAAATCAATTTTATATGGTGATTACTACCCCGTTTATTCAACTTCTGGGTTGATTTATTTTTCAAAATATAAAATCATAATCAAGCTATACCTACATCATATTAATGGGGACGAAATCCTTATATTAATGAAAATACATTAAACTACACATTTAAAAAACAGAGAATTTTGTTTCTTTTTCACGTGGGTTTAATATTCTTTCTCGACTCCTTGTTACCGCACTGCAATCGACATGAACTCTAATCTGGATAGACTGGCTTAGGGACGGGTATAAAATACTTTTATCTCAATCAGAAATGCGTTCCGCAGGGATTCGGATGGATTTGGTTTCCTTTATATGACACGGGCTTTTGTCTGTATGAAAATTTATACCCTTTAGGGATTTTTAAACTTATTTATTACTAAGCGTCTACCGTAAACTGTTAGTGATACTAACAAAGACTAAACAACTGTTTGTGTTATTTTAAAACGTACAATACAACTAGGTTTTGATCGTTATAAAATATTAATGCAATAAACATCAATAACTTACATTATAAAACAATATTCAATCGATTGTTTTATTTGCCGACAGGGTCTCCGTAAAGTTACTCGTCTCCAGAGCTGTACCTGCAAACCTGCTTCAAGGACCGCCATGGCGGCACGAAAAGGTATATATTATTGAATACTACATTTTCATGTTACAATTGCACATTACAACAGCGGCCAAAATCATGTACATGTTGGCGACTTACATATGTGGACCGAAGCGAAGCCAAGGCATATTCGTCAATAAATACTTAAATTCATTAAAGGCGTGTGTTCGTGCGTCGAACATTATGTTATAAAATCAAAACTCAAGATCACAATTCACTGAAGCTCGCTAATTGACATATGTTTAATCGGTAGCTTAGTACATTACGTTACCTACTAGTATTCAATTAATCACCGCAACATTGTATTACGTAAACGTTACAAATCTTCGTGTCAAGGGTTCGTCGTAAGTATATTAATGATTTCGTGACTAGCAGGGCTTTTCAATAAAATATTAGAGCAAATGTGGCCCTGCTACCAACGTGATTTAAAATAGCTCGTGCCAACCAATCTACTTGCGCCCTGAATAATGTTCGTTAACGCAACACCTTTATCGGTTCAGTGAAATGTTAATTGAATAATTGTTGATGTGTTTACTAAACTCTCCAACGACAGCACTACAATCACATAAGGGAATCTTTTGCTTATTAGAATATATAAGAAACTTCAAATATATCATTGAAAATAAACAATGAACATAAAATATGAAAAGAAAAATCCATTTATTTATTTTTACCTCCCTCAAAATTATAATTGATTACACATCATCTATGTAATTAACAAGTTTAGGTTGGGGGTGGTATTACAAAGTTAGAATTTAATAACACATTTAAAGTGTTGATTTACATTCGATATAAGAATAGATTTTTTCTCTTTTATAAATGTGACCAAATGCTAATTCTCTTTTGAATTAATATAAAATATTGTATTAATAAAATGGTATTATGTATATAGTTCAATAAATGCCAAATAAGTTATATAATTAAAGTAGTGCAAATGAAATTATTTGAACCTGCAAGATGAAAATGCGTATAGTTTGCGCTTTTAGCGTTTAAAATATTTCAACGGACGATCGAACGAACGATATTAATTTTGACATAAGAAAGTCTCAAATGACAACGATGAATTGAATTTGACAGACGAATATTCGCAAAATAAACATCAAATTTACGATAATTACAACGACACCTCAAACAGTATCGTATTACTTTTCGCAAATTTGACGTTTATTTTGACACAATTGTTCACTCGTCATCAAAGACATCAACAATGACATCCTAATTATCAATAAATAATCAACTCAACTAAAATAAAAAGAACCGTCACTATAGGTATATAGTTGCTCTAATTATTAACGGTGATTAGACAAATAAAACTTTGTTATTATAACTTATATAACCAAATCTGTCTGTTATGTTTTCACGTCTATGGACATTATATTTGGATGTATCGATTATATTTGGTGTAGGGTTGGCTTGCACAATTAGGAAAAAAACAATATTTTAATGAAATATTTTTATAACCTTCCCAATTCTGCAAGTAGGCAGAATATCATATATCCCAACATATATCCTGTAGGAAGAAGATCTAGTTGTGTATGTAGGTTTAGGTCTGATTTTCAATCAGTCGCCTTTGTACAGAAAATCTCAAACGCCATTTTTAATATGCAGGTGAAAAGATTTTAAAAAATCTGAAATCTTATATATAAAAATGAATCGCATAATGTGTTGGTAAGCGCATAATTCAACAACGCCTGGACCAATTTGGCCAATTCTTTTTTAAAATGTTCGTTGAAGTTCAAGGATGGTTTTTAAGGGAAAAATTCGAATAATTATCGGAAAAACTCTAAAAACAGCCCTTTTATTTTCCCATGCAAACGTTTTCTAACTAAAACGTATAGTCGAATTGAGCTTTATTGTTATTGTATAAAGTTCATATTGCAAGCACTCACTGTTGTCTAAGCAATGAAGGTGTGTTCCTAACATCAAAGAGTCAATTTGCGCTTTATTAACGCTACATATAGTTGAAATTCAATCATATCTATCAAAACAGTGTGCGTGCGTGCGTTGGAGCACAGAATACATCGTTGGAGGATTTAATGTCACGTCCAAAATTGAATAGCCACAAAATGTAATAGGTCATTTAGACTTTTTTTGCAATTTGGTTGGCTATGTGACATTATCTATAAAATAATTAGGAACAAAAAACTGCCACTGTACAAATCTTTTTGACAGGACGAAGTCTGTCGGGTCTGCTAGTTGTTCATAAAAACGTTTCTATGTGTCCGCGTCAAGGCGGCCATGCTCTGGGGTAAAAGAATTTATGATATTCTTTAATATTAAAAACCATAAATAAAATGTTCCAATGCGGTTGTCTGGTTGTGTGTCCATAACCAAAAATGTCGATCGCATTCTACATTGTACGAAATAGTTACTACCAGCATAATAAGTAAGACACGTGCGCGCTTAATTAAAAACTTCACGAGAAAGTAAAATCGCGCGAAATTAATTTTACTTCTATTATTCGTTGATCATAAAGAAATTAGAAGTATTTTTATAAAAAGATTGTCATTAATTAAGAAAGAGGGTCTCTTTCTTAATTAATGACAATCAAATAAAAATAAACAAATTTGTATTGTTACTCATAAGTCTGACTTACTTACTCATAGTGTGTAATAAATAGCAGTGCTCACTTTGGGAGCTATTTTAAGCTCAAGTGAACTACAAAGTACTACAAATACTTTGAATCTCTCTCACTCTTTGTTCTGGATTAAAAAATCACAATGGTCTTAAAATATTTCTATGCTCCGAAGAAAACACTGTAAACAGTAAATAATGAACTATTTCACTTCTCATGGACTAACTCAATATATTTACGAAAAACGACTAACAAAATTGACCCATTTAGTCCTTCTTAATAACTTTATTTTTAATTACCAATCAGCAATTATCAATCAGCAAGACTCAGCACCGGATCATAAAGCTGAAGATTGGGGGTCATGTAATCCCGAGTTTACTAAAGTTACATACTTATATAGAAAGATCAAAAAAAAGTTAATTAAATTTACTGTTACATGAAAGTTACGTTTACAAGAATTTGTTACGTTGCAAACTTAGGAAGCAATCTTACCGAAAACTTGAGTTGAGTTTCAGCGTTGTTTTTGACACGTGAGACCGTAAATTTAGCGGTCGAATTACCCTATAACACCGCAACTTGTCGTTTTTACAGAGTGACATGAGAGTTTAAAGACCTTTGGATCGATACACTCCAACTGTATTGCTAGTAAGTAAACCTACAGTTTGGTATAACTACCAACAAAAACTAGTAGCCGATTTAACTATTAGAAATAACTTAATAAAACATAGAATACGTTCTGGCGAGGGTTGTTTTTATTGAGTACGCTCTACGCTGCCTTCAGTACTTATAATCTGCAGTTATTTAACTCAATTATGTAGCTGCCCTGATTTCTAACATGTTACTACTACCCAACGGATTTTCTTTAAATAGGATTATAATACCGATGGTAACATTTTCAATAAATTCCTACAAAATTTTTACTTCTTAGCTACGACCATTTTTATGTGTCGACGAAAGCACATAAAGATCAAGACGGATTTTATCGTCAAGCACGGATATCTCCCGGCATGAGGTACCCACAAACTGTCCTGACATTGTGAATAAGACAAATCGTTCATGTGTTCTTTAATACATAACAACTCCGCCGAGTACTTGAACTTTATATCCACCTTCCTCAATAATACGTAGAAATATATTATTAACGTAAATAGAAAACTCACTTGTTATAACTGCAGTTACATATAACTTTGGAACGCTTTTAATATTCCAGTTTTATTCCGAGTCCTACAATTTCACACAATGTTTTGTGTTATTAATTATTGAAGTGGAAGAAAATATTATTGTAGTGATTTCTTTGCACAATGTGAGCATGAAAAGCATACTGTTAGAACACGTACAAAACTAGTTGTTAGACTAATAGTACCAGAATTAATAACAATTTTTTCCACGAAAACAATGCATAAATATAGATTTAAAGCTTGACATATTAGTCTTATCAACGCCTAGTAATTTAATCAGTTTAAGTAAATTTTATTAATATTATGTTAGTTACTAAAAAAATAATGCTTTTGAATTTATACCTGTATTGTTTATGTACTCTTTATTATACCATAGAAAGTACAAAGAATATTTTAAATACAAAAAGACACTTTCTGCCAGTGAACCGATCAGAAAGTTAATAAAAAAATGTGATTTTAGTAAAAATATCTAAAATCAATTTATTATGTACTTATACATACATTTGTATGTATGTATTGTACATAAAATACGAAATATTATTTTTTTATATATTGAACTTCATTCTCCTAGTACTTTTATAAAACCGTGATGTCAATTTTCTTTAGTCACTTTTCATCGAAAACAAAGACATTGAGCTGTTCGATAGCGGATAGCTGACGGGGGGCAAATGGGGGGATGCTTTTCCCCACAAACATTTGTTGAAACGCGGAGCTTTTTACGCAATACAACCTTTTTTGAAGAACTATAGTTATTATATACTATTTAATGATTTAAAAATATAATATCGGTTAAACTTAGCTTGAAATAAGCAGGTTACATTAACGTATTTTACTAATAACCAAAATTTCTATTTAATATTATTACTTCTAGAAATCGTTAAAGCTAATCTGTTAAAACCAACCAAATTTTAAATCAATTGTTACTTGAAGCAAGCAAACACCTACGTTATATAAAGAGGATTATGCTAAGCCACTAATCGTTGTTATAATCCCAAAGAAATAATTTTAATATACATATAAAGGTTTAAATCAAAGCTACAATGATGTCAGCAACACGTCAAACCGTACAGCATAAGAGCTGTCTCAAGGAAAACATGTAAAGCCTGTCTTGCTGCTGTGTGTACATTAGTACTGGTACTTGGGTATATAACATGTGTGTGGGTGACATAATGACTAATGTCTGTGCGGTGATTTACAATTCAGCAGTGACTATATGTCGGTATGTATGATGTCTCATTTATTGGCATCAAGTAAAGTGCGAAACACTGTTTCAAAAAATATGCGTATATAGGCGTAGCATGTTTGACGTGATAGTCTAATTATCGATCTTTGAATATTAAAACTAATATATAAAAAATAAATGTTCAAAAAATGTGAATATTGTTAACTTACAAATAATGTTAAATAAAATACTGTAATTATGAAGATGTTGTATACAAGTGATGGTATGTAAGTAAGTACATATTTTTCAGATGTATGATTTACTATTTCCAAACAATACTTCTATACCAAAATAAAAAGTGAAACAATAATATTTAGTTAATTGTATAATATGTTAACACAGCTCCTTCAAATACGTAGGTATAAAACCAAAATCAAAAGATATAATTAGGAAATTATATCAGATATAATTAAACGTATAGATACAAATAGGTAATCATTTTATGTGTTACATACGTTACAAAATAAGTAAGTGAATAATTACAATGACTATGTATGTATATATTTGTGAATGTCTGCTATAGAACATTTACACGTTAAATATAAAACAGTATATTTCATATTAACGTAGATAAATGTCTTAGCTGAATAACTTATTTATATATTAAAAACTAGCTGACCCGGCGAACTTCGTACCGCCTTAGCGTAGCTTTGATGCACTACTTTATTTTGTATAGTTGACCTAATGCTCTTTTAATATAGTCTATGGCTGTGAATGACGTTAACATTCGTATAAAAAAATGACATTCGTAACGCGCGTTTTTTAAAATATGCAAAATTAAATGTATACTTTTCAATATTTCTGAGAGATTTTCTTAATATTTTTTTCCGTAAGAACCATCCTTGGACTTCCACAAACATTAAAAAAAAGAATTATCGAAATCGGTTCAGCCGTTTACACGTGATGCCGTGACAACGTGAAACGGGTTTCATTTTTATATATATAGATAATAATATAACATTAATTTTCTCTTATAAGTATTCGTTTGTCTACTAGCAGTCTGTTCTAAGTAGTAACTAGTCTGACATTAATATAAACATAATAATAGGTTTTTGACTATGAAATTACCATTTATTTCGCTCGTATATAAAAGATTATAACGTTATTCAATTATAAATATCTTTTTTAATATATTTTTGCATTACTTTTTAACCCGAAAGTTCAAGTTTTGGTAACAGATGAATTACAGATTGAATTATAGATTACTAGCTTTCTGCCCGCGGCTTCGCCTGCGTGGATTTCGGGATTGGGTCTATAGAGGGTTAAGGGTCATAGCTTTTGCCCACGGCTACATATGCGCGGAAGTCGATTTACGGCGCGAAGTTTTATCGCGCTTCCCGTGGGTCTATCCGTTTTGCCAAGATAAAAAATACCGCAATACCTTGCTCAAGAATCACTCTATCTATTGATGAAAACCGCATGAAAATCTGTGCAGTAGTTTTTGAGCGAAGCCTTTATTGCGCATCCCGTGGGATCTGTCGATTTTTCCGGGATAAAAAGTAGCCTATGTTACTCGGAGATAATGTAGCTTTCCAAAGGTGAAAGAATTTTTGAAATTTCTTGCCCGTGGCTCCGCCCGTCGTTGCTCCGTCCGCGTTAATTTCGATCCCACGGGAACAGTAGCTACTTTCTTCCGGGATAAAATGTGATATCCTCCCCGTACCACAGACTATGTGTATGCAAATTTTCGTGATGATCGGTGCAGTAGTTTAAGCGTGAAGAGGTAACAAACAAACAAACAAACAAACAAACACACTTTCGCATTTATAATATTATATTATAGTTGGGATTTTAATTTAAAAATAATATAGTAATTAATTTTCTTTTCGTCATCAACTATTGTATAAAAGTAAATTATGTAAATTCTTGTTTGGTTTAAAGTATCTAGCACAAAGTAAATAAAAAGAACTAAATGTCTCCTCCGTCTAATCTTCGAAGGACAAGTCTAGAGTTCGAATTGGCATCGATTGAAACCTAAATCCAGAGGCAAAACAAGGGTTAACATACTACTTATCGTTCGACTTGTCCTTTGGCAGTCTCAGGTCAAACCATGGATCATTTAATACCTAGTTAGTTTAATTTCATAGATACCAAGGGATGTGAAAATTTTAAAAAGAACTATATCATTATATACTGTAGGTTAAAAATGATTACTTTTGTAGTACTTCGATATACATTTTTTTTTAATTTATTATAAAATAACATAAAAAGCACAATGTGTTGTTACCCAGAAATTTCGAAATAGGCTAGTCGGCTATCTCGGGAGTATATGTTTTTTTTGTGTTCGCTAAAGAGAAGCGGTAGCCAAAATATATGTATATACGTATATATGTATATATATATATATACATTTGAATTTATGATGTATTATCGAAAATGATTTACATATATAAATAGATATGAGCTTGTTTTAATTGACAAGTCTTTGAACTAACGCATGTTATTATTTTTATACACACAAAGCTAGTGAATGATCACTAGCCGGCACAAAATCGATCCACTTGCGGCACAGAAGGCGTGGTTTTAACCTTTTACGTTGTATTCGCTTGTAGTTCCAACATTGGCGTGACGGTCGGTAAAGTGCATAGAAACTGATGAAAGCTATTTGTGTTTCAGACATAAAATAAATATAACGAATACTCTATGTACTGGAGTGACTTTTTGAACAGTATTACGGAAAACTTACAAATATCGCGAATAATATATTTATGTATATATGCTAGCACAGATCTAAGTACAACACAGGTAGCACAGATAATGTAAGAACATACTAAGTCCACGTACGCAATGTATGCATTGTGATATCTTGTTGATTGAATTTGTACAATAACAATTGACTCAACAGAAACACACTCTTCGTATGGAGCGCTCTCACACGTATCCCACGCAAAGTTAGATCGTGTCGATCCAGGAGCCGTATTTTTGAATCATTAGATGTGAATATTAAATTCGAATACGAATACAAATCGTGCGCGAAATTATTTTCTACTGCTTACAATTTTATAGATTTTTGAATCACTCGAATTTAGTGCTGTCATTAAAAACAAATTCTTAATTAGTTTCCGTTTCATGTAGAAAAATTAAAAATCACAACAACAAAAACAAAAATCCGCCGATGACCCCACGTGAAACGGATCATTGTCAACGTCACTTCAGCGTTTGATATTCTACTAGTAAAAATAAAAAACGAGTGGGTTGAACCACCACAAAGTTCAGAAATAGTGAATTCGGTAATTCGTATACGAATATCACGATTTCGAATGCGAATTGGTTTTCTATTGTTTCAACAATTCGTCTTTAGATCGATGTGGGAAAGCGGAGAGATTATCGTACGCCTTTCCATACATAAAACCAAATATATATATATATACACCGTCGTATACATAAATGATATTTTTGTATCAGAATTGATATTTGCTCAATAAGATTGACAGTTAATAACCACGGTGGTGCCATCATGTCACTGCTATATAACCAAGTTAGTCAGTATCTAATCCCTTCTCTTCAATAAAGCCAGTAGGGTCACTAGGACCGAAGGCTTAGGCTGAGTTTAGTCGGTAGGTCTGGTCGTCGATTCACCAGGAGTCCGACATAATCACCGCATCCCTGCTTGCCTGTTGCGTTGGTATCCATGACGGATTCTCAGCCTCCTCTCCTGAGGAAAAAAAAAATCTAACCCCTTGACTCAAACCAAGGATTTGATAATAATACTGTTTACTAGAAAACCTTTTTTTTTTTTTGTATAAACGTATTGTATTTTTTTTTGTAACTCGTATACGTAATAACGTATCTTGGTTTATTTGTTAACTGGATCGACCTTGCATAATTCCAAACGATATCTCATCCCTATTATATTAAATTAATATTTTTTTTGCCTTAAAATCACTTTTTCTGTTTATTTAGTATTTCGGTATTATATTCGACTGAGAAGTCTTAGCACCTTTGATAAATAAATAGACCAATAGGTATTATTCAATACTTTTGTTCCGTTTTTTTAATAACAAGTATCTGATTCAATTACAATTGCTGTGATAAACTGATACGTAACAACTCAGGTAGGTATATGACTGCTCCTAATTATGAGGATATGGGAAAAGCTAAGTAGAGCAAAGAGATGTTGATGATAATGTTATACCGTCATGGAATTATAGTGTTGTAAAAACACAATAGGTGGGTTGCTAGAGTCCCACAATACTAGTTTTTTGACGTGAAACGTCTTTAAAATCGCACCGAAACATACGGGTACCAGGTTTAAAAAGTGGACCGTAACGAAAAGGTCTATATCATCGTACCTTAATAATTAAACAACTATTAGTCTTAGAAACAAAAATGTGGTGTGAATATTTCACTTATATAGTCAGCTCGCTGTTATAACATTGAGTTTTTTAATAAAATACTTAAAACACCATCAATCTTGTTTTTATTTCAATCTTTTACTTTTTTGTATAGATTAATACAATAATTTTTATCTACGAAATTGTGTAATATTTTGTAGGCAGAGTTCCCGTAAACACATATTTACTTAGTCTATGGTAAATCAAATGATTTACAAAGTAAATATGTGTTTACGGGAATTTATGAAATTTTTTTTTTGTTCCGCTGAGAAATTTTTCTCATTGCATGCATTGAATTGCATACCCCGAGAGCCGATCGTTATGTAAAGCTCTCCTCCCCAGAAGGGGAAGACGTTGCCCAGGGTGCACCACGACGAGGTTGTCTGACTCGCACCCCTGAACTTATCTTACCTATAATCACATTAATTAACAAATAGGAAATAATGTATATTTACAAAATTAGTATACATTTGGGAGACCTTAAAATGCTGAAAATGAGAGACGATGTCATTGCAATTCCCATATGTCCAATTCTACGAGTCAATATTGGTACAACGGTGAAATGTAATTCCGCGCCGCCCAACATTTAACCCAGTCGTTTATTCTGAGTTAATTGCTTCGCCAGTGTCGCTGCATTTGACTCTATTTCGAATCAATGTGATTGAATTGTTTGTTAGTTACTATTCTATTAAGTACAGAAATTATTTACTGTTTAATACTTAGCCGCCGTAATAAATACCACCATATTTTATGGTGTAACATTATTTAAAAGTGTTTTATTATTTTAATGAACTTATTTATTACGGCAAGTTCTTAACAATAATGAAGAAAATTTATTAATACTCTTGGTTAGCTCAAGGTATTCTGTGCCAGTCAACCAATAGAAAGTGTTTTTGTTAAGTTAGTGAAAATGATTCTATTTTATTATATAACGAGGCAAACGCACAAACGGATTACTTGAGTTACAAATGCCTTTTAAATGTGTGAAAATAGTACATATGTGTTATTTTTATAAATAAAACAGCAACAACTAGTTACATTCACATAGCGGACAATGCGCTACAAAGAAACATATTGAAAGGGAATAAATACTTAATAATAAATAAAAACCTATACAGGGCGTCCCACGGCCATGCCACACGGAGGGAAAGTATATTAAATATTGAACGTAGGATATTTTACTAAAAAAGACATCGTTTTATTTTTAATAATAAGTAGAACTGCATTCACAGATTTTTTGAAAATCGCCTACCTCAACCGGGAATCGAACCCGCCAAATGTGATAGAAAAATTACATGTTTTTATAATAGCGTTTGAAAGGGCTACTCATACGCATTATTTTTTCCTAAATAACCTAGCATATTAAATGAAACTAAGATCATAAAATTTATCATTTTATTAAAAAAAATTAATTTATCAAATGCTCAAAATGTGATCCGTTCTGTTGTATACAAAGTCTCACTCTTTTGACAATTTCTCTCCCTGTCGATTTACTTATTTTTGCATGGTGGATGTTTGAAATAATACGTCTAAGTTCATTTTGTAACTCCTGCACACTGTTGTACCGGTTCCTGTAAACTAAATCTTTTACATAACCCCATAAAAAAAATCAAGTGGGGTTAGATCTGGGGATCTCGGTGGCCATCTAATCTGTCCAAAAGTGCCAATCCAGGAAGGAAAATATTCATTAAGAAACTCGGCTGTTCTCCTACTGTTATGAGCCGGAGCCCCATCTTGCTGGAATATGAAATTTCGTCGATCTGCATCAGGAAGATTATTAATCTCATTTCTTAAAATCTCAAGTATTCCTTCGTAAAAGTGTATTAAGAGAACCCGGTTACTTACAATCCCACACCAACAGTTGAAAGAAAAACGCACTTGATCATTAGTCTCGCGGATTTGTAAGGGATTCTGTCTGGATTGGTCCAGATTTATGCGATGGTCCAGATTTTGCGATTATTACGCCGGTTGTACATACCGTTGTTACTAAAATTTGACTCGTCTGACCAAATAATGGTGTTCAAAAAATGTTGATCCTCAAGGATGAGTCTCTCGATATGTTGGCAGAAATAAATCGTCTTTCAGCATCTCCCGGCCGTAATTTTTGCACTAATCGCCCTTCAACATAACTTTTAAACTTGTATTTTTTCAGAACGCGATGTATTCTACTCTTTGAAAGTCCAATTTCTTCTTCACCTTCCCTCACTGAACTCTTCGGGTACGCTTCAAAGTAAATCAGAATGTTGAGTTCATCATCGCTGACGTTTATTATCTGCTGCTGTGGTTTCTCTAAGCGATGACCAAAACGTCCTAAATTTGTTAAATTATCAACCATTCTTTAACACATATCGAGATGGTGTGCGTCCATCGGGATATCTTTCGCGGTACCACCGCAAAGCTAATGAAATGTCTTTGTGATTTAAAAAGTATGCTTCTATTAAATCCAAATTATTTTGGTACGCCATGGTAAGTAAATTAACACAAAAATTGCTAATAGACGAAAATGAAACTTACAGTAAACAAAAGAACAGACGCTTGAAAATTTACGTGTTCCATTTTCGAATTATTTATTTTTACTAATATCAGCCAGTTGCATGGTAATTGTGAGCACATGAAGAAATGCATACAAGTACATACTACACTTCATGTATTACTTTATTATGTACTCACACCACGGAAATCTCATATCTCAAGTGGGTAGGTCTTTGAAATGATAATGTTAATTGTTGGAAGCATGGCCAAGTCTGAGGAAATTCCCTGAACAAAATTTTAAATAAAATGAAAAATTTTATAATCTTAGTTTCATTTAATATGCTAGAAAAAAATAATGTTTATGAGTAGCCCTTTCAAACGCTATTATAAAATACAAGTAATTTTTCTATCACATTTGGCGGGTTCGATTCCCGGTCGAAGTAGGCGATTTTTAAAAATCTGTGAATGCAGTTCTACTTATTATTAAAAATAAAATGATGTCTTCTTTTAGTAAAATATCCTACGTTCAATATTTAATATACTTTCCCTCCGTGTGGCATGGCCGTGGGACGCCCTGTATATTAAAACTCATAACAGAACATAACAGGTAAACAAACCACTTAATCTGTTATAATTCATTCCGCCAAATATTATGATATTTTTTATACTACAATGGTGGCAAAAAGCCTACTGCCTTAGGTACTAGCCTTATGGTAAGCGGTTACCGTAGCCTATGGATACTTGCAACACTCGCACGTTGCCGACTCTTTAAACACCTATTTACTCCCCTTTTGAAAAGCCCCATACTCGTAAACCTTGGTTGGGAGCTCATTCCATAATCGAAGTGTACGCGGGAGGAAATTCTTTTGAAACCGCATTGTATTATTTAATATTAATTTATTTAAAACTTAAATATAATACATAATTTTTACAGTATTGTACGGAAGCATTTAAGTTCCAGTGTGTGAGCATGAACTCCCTATCGAAGGCAAGCGGTGGAATGATAAAATGGTACAGAAAGCTCATACGACAAACATACAAATGAGGTTCCATCAAATGTCCTGGAAGTTCTGGTATTTTCACAGTAAGAATGTGATCTATTCTACAGCACTAGGTATTGCGTGAAACCCCGTCAAAGTTAAAAGGGTAACGTAAAACTCGCACACACAGGCGTTTATATGAGATTATAAATCACACGAAATCCTGCTGTGAAATGTGTTAAGGCTATGAAAATATTTTGAAGGTATAATAAATATAACACAACCTCCGGCAGCACGAGGTCTTTTATTAAAATATATACACAGTCTTTTGAATAAGACATAACGAGACGTCTCGGCTCTGTGATGAGATGAAAGAGTGCCGTTTCATTCTAATGAATAATAATTGACATCTTCATACCGCAGACTATTATAGTCTGCAAGAATTGTTACAAAATAAAAAACAAAGGCAAAACATATGTGTTACTTAAATTAATATTTGGAGAATTGAATTGTGATAAAGTTGACAGCGTGGAAAAAAAAACAAATCTTTACGATTGAAATACTATATTCTGAATTACTGACTGACTGACTGACTGACTGAAACTTGTAGAATGTGTTCTATATATAACGTAGGCATAATTCAAGAAAGAATTTTCTAAAGGTATAAAAAAGGGGCAAAGCTTGTTTGAAATAACATAAAATCTTACTATTTTGCAGAAACATTCTTTAACGGTATTGATGGAAGACGTGTTTTGTTTTTTATTCAAATGTGACATATTGTATTGAAATTTTAAGCAAATTACTTTGATATTATAAACAATAAAAACATTGCTGCCTATTATTAAATTTACTTAGAAATATTGACGATATATACTGAGAAACATGCAGACAGTGGCTACTATACATGTGCTTTCTGTGAGATTCGCAGCAAATGTGCAACCCCCACAAAAACCACAGTGTACATCGCCAACTTGTGACAAAAAAATGTAAAGTTACACTACCCAGTAATTACACTGCATGTCTTTCCTTTCACACCGGAACACAGCAATGCGAACACTGCAATTGCGCGACAGAAATAAGTAAAACGGAGATATCCAAGCAGTTCATTTATAAAATTTTCTTTTAAGCACATTGCGTTTCAAGCGATACTCGAAAAAAACAAATAGCGACTAATCGATATCGTTAGTGTGAACGCCCGGTCATATATGATTTATGATTTATTGATTATTTGGCCGGACGTCGACAATATATCAATGTTAAATAAGTAAATGAACACTTGAATTCAATGACGAAAGGTCTTAATTAAATAGTTCTGAATGTTTTAGGTTAGCTTAAGTAATTGTATTTTAGTAATACATAAAATATTCATCGGATTTTATTATAGTGTAAACGAGGTAAATGTGCGCCACAATATGAAACCATAATGCTTTATTTCCAGCAAGATACGTAGTAAGTTTAACCCCAATGCTACCATTTATTAGATGACAAGAAACCAGAATGTTTTATTTCAAACAGGATACGTAGCAAGCTTTGCCCGAACGAAACGAAATTCTAAGGACTAAAACCGTGCTGTAAGCAAAATAGCGCTAAACGCTGCAAGAGCAGAATTGCTGTTTCAATATTGTTTTAACCCTATTTTAACCCTGCTCTAAGCGGTCCTTTTAAGGCATCTGTTATGTTGCACGTAATCATATTTCGAATCCTTAGATAATTAGTAAATATTTTAATTATATTATTTTTCATAATTACTATTAATTACATTTACAATATTGGTAAATCATGGAGCGATAAATAACAAACCAGATGGAACAACTTTGTACTATTTTTGATATTGTGTTTACTCATCATTTGAAATCTATAATCCTATGTGCACAATTATTCAGATAAGCCAGTCTGGGCGATATGAAGAACAAACATAAATATACTATTGCTTACATACAATTTGTTGTGTTCTAAATTGGTGGCATATTAACACCATCACTTAATGTCACTAATGGTAAGCCTTGCCGCCTGCTCGCAATCGATATGTCTGCTAATTTTAAATGTTTCAGCTGCGGGCTCTCACAATTATCAACGATTTTATAGTATTTTTAGATAGAACAAAGCCATTTACTGGAAAATTCTCAAATTTAGCTCGTAGTAAATCAATTTCAATTTATTTGCATTCCATACAGATAAATAGTATGGAATGCAATAATAGGTGGTAAATATTGATATAATTAATGACAAAATTTTTTTTCCAAAGACCGTTAGGTTAAAATTATTTAGTTTGAATTTGTGTAAATTCTTGAAATATTTTTAGCGTAGCAATGCATGAGCCTAATATTATTTATTCTACGTATATGTATAATAATAATCCAAAAATATTTTGAAGATTAATTAACAATCATTGACATGCTGTGCCACATGGCAAAGTAAGATCACTCAGTCAGTTCATATCACAGCTGTATCTTTGTTTGCTTTAATTAGTTGTTTTTGCACACATAAATATTATGAAATAATAACAGATGGTCACGGATTAAAACTTTAATATCATGTTTTGAGTTAAAGCAATTCAATTTAGTAATTTATTTCAATAATAATTTTAATCAGTTTTTTATCAATAGATTAGGCATACACCAACTAACACATATTTATTGTGGTTCAACTAATTAGTACTAATACTGTTTCAATTCAATTTGTAGAATAAAAACGATATAAGCCCTCACTTTGATTAAGATATTTATACTACAAGTGTACACAAAGTAAATAAAGTATCATTTCTAAAAACTTGATCTTTCTTAATGTTGTTACTTTCATCATTATCATTATCATGCAGCCGAAAGAGGGTCTATAAAGATCTTCATGCTGATCGATCCTGCAACGCTAGCACCAAGCACCTTCCTGCGATGTTCATTAAATCGTCGATCTACGTTGTAGGTGGTCAACCAAGCTCAATACTCAAGGATCATCCCGACCAAACCCTATGAGCAATGTGCCTCGTCCACCGCCACTTAAATTACTCAGTTCGTCGAACTATAAAAGAAACTCCAAGAAACCCTCTTTATTACTGGTAATTTTGAACCTCCTTTTAAGATCCATTTAAGTAATTTAAGTTAATTTTAAATAGTATGAACTACCTACTCTTTATAGCAGCTTTATACTCTTGATAATAGCATGATAAATGTCATGTGCACCTAATACCTCTACGACTTATAGTCATAATTTGATTGAACTAGTCTCATATAATAACATGTGTTAGCGCACGTGTTTTGTGTTAAATAAAACGTAAGCAATCACGAATTTATTTATTAATTGATTAAAAATTATATTACTCAATATCTTCTTAAATATTCACTTTACTTAAAATAAGTGTAATAAAAATATTTTTACTTAAACGAATAAGAAATTATAATATATTTTTAAAACTAATATTTTTTTGTCACAAATTATATTCTTGGTTTAAAGAAAAGCACCGCTTATTTTTACAGTTTAATTGAATGAGTTATGAGGAACTTTTAAATTTAAAGCACAGGTATTAAACTGTGCCTCTGGCAGTGCAGATGTTCATGAGCGATGGCTACCACTTATTATCAGGCGGACCATTTGCTCTTCTGTAAGTAATAAAAAAGAATAAAGGAATCTATTTTGCATAATCGGGTAAAATTGAGATGAATAAAAAAATTGACAAATTTAAAAAATCCAAGTAAAACAAAATTGCTGCAGGATAATGCAAATTTAAAAGAAATACAAGTTACGTATGAGACGAAATAGAAAAGTGGCCAATTCGAGTAAGGTAAAGCTTAAGAAAATTACGAAGTAGTTTTATTCGATTATCGATTTTGACTTGTACTTTTATTACGTGACATTTCTTTTAAAGTTAACACAAGGAAAGCCTGTAATTTAAGTTCTTGTATGTACATTATTTATCTATTTATCATTCATTGATGATAAATTATATTATAAGAAACTTCTAAAACTTTAAACTATAATTTATTCCTGTGATGAGTTCAATAAATTCCTGGACTACCTAATAAAAACATTAATGTTCTCTCAACTCACTAAACAAAATTATTTACTTACTATTTTTTTAACTTACTTCCTGAAAGTCATGTAAATTTCATGCGCCTTTGTATCATGATATACTGCGAAAGTGTGCCAACTGATAATGCTTTAGGAAAAAAATTAAATTAACTTTACCTTTATGAAATTGGGTAACGTCATTGGTGATTGATGGAAACAATTATTGGTTCAAGGAAAAAGGGAAAAAATTGCAAAGTCTACTAATATACGGTAGCATAAATGAAAAGATAAAAATCATAGTATGTCAAACATATTATACATTTTATATGTACAATGCAGATTCTTCTTTTTTAAAATTACTAAAATTTTTAAATTATTCGCTTTTTTATTAATTTTCAAGAAATCTGTTAGATTGCTAAGTAGGATGTTGGTAAATAGTTATTAACAAAGAAAAAACTCTAGCACAATATATAAGAACAGATGAAAATACAAATTTAAACGGCCTTTGTGCTGCTTGCGTTAGCTCTACTGTTTACTTTCTCTGAATAGAATATGTCAGGGACATTAGGTACGGGATAAGCTGCATGATGGAAAGCTGCATTTGCCTTTAGTATTAGAATTTAGTAATTCTAGCTCTAGTGAGCTGGTTACTAAACTTACTTTTATACTGATTAACATTTTCTTCATAAAGACTATTTAAAACTGATTTCTAAGATATACTAGTATTTAAAGTCTCATGATGTATATTTTAATAATTTTGTATTATAACTCAAATATTTAAAACAGAAACCGATGACTACCTTTATTTATTGTAGACCACAAAAATCAATCAACTACATGAAACTAGCTGCGTGTACGTATCCTTATATCTAATATTATATTATATCGTTATTATATAATATAATTGCGTGCCTATTTTGTGTAATATTATTTTGAAATGGAAAATACAACTTAACCACTCTTAATATACCACTGCCTCTTCACAGTAACTTTGAAGCGTATACTATAGACACTACGTATTCGAAATATATAGCTTTTTTTATTCGATCATTGGGATTAGTATTCCGTTGAAGCCCAAAGATATCATTCCGCTCATGTAATGATTATGATTATATACCTTTTGTTTTGTGAGAATATGTAAAGAGCTATAAAATATTTATGTGGCTATTGTTGTTGATAACAATTTTATTAAATTTTTATGGCATAATTTAAATTATAGTCTTAATAATTCAAATTTGTCCAAGTGGATGCAATGAGCAATAGATTTAAAAAAACATAGTTTTAAGGCTTGAAATAATCGCGTGAAATAATGGCAAAACTGTTATTTAGGTACTTATCAGCACTGTAAACAATTACTTGAGTTCGAAGCAGCCGCTTTTTTTTTTATTTTGCAATTTGTATATTAAAAAAAATGTAGATATGTTTGATAATAAAAGGCCCTCGTAGACTATCATTCTACAAAACAGCAAATGAATATAATTTTAATATTAAATAAGCGCATAGTATTTTTATATGTGTACATTCAATACAAGCTAGGTATGGAGGATCTTTTTTTTAAGAAAGATACATAACGAAAAAAGTTCATAAGCATTTTGTGAATACGGCGATAAAATAGCAGAGACATATAAAGCCATTCGCAATTTGCCACAAGGCAGATTGCTCTGCTCGCTGCGCACAAATTCTTTGTCCGAGTTGAATCATCTTGCTAATGACGAAACCGCTTTAGTTTTCCATTACGCTATACACTTTTTGATTCTCTGCGATTTTAGTTTTTCGCTTTAGTCAGTGTAACGAATGCACTACATACATATAGTGATATAATCACACTTACATCATCATGCATTTTAAAATGATTAATAAAATGCTACAATATGGAATTATTATAAAGTACATGCTCCAAGGACAATGTCCACGAATTGTGTTTAGTCTATATACTATACTTCTTAATCAAAAAATATCATAACATATGTGACAATAGATTACAAATTATCAAAACCAGCCTTGACAACGAACATATCCCACTATCTTCGTCGAGCCAGGAAATATCAACATATTAGATTTAACACCAAGCGATTTGATGATGCAGTATAGATCTATATAATTAACAAGATGCGTGCCAACTTGGCCAGACAGCCCGTGACCGACTAATCTAGTTATATACATACACACAGTAGATTTGATTTGTTTGGTATATACATAGCGTGCCTATATTATTACCAAATAGTTCAGACTTACCAATACATTCAAGAAAAAGGTTCATATACTACTACTAGTGCAACAAATATACTAATGTTTATTCACTTATACAACGTGTAAAAAATTATGTAATAAAATTTCTGTACGTGTTTCATGTGTACGAACAACGTTGCAACTCACCAAAAATAAGTCAGCTTTTCTATAAAATTTGACCGAATAAGTGTTAGACTGTTGGAATGACATAACAGTGTTTCTTGTTGAGTTAAAAATTTACACGATATTTTTTTACACGTTGAATAGCGTTCATCTTAAAATACGAGGGCTGCTACTTAAGTATCCGGAATCTGGGATTTCAACATTTTTAAACATATATATACATATATAATAATTCGTTCTTTTCTTTAAATACTGGCCGCTATTTTTTTTCCTTATGTACGCTAGTGTTTTGTTTCTGATGGGTTTAAAATGTCATATCGCTGAAATGATGGAACTCACATGTGAAAATATTCGTCCTATGATTTATTACGATTTTCCACGTGGTTTAACGCAACAACAGTGCGTAGATCAATTTCACCTTCCTTTGCCGCATATAATATTTATAGCCAGATGGTCTGGCTTTCGAATAAAACATAATCTTAGATCATAATTAATTATTATATTGATGAATTGATAGTCAAATAATACATTTGTTACTTATTGTTATATTAATACTTCATAAGCCAAATGGAATACTGCAGTGTCCGAAAATTTTCTTCTATACTAAAAACAAATTTCTAGGAATATCGAAACTAACCAAAATTCTTATTAATACTTTATGGGTATTTACTAACAAACATATAGATAACTATTCCGATGGCTTTGTCGTATTGTATTAGTCCTTGAACTGAACATTCAATCAATATGGTCTGTCCTGTATGATAGTAAAAATTAAATTTTAATTTAACGTGATCGTTTTACTTATTTCTCTTAGCATCTTCTAGTCGCCATTTGAAACTTATTTTTCAAGTATGGCTGGTCTGTTAAAATCCACTAAAACAATACCACGTAGTTAACTAAAATAATAAGTAAAAGTGAAATGACTCTCAGAAATTAAAAATCTAAATTTGGTATGAGGCTTACAGAAGACGTGCACAAACCTTACTGTGCAATCTTGAATATTAAAACAATGTAATTTTGATCATAGGAAATTTACTACATTTGTAAAACGACAACGTACGAGAAAAGGAAATGAATCTGAGGTTCTTACCCGAGTCAGTACATATTTGTCTAGGATATTTAGAAGCCAAATTAATGCATAGTAATGGTAGAACTGGGCTAGCTTCATAACAAATAGCTTCCCGAGTCAACAGCAAAGATAATACGCAAACAATTCTACGAGAAAAACATTTAGTTATGGTTTCAACACGAGGTTTTGAAACAAAATTGTATTCTTTGTTTTCATGCTTAATTATACTGCATGATAATTTATACATAATTTATATTGCATAATTTATACTTATAATTTTAATCAACCTACAAAGGTTGATTAAAATTATAAGTATAAATTAACAACTTTAAAAAAAACATCAACTAAATATGCTTGCCAATGGCGAAAACAAAAATTAAGTCCTTCCGAAGTAAATTTATGGATTTCGCTAACAATAAAATTGGCAAGAAAGTATTTTCTTGTTTCGATATTGTTTATTCGTCCGTTTCTTCTAAACTAAAACTAGACCGAATATATTAAAAAAATATACATATATTAAAAGAACAAACCACCTGCAATATTACAATAAATACTTTTGGACGGACTAAGGAATACTATTTCATATTATTGTCAATTGCTGATTTGATATACCAATACTAATTATTGATTTCTTAACCAAAAATTGATGTTATTTTTTTTTGTGATTACAATAAAAATTATCATCCAAACTAGAAGAACGCCGGTATCTTTAATAATTAAACAAGAAATTATTTGCAAAGTATCACAACACTGCAGATAATTTGCTGCTTCAACAATTTATTCCAGGTTTTTGAATAAATAAATCATTTTGGACAGAAAAAGTCCTCCAAAATAATGCCGCAAATAAGAAAATCTGTTTATTAGACAATATTTTGACAGAATACTTAGATAGAAACATTATAATAAACAGAGCAAATATAATGATAAGCGATAATAGTGATAATATTAATATAAATGTAAAATATACAAATACTTAAAAAATGATTGCATTTACTTCAGTGCACATAAACATTCCTACATAGACTTATAGTTGTCTCTATTTTTACCCCATTGAACTTTTATGACCTCTGTAGCAAGTTAATGGGGTATTGTTGAACACAATGACCGAATGTTTTGTTAGGTCACATTACGTCACGGTTTTCCTCTTCATCATTTGTTTACGAAGAATTTCAGGAACAAGTATATACTTATGCCTGAAAATGTATATTTATAACTATCATTATATATTGATAAATATACAATAAAATATTCCTGCCAGTTGATCTTTAACTAACAATCGAAGTCATCCAAATGATAAGCTGTAGTTTTGTTTCAAGTTAGATGTAATATAAAATTCGTAAACTTTTATGTATGTATACTAGCTAACCTATCTTATCGAAATTACAGTTAGAATCAATTAAAAAAGATCAAATAACAGTGATGAAACTATATTTTTATATATTGGAGATATAGTTTAAAACAAATTTACTACGAGTTTCTATTATATACCTTTTAGTATCAATTAATAATCACAAGTCTCAAAGATAAAATGGAATCACCATACGCTTAAAACTTTGATAAGGCGGTCACGTGCTCCAAAGAGTGTGCCGTTCCTGGAATGTTCATTGTACCTGCGCTGCCCTCAAACGTCGCTGTATTAAACTAATTAAAATATTTTCCATTCTTACAAAACTCTAGTATTATAAATGTTGATTACATTTCCCTTAGTAGTACCACTAAGGGCTTACTCACTTTTCGACCAAAGGCTTTACTTAATACTTAAAATTTTACCATATTTAAATACTTATTTCGAAATATTTTAAATATAAAATCGATATTTAGCTTTACTGATGCAGACAAATTTAAACATTTTCTAATTTATGTTTTGAAGAAAAATGTTGACTTTTTAGCTTTACAACTATGCCTATTACCTATTCAAGAGTTGTCCTATGTCCTATGTCCTATTTCGTAATTATTTGAAATCATAATCATTACAATAGTGTACCGAAACCTTATAAAAACATTTACTGGTGGAAGAAATAGTCTTTATCTTTGTTCTATCTGACACGTTATGGTGATATACTTAGACCTTGAAACAATATATGCCCAGGGTCAAGCAAAAATTAGGTTAGATTCACATTTCTTATTTTTACACCCGTCATTTGGAGTTGGGGTACACCGTAGTTTATAACGCTGCTATAAAGTTTATTGTTATTCGGTTGAAGACGCGCTAAGACACACCAATGTTTTGTAATTCTTTAGCTGCTTCTAAATAATGTTTATTTAACTCTGACATTAGTTAAAAATCTGATGTTTCAGTTGTAACTTACAGTATACAATAGCTCGACGTCGCACGTATAGATCGATATAGCATGCTTATAAGAATATTACTGAAAATTAAGATATTACTGACAATGTCTAAGATTTTCAAAAGGTTTTTAATGGCACCTCTGGTAAAGTGGTATATATAAATATAAGTAAAATAGTGTGTATTTCTTAGTATGATAAAAAATAGGGTTTGTAATTGCAATGTATTTGGAAATGGTTATTCAGAAAATTTTCGATCAGTACACCTGCATAGACTTTATGCATTCCAGAGTCGGTGTACGCGTTCACGTGCAAAACGCCGAGCATCTTGCTTAAAGTACTGCTGTAAATTATTCATAGCACCTATTCACATGCCCCGGGGAACGCGACTAGCGCCAACCTTTTGGCATGTAGATTTTCACTGCATCATCGTCTAAAAAAGAACTTCAATATAAAACTACCCCGAACTGAGCAGACATCCCTAAACTCTAGACGTTCTCATCTAGATTTCAATGTCCAACGTTACGAAATGTTCAACCGTAATCATTTTAACCATCGTCCATAATTAGAAAATATTACCGAATTTTATTTTGGATGTTTGGGACTCCTGTCTCTCGGGGGTTTTTTAATCAGTTTGATTAATTTAGTAAAACATCCTAGTTGCTCGTTTTTCAGTAAAATATTTACGCTTTCAAATTTCTTAATATATAATAAAAATAATAATGCGTAATAATAGTCATCTATGAAAAACATATATTTTTAACATCAGATTAGTTATATTTATTCGTTCATTATTGCCAGATGCAAACGCACTAAAATGTCATTCGTTGATGAGGTTGCGTTCAATTAGTTCAATGACAATTACGATCAAAAGTTGTTCCGTGAGACTGTAATGTGGTACTTAACAATATCTTGGCTTATCTAAATCTAAGAAATTTTCCCAAGCTTGTAAGCTGGGCAATCCCTTTACGAGGAAACTTTTAATAAAACGCGTGCTTTCCATCTGCGCGACCGACAATCCCAGTCTAAGGTGAAATTTGATACGAAAATGTGAAAGGGTATGAAAATACACAGCGTTAAGTTCTTGTTAAACTAATTCCATTAGAATAACTATTTCTTTGTGAATTTACCATATAATACAATAACTTTTTCGGAAAATTAAACTATTCTTCTATACAATTTGTGAAATTTTCATTTTAATGCAGAACAAATTACTGCAAGATACTAAATTTCATAACATCTCTGCAATAAGCCAATTCTCCTTTTCACTTAATTTTATATTCCTTGTATTTTAAGTTGCGGTGAGTCAATATATGTACCTTGCTGTGACTTGATAATGATACACCTCAGCAAGGACGCGTGCATCAATATCCCAAGGTGGAATGATTACTGCGGGTCGCAATAACCCTCTGCGGTCAATGCACGAAAACCATTGACCGAACAGAAGCACTTGGACCAAACCAAAGCTCCGCAGCGTGCTTGTGTTAGTGTTATTTGATCGTAAGACACTTTGATATACTCGACGGTATACCATTTCGGTCCTCCTAAATTCAGGAGGATCCATCTGAGTGCTGCTGTAGCGGCGTACCGCCATAGAGCGAGGATCTCCTCATATCTCCAGAGTTGGTCCAGAATTAGGCCGAGGTTCTTCTTTTTTATCTTGACGGATATATTGAGCTTCTCCACTTGAACGATAGCCCCGGTTGTATTGTGTGTGATGGGGGGATTGAAACTTTATAAAATTAGGACAGATTTAATAAATATCATAATTGCTTTTTTAACATACATATCTACACCACTACTCTATAAATCCGGGATTTAAATAAACTTCGTGATTATCATCAGCCAGTGCTGATGAATATAAATGAGCGTTATCACACACACGCCCCCCGACGCCCTCTACTACTTGCCCGACGTCGTTGGCGGACCTTGGCATAGATTTAAAAGCGGGTTTTGAGCTTCCAGGATTAGCGGAATAACAATAATAGTTAAATTTGTAAGCGGATTTACCCGCAAAGGCATTGTGATCCTAATATTCCGCATAACATTAGTTAGCTATGTATTTTATATACAGTTAAAACATATGGACTATGTGACGATTATATTTATTTCGATTATTTGATTTGATTCGATTGATATGTTATTTTCACACATTCCTTCTACAATAAATATGCAATAATATCTTCGATCTTAGATAATCAATTTAGGTCGAAGAATCTAAAAATTAATCTTTATTTAAATATAAATTAAAACCGGTTAACTAACTATAAGAAACTCAATAGATTTATGATTTCATAATACTGTTTTATAAACACAAATATTTATATTATTTCACGATAAACACCGAGTTTTATGAAGCCGATGTCCTTTTTTTTTTTTTTTTGAGGAAAATGCATTAAATTGCATATGTGGGGCTCTCCTCCCCAGAAGGGGGAGGCCTACCCACTAAAAACCTCAGGGATGGCCTTCCTCAGGCATGTAGGGAGCCCCCGGGAACACCTAGCCACCTCCGGGAACCCCCAGCCTCCGCTCCCCTGCCTAGAGGGGAGCCCTCCTCGGGGGAGGCTACTACCTCCCCCGGTCTCCTCCACCGACGACGTCCCCCGGCCACGGAAGGTAAATTTGGCAAAGAAAAACATAAAGTTATTTATATTCTACATGTATTGAAAACATTTAAAGTAAATAAGAAGAATAAAGAAGCTTACAATTGCAAATTTGAAAATTTGTTTTTGTTACTATGTATGTTATTAAGTAAATTAGGCTTGAAAAAGTAAACAATGCAGTCGAATAATAGTTTTAACCACCAAATCTAAAGGTAATACTAGAATTTAGTGCATTATTTTAAAAAGATATTGATTACAGAAAATCATGAGGTTTTATGTTATGTATGTTTAGTTACTATTCCGGTCTTTAATTTTTTTAAGCCATTGGTAGGCATCTTACAAGGTAGACCATTCATTTGGCCAAGATAGCAAGAAGTGCGCCTTCTTCCGACCGATCACTGTGGATGTCCAGCACTGGGTGACTCTGGCTTCTTATAATAATGATGATAATGTATCAAATGTAATTTGGATGACTTATGTTTTAGTGAACTTCCAAGCTTCCAGACTATGTAATTTTTATACAGCTCTACTCAACTAATGCATTGTTAACATTAATATTTGTTAAAACGGTATATTAACCTTAACGAGGCAAAACAATGTTATAGTATCCCAACTATGGTTAATTGCTTCTCTTTTGGAGTTTGTTGTAAATATATGATAGCTACAATGATTATGAACTTACTTAGCTGACACGAAGTTATTAAGCGCCGTCAGTCGCCGGCACAAAAAGCTTATTACTAACGCAAACTTTGTTTAATGACGCCGTCATAAGCGAAAATTGGTATTATTTTTGCTATGAATAGTTAAATAAGAATGTTATGAATAGACACCAACAAAATAACCAAATTTTAAGTACTTGCATTATATTCGACTACAAATCTACTTGGGGTTTTTATGTAGCTATAGGATATGTCATGGTGAAATAGATAATAAATTGTTTTTGTTTTTAAATATATTTTTTTTCATTTATAAATTAATTACAAACTATGGTAATTAAACATGTAACATATTTCTATAACAAGCCTGTAACAACAAATATAAATAATTATTTGTTTCATGAACATATTTGACAATGATTTTAATAAATATAATGTGAAATTATTCATACTGCATGTTATAATAACGCAAAGTTTAGTTATAACGTTTGCTATTAATATCGTAATATTAATAAAGGCGGTAGAACTGAGAATCACCCCAACTTCTCAGATTACATTTTACTTCAAAAGACCTGTCGCGATGTCCAGTATATGACCTCATGACTGGTTGACAAATTATCGTTATTCATATATCAATTTAAACGTTTGTGTTCAAATATGTATTCATTAATCAATTTAAATGCTTACGTAAATTTATTAACAGTTTTAATCATACGGTCATTGGACACTTGAAAAAGTTTATATCAATCTATTTACTCACTTAATATAATGCCCAAGTATTTATTAGCAACATAATGTTACGGCTCCTCATTTAATGGCAGACGTTGTAGCAAATAGCTATTTTCGCTAAGTGATCTATTGTAACCGAAAACACGACGACAAAGCCTCTGAGGCGAGCTCAGGGAAATGTCATTGGTTCCTCCCTAATTACATTATGCTATAAACGTCGCCCCTACTTTAGCCCCTTTTAAAGAAAAAATACAGCAAGCCTTATCTTACCAAAAATGTGTGCGGATTTTTCTTTTTAAGTGTCACTAATTTTCTTTCATCAGTGAAGGAGCAGTAGAAATTTTACAGCTATTCGGTCATATTACGTAGTTTTTTCTTGTCAAAGCAGCCCCTGAATACTGGAATGCTAACGAGGTGAACATTTTATATACAGAAGATAACAATGTTAATATAGTATCCCACGTCAAATTAGATCCAATCCAATCAAATCCAATAAAATAAATAAAGAAATAAAAACTTTAACTTAAATCTCGTTTATTTTAAAGAAAAGGAATAATTAAATGAAACGATGACGAGAAATGAGAATGTTTAAATAAAATGATATTTTTAGCTCAATCATTAAAACGTCTTCGCATCATTGCACTTATTATTTCTGAAACATGTAAAACACGCCGTTACTATTATGAAAGACAAATTTAATTCGATACTAAATACGAGTACCTACAAATAGTTTATTGTATTATACCTTACAAAAACAAATTATTACAGTGAACGCAAAATTGACATTTAGTGTAACAGTGATACGTAGTATTAAAATAGTGAATCGTAAAAATTTTAATAAATATATTCTTTTCATACCAAACTCTTTTGATATTTTGTTCTTGAATCATAAAACATCAAAAAGACCCTCACGCAATCATCCTCAAATTTTGTGTTTTTTTTATTCAAAATACAGATAATAAAGATATTGGTGAAACGAAATAAAATATGTCTCACATTTTTTTAAAGGTAAGTTGTGGTTGTGAACTATTTTGAGGCTCAGAATGGGTAACCTGGGGATTGAAACTTTTGCAATATTTAATACTAGACTTAAATACCTATAAAATTAGGACCGACTATCACCATCGCTATCTAACACCATCAGTGCACTGTTTTTATATCTTATGATAAGAGTTAAAAAACGAAAATGAGCAGACGAAGAATAAGATACACTGATAAATTAAAAAGAAGGCTGCCATTATGTTATAGAATAACAGAAAGTAGAAGGATGCAACAGAAATGTGTAGAAGCAATTTAGTTGATTTAAGTATTTAAGAACTTACGAAAAAGTAAGTATGTACGAAAATACTCCGAAAAAGTCCAATGTTCTTAAATTTTGAAGAAGAACTTATTGAATCGTTGGTTGTTGATAAGAAGATGGTTACACTTTTCTCATCAACAATAATATGTTGTTTAGTATTCCCAAACCATCCACTCTATTCCATTTACACAGGAAATTAAATAATTCAGATCAAAATTATGTCGAAATTCTACAGTTGAAAACTTCAACATTATAATGGTTATATATGATGAAATAATTACAACATATTGTATAATGTAAATAGCATCAAGTGTAACCTCTACATTGATACCTCTTTTGCATGGAACTACGAGTAACAATCCAACGCCTATTTTAAGCTATCAATTGACCTGGCGTTCTAATTAATAGCTGTAATTTTACGACGGCAACACCTCACGAAACAGCAGCTGTAAAATTAAAATATGAATACCTTTATAACATATATGTACAAAGTAAACCTACATTAATGTCGTTGCTTGGAGTATAACAATATAACAGGCAGTAAAGATTGCTTACTATAGTGATATTTAATATGGTAACATTACATTCGAAATAGTTCATTATAATACAAGTGAGTAATGTTGAAAATTATGTTCGAGGCTGACATTGAGCACGAGCGCAGCGAGTGCTTAATATTCAGCCGAGAATGTAATTTTTAACTGCTCACGAGTATTATACGACGTTTTTCAACACCATTGCGAGTAATTAATACAAACTTTATAGGTCAATAAAAATTTATTTTGATAAACAATTTGCGAAAGTACAATTATAAAAAACTTCTTCACTAACTTCACCGCCAGTCATTTCTGAAATATTCGTTATTATTTTATTCGTACAATGAATTTCATCGCTTAATGACATTTTTGATATAAAAATCTTCACAAAAGAAACAATACCAAATATCTACTTGCAAAATAGTACTGAAAATTGAAAAATGGTGCGTTTACTTTTTCATTGACGGCTTTGTGCGCGAAAGACTAAGGTGCCCACGCTTATACAGCCAAAACAGCAAATGATATTATTTTTACAAAATAAATATATTCATTTAATATTTATGTATGACTTCTATTTAATAGTTTTAATTTTAAATAAGGTTCTCATAATTGTATATCTTTAAACAGAGTGTTTCTAAACACCAAACTTATTTAATTTACAAACATGTTTCAGCATTTTGCATATAAATTCTCTTTGGTTCCTATTTTTTTCTTATAAATAAAAGTGTGACTTTTCTTTACGAAACTATTAACTTTTAATTACCAAACTGTGCAATAGTCGAATTTGAAATTCGAAAGATATTATAAGTTGGTAATATGATACTTACATTGTGAAACTAAGATTGGTGTAGTTACATACCAATTACGAGCAATAGTGTTGAAAAATAAATTACATTAATAAAAACCGGCCTTTGACATCACATTCAAAATAGAAAATTAAACATGGTCATTTTTCATACATTCTAAAAAACCTGAAAAATTAAAAAAAAAATTCGAGTTCCGTTAACCTAACATCAACAAAACATAAATTATTCGAAATATTTAAAAAACTACAACATTCATACACATTTTGTATCGTAATTACTTATGCTACACTCACACATGTCATATGTCATGTTTATATAGTATTCTTTTGTTAGGGTTCCGTAGCCAAATGGCAAAAAACGGAACCCTTATAGATTCGTCATGTCTGTCTGTCCGTCTGTCCATCCGTATGTCACACCCATTTGTTTCCGAAACTATAAGAGCTATACTGTTGAAACTTGGTAGGTAGATGTATTCTGTGAATCGCATTAAGATTTTGATGCAAAAATAAAAAAATAATAATAAGGCTCCCAATACTTAAAACTGAAACTCGAATTTTTTTTCATCAAACATATACGTGAGGGATATCTAGGTTTCTAAAATATTTTTTTTCTAAACCGAATAGTTTGCGTGACAGACGCTTCCAAAGTGGAAAGTGGTCCCCCCCCCCCTGTAACTTCTAAAATAAGAAAATGAAAAATCTAAAAACAACGAAAATTGTTTTGAACGAGATCTAGTAAGTAGTTTTTTTAATACCTTGTAAATCGTAAACCGCTTCCTTTAATTTCATAAATCAATGGTACGGAACCTTTTGTGCGTGAGTCCGACACGCACTTGGCCGGTTTTTTTAACTTGTTATCTGCATCAGTAAAATATATAAATGAAACTGAAGCAAGGCGCTACTTCAAAATAATTGCCAGCGCGAAAAATTCTGGCTCGGTCATGAAACGGAATTGTGTAATTTAGTTGAGGCAGCATAAATATTGGGGTTTGTTTTAAATTTGGCTCACTGGCTTAAAATGAATAATTGAATACAAACCATTTTTACTATAGCAAATCGGTGTTCTTAAAAATTCTTTAGATTTTGTTTTAAACAATTCTGATCCGCAAACATATTATTAAAACTAACTAATATTTAATATACATATCAAATGCAATTTATTATTCTGTAATAATACTCTCGCTAAATTTTAAATTGATGTCGCTAAATTATTTAACTTAGATTTAGTTATGTTTTTTCTAGTTATAAATTTAACACAAAATTAGCTACTATATTAACACATAATAAAATTATTATCTTAAGTCACCGACCCAAAAAACAACTTCCGTACAATATTTTTGATTTTTAATTTATTGCGGACTAATCTAACTTTTGAAGACAAATTATACCATTGGCCAATTACGGGCACCGTCAAGGAAACGGAAACAAAAGAAACCCCTACTCATAGTCTTGAGAATTCGTTTAGAACCCGAACACAGATTGAGTGCATGAGAATTATCAAGCACTCTATTTGTCAAATAATCAGATGCTTTCGGCTCGTTAATAATGCTGAAGAGTTGGGAAACTAACCTTATGTTTCTTCATGAACATATAGGTAAAAATTTGATATTTTCGCAAAATGAGGAAATTAGCTCAAATTTACGTCTATGTCGCCACGAGCATTTTTTGTTGTATGTATAATTACATAATTCGTCTGTGATCTTGATATTCGAACCTTCGAATCTGGATACCTGGCCATTGCTACATAACGAATTTCATTACTAAATATTAGAATAATAATATAGAACATATAACAAATCTTTCTTCGCAGATTGTGTTTATTAAGTATTTTTTTGTGATCCTGTTACGAGGTATATAGCCATTTCTGAAGTAATATTCTTATAATAGTACTTGTGACTATATAACTACTACAGATATGTATATTTAAAACAATAAGTAAATTTGTAAGTTGTATCATAGAAAATACGTAATTGATTAAATGTTGATTTAAGTCAGACCTACAGACTTTCAGCTATTCACAGCTTATTCACTCTTTCTAGTGACATCTTTCAAATGATATGGCCACCAAAGTTTCACAATTGTTGGGAAAGTTTTGACAAGGGTAAGTGCTCTCCACGTCAAAAAGGGCGAAGTGTACTTAACACAAACGGCTAAAGACTCAGACTACAGGCGGCACACATCATAGGCGGCGAACTGCGCCGGGACAAGGGTGGTGACAGAGCTCGTCATTTACTCTATTTTTCTTTTACCCGGTAGTACCGAATCTGCAAACTGTTATTTTTTTTTTATAAAAGAAACAAGAGCTATTTTTTTGTATGCGTGTACAAAGGGTATGTATTATATACTACCAAGTTCTATTCGTGCCAATCAAATATTTCAACTACATTCTTTACCTTTTACTTTGTTAAGCCATAATAGACTTTATTTACTATTAATAATACGTATCAACATCCATGTTATAAATCTCAGATTTCTCAAAAGTTGGTGAAGCTTTCAAATTTCTGTTTGTGACTTTGCATTTTATATTAAAATGTTACCTACATAAATGTCTAAATATGAAAAAAACGGAAACAAAATAGTATTAGTGAAATAAAACAGTATGAACGTGCCATGTTTTCGGCACGTTCTTGCCCTCTGGATTAGTCCGTCCGGACGACTACGCCATGTACTTATAACTTCGCACATAAGCGGCGAAATGCGCCAAGTCTGTAATTTCAAAAAGTACTCCGAGCAAATAACTTTGTCTTATTAAAGTTTACTCGTTAATACAAAAAACCAACATCCATCTAGTTATACTTGCAGACACTCATTACGAATGCATATACTTTCATTTCGAAAGCTACATTAATTACTTAGGAAACGAAGTCGGAAAATAAGTCAGCCACGTTTTTGTACCCCGACTTACATTAAGGATGCATATCAAATTATCTGGCCAAAGCGTGAAACAGACGCTCCTGAAACCATCCAGAAACCTACTCCGTAGAAATAAAAAAGCGATTTCACTAGAGCAAAATGTGCCATCGGGTCGGAATAATAATATTATGTTGTAATTTCGGAGAACCTTGTTAGCTGATTATATAGATAGATTGTTATTTCTCAGTATTTAGTTACATGCAATGCTTTAAAGAAATATTTGTTAAATCATGAACCATTAATAAGTGCATAAGTGGTGCAAAGGGTTTCAAATTTCATCGCCTCGCGATGCACAGTGGACCCGGTCCGGTACTCTCCTAATCGGAAGTACAATTCCAGTTTGCCATATATCAAAGTGTTTATATATTATTATCCTTATTTGCATTTCATCTGTACTGTTTGACCGACCTACAAGATGACAGATGTATATGATATCCCATAATACGCATAGACCCAGTGCGATTGCCTAAAGCCTAATAAGTAATAACTCTAATTTAGTTAATATAGACTCATACCCATCTGTGTTATTATCACAACGTAATAGTTATTTACGCAAATGTCAAATTGTACGTAATTTTTTCACACGAATACCATTTGACAGTCAATACAAGCGCGTACCGAAATAGGCACGAGATTGGAAAAACAATACAATCCATAATTATTGTACAGTTGCAAACAAATTTATATATAATGTAAGTGAATAGCCAAGATATTCTATTTTAAAAAGTTTAATTTACATTATATAGATTTCGAAATAATGTTTATAGATGATTGGCTGTATCTTACAGAATATCCATTTAAATTGATTCACATTACGCAATAAGTTCCTTTAAGTATAATAAAAACCAATCTCAATATTATATTAAAATAAATTGGAACCGAAGTAGTTAAAACTATTGAAGCACCTATATAATAATTATAATAATGCCCCACAGGTATATACAACGAATTACTACCTATTACAATGTGATTATAGCGAATTATAATGAGTATAAATGTATCACAGTCAGAAGAAAAAGCTAAAATCCTATTTAGAGAAACTATTTATAATACGATTGCTCTCTTCGTATTCCATTAAATAATAAGTTGCTGTGGTCGACCGTCAATACAACAAACTTGGAGTAGTGCAGAAGCTTAGAGAATTGAGACTCCTTATTGGCTTGGTCCTATTTCCGACGGATCAATAGCGGAACTGTACTAGCTGCAAACAAAGAAAACACTAAAATAGATTGAACTGGGAAAGTTTCGGAGATAACTGAGAAAACATGGTATTTTATATTTTCATAACAAATATAACTTTCTATTTTATTTTTAATGCCATAGATCGAATAAACAGTTAAGTAGATTGATATTTATCACTGAACAATGATTAACTGTCACTGAAGCAATAACTAGTAATCTTTGAATACCTATATGTTGTAAGTTTGATCCATAATTTCAATTTGAATAAGTGTAGAAAAGTTGTATTTTAATTAAGTGTAGTTTAAGTTTATTCATGTTTAATTTTATTTAACTTAGTAAAATAGAATTTAATTACTATCTGACTAAGTTGATAAAATAATATAATTGTAAACTGACATAATACGCTTCTTTAAAATATTATAGAAGTATTATAATTGACATACATAAACTTGTATAAATATTTAGGGAAATCAAATTATATTTTCTGAACGTTATTCACATACAACATATATACTATTTTATTATTTAGACCTTAAAAACGAATGTTTATTATTTCTTGTTTATTGTCTTGATTGCATGTTTTACGTAGTAATTACATTCCATTTGTTACTGTGAGTTAAATATAGAACGAACAAATGGTTTTAATCAAACATTTGTTATTATGACTGACGTCAAGAGCAAACTAATTGATCTTTAAATAAATCCAGCCAAAGCTGGTGATCTTTCAGAGAAGAAATTTATAATTCACTAGTATTCCGCTCGCAAATTGGACGCGACGGGAGAAATTGTTCTGTAATATCTATTGATATTGTGTAAACTTATATACTTAATACATTTCCCATAGATATAATTGTATTTAATATATAATTTTCGAGTCTGATACACACAGTAATGCATCAGACTTTACAAGATGGGGGCCATCCATAAATTACGTCACACGGTTAGGGGGAGGGAGGGGGTTGATGAAGTGTGACATTGTGTGACAAGGGGGTGGGAGGGTTCTTAAATTTCGTGACGTCACATTTCAATATCTATTATAAGTTAACTGTTAAAACACAAACTTTAAACTATTACTATAAGTATGAAAAGTGCTGTAAATATTAACTTTTATTGTAAAGTCTGTATACTCTCATAAATAAATAAAGGAATAGTATCTTCTTCTATCTATAAATAGGGGTACTCCCGAAACGTACTATTTCTCTAATTGATTTTAGTAGGTGATTTTGAAAAATATAATAACAAAATCATGAAATGACCATACACTTATTTAATATAAGTAATCGTTTTTTGTTTTGTTAATTGATTTGATGTTAATTTTATTAAAATGAAAATATAACTGATTTCGAAACCGCTTTTATCATTCAATAATTTCTATAATTTCAAAATTTGTGATGTCACACTAGGGGGGGGGAGTCTCACAAATGTGACTAGCTGTGACAAGGACGGGGGGAGGGGCAAAAAATCTCGTAATTCGTGTGACGTAATTTATGGATGACCCCATGACCTTGAAACAGCTTTTATTTTTTTTTTCAATATTTTACAGAATATCTACTATAAGTACAATATATCTGTAAATAGTCAATATTCTCATAATTTCCCTAAGTAGAATTTAGAAACCTTATGCTAATGCTTATTTATTTGCCCTTTTCCTTTGCCATAAATAACACTTTATTAATTTACATTTACATTCATATTCATACAACTTTATATAAACAACATTTACAAATAATCGCATCTCTCGATCGATATATTTCCTTTTCATGTTAGAAGACCAAACTTCCTGATTTTATCTAGGGAATAAATGTGGGTTCTTGTAAATTTACCTAACACGAAGATTGAGTTTCGGGTAAAGGGTGTGGTTTCTCCAAGGTTTATTTGCATTGAAACTGAAATATTAAGGATCATGGAATAGTAAATGGAAATAGTCACGCGACAATTCAGCAAACATTTATTACTGTTATAGTCCTCTGTACATAGCATTATATATAAGCACGTAATAACACAATTAATTAAAAACATCTCATCATCATCATCAAAAAAACAAACATCACATTTTTTACTTTTCCTGCTGTATCCACACAGAGCATTTACAACATCACCCTTAAATAATTGGGGAAAAGCGATGATTGTGGAAGGTCCTGGTTCTGTAATCTCTTTGGAAGTGAATGATACTGGCGAATTTCTCATATATAGGAACACTACAAACGACCTTCTGTGACCTATTTGTCTGCGCCGTTACGGGAAATCTTGTGTCCAGTGTTGCCTGAATATGATTACACATTATTGCATGTATTATTAGTTTCTATAATATGTCGAATTGTATATGCATGTTTGATAATCAATTATAATATAATTTATAATTAATATAATTTTTACCGTGGGAGAGCCATGCTTCGGCACGAATTAGGCCGGCTCGACCGGAGTGATACCACGGCCTCACAGAAAACCGGCGTAAAATAGTAGTTGCGCTGTTTCGCCGAGTGAGTGAGGTACCGGACTACCACCCTCCCTTCCCCCTTATTCCCTTTTAAAAGGTCGGCAACGCATCTGTGACTCCTCTGGTGTTGCGGGTGTCCATGGGAAACGGTTATCGCTAACCATCAGGTGATCCGTTTGCTCGTTTGCTGCCCTATCCTATAAAAAAAAATTAATATATATCTTTCTTTATACAATATTAAGCGAATCAACATTCATTATATAAAATATATATAATTTATACGTTGCAGTATCAGATTTTGATACACTAAAGTAGGTAATCTAGTATTACATACGTAACTAAAACTGTTAGGAATTAGTTATTGTCAAATACCCGTCGCATATTAACAAAAGTGTCGTATTAATCGTATAGTTTGATACCTAATATATTTTGGTAATGCCGCACTCGGAAAGCTAGTATCAAAATAATGTGCATACGTTTAGTGTAATTTATGTAAATAAATATTTTAATACGAATTTCTAGACATGCACGCATTTCATTAGTTATTTAGTCACAGCACAGTTCAAAAGTAAATGGTAATAAATTACTAATTATTATTATTTTTATTTATTTAAAACTCATTCACTTTATACTATAATCTACAACAGAAATATTAAATGAACACTAGTACGATCGTCGTCTCAGTGGGTAACTATTTCTGCCGCAAAACAGCGCAGCGGTGTGAAAATGGTCAATCAAAGAACTATGTATAGTATATTAAAAATCGACAGCGAACATTGTAGTAACTTTCTCCAGATTGCAGATTTTTTGTGAAGAACACATGTTCTATAGGTGACTGTAGCCCGCTTCCCAAGTCTGCTACCCGTTTAATAGTAAATGGCTACCCATTTACTATCAAACGGTCGGTCAATATTCCCTTACAACTTTGAACTGAATAGGACTCAAAATAGAATTTGAATAGCATGGATTTTGAATTTTCAAACCTAAATTGGATGATTAATACAGTTATAAACCTGACCTTGGAGAGAGATTGGAGATGTTTCAAGCAATTTCGCGAAAGCAATTAAGATGTCCGTATAAGTAATTGATTAATATGAATCTAAGTCAGCTCATCAAAACTATTACCAGTAATCCGAATAGTTTAAATAAGAATCTGATAAATATTAAAATGTAACAAAATCGCAAGAAAAGGATTTATAACACGCTCATATATATATATTACATACTTCCGAAAAACAAACCTCCTTCTGGCGGGAAGAAATAAATACCTCTTTTTAGATATTATTGTGTATTTTTCTACAACAACACTACACTACAATTTAAGACTAATATTAAAAAAGCTTATTTAATTGGTATAAATTGATAAATAATTATAACAATTAACATTACACTTTGTATGCCAATTTTTGATACTGATCAATTATTTCAACCTACATTTCATAGTTTAAAAAATATCTAAATCATGTAGAGAAAGTTCTCCCAATTTCCGTGCAAGTGGTAGAGTCAGTTTGACCTTTATAAGTTCTTGTGAGGATGTATGTTGCGTAAAGATTTTTCTCCTTTATTACTTTTTTATATTTGAGTGTTAACAAGTCTGAAGTACAACTGATGTCACGAATTTAAGCCAGATAAAACCGAATCTACTAAGTGATCTAAAGCCAACGTCCTGTTGGCCATGTTATCGATTGCTTCATTCGCGTGCGGGTCGCGTCCGATGTTCCCGAACGAGATCAAGCATGCGGTCAGAAAATCTTCGCCTCACACCAATTATGGTTGTCTAACTACATAAGTCAGTACCAGACCTGGATTCCATTTCTAATCACAATTATTACGGCAATCACATCCAGCCTCTAGCAATCTAATTTAAGACAAGAATAGAAAGTACCTGGTAATAAATATGTAAACAATGTTGTCGTTTAATCATCGTTTGCAGTCATGTGCTCGTCATCCTCGATAAAGTGCACGCCCATCCGCGAGCAAATAAAGCATGATTACGTCTTCTTCCAGATCCAGCAAGCACTGAAGAGTAAACCATAACTTATACTGGATTGATTGTCACATGTTCTTTAGAAAATATAGGTTATAACATAATGCCCTGTGACATATATAATATCAATTTTTTTGTAAGCGTATATTATTTTTTACATTATTTAAAGCGTCTTAAAATCTTAGCATCTATATCTTCGTGAATATATACTGTAACATATTGTTTGATGATATTGCTTTTTATTAATTTGCATGTAACTCTTTTATGGTAAGGTAAAATATACAAACAAACAAATTGTTTACACATTTTTGTAAACAAATTTTCTGCCTGGTTTTATAAAAAACGTACCAATTCACTCTAATATCGTACACAACCCTAACAAACCCAATAACAGGTAACGAACGGAACGATAGAAATTTCATTATCCTTGTCTGTGTCACAAAAACTACGCCAGAAAACGTGCACTCATCCCAATATTCCCAACCCGGCACATTCACGCTTCTTCGATTGGAATTAGATGATACAACTTCAATAGGTTTTTCGGGAATAATCCTAATCATTGGCCAAACATATAAGATTTCGTGATCAATATAGTAAATTTGATTCACCAAAATTACCTTGCTCTCATTCAATTAGATTAGACCTTTCCTAATCTATTTATTCACTTCACAGCTAAAAATTTGTATATTTGCCACATATTAATTTATATGCAGTTCAATATTTCATATTTTTCAGCATTACTGCCCACGTAATGCTAAAAATCATAAGTATTTTCCGTCGCCCATAGCATAGCCAGCAACACGTCGTAGCAGCTTTACATTTACACTACAAAAACCACCACTATTACGAAGTACATAAGGTCAACATGTAAAGTTTGATATGCTGTTCTGTATACATGTGCATCCTGCGAGATTCGCAGTAAATCTGCAAACCCCATAAATAACCCCATATAACTACTAGTAGCTAGTAGGTACATTGCCACCTTGTAGTATAAGAGTAGGATGTATAGTCACGGTACTCAATATATGATGTCACTGCCAGCACTACCATATCTTATCCTTCGAGTCAGAACATAGTAATGTATGAAGTCTATAACACTCGCCATTCACAGCTTCTTTTATAATAAAGTACCAAAAATGTAATATTTTTTTAACATTGTTTCGGCAATAGGAATCCACGCATACCGAGCTTAATTTATTCCTATACTTATGTACTATTTATTTAAATAAATATATTTTGATTCCCTATGACGGGACTTTCAGTGTTACCGGCTCCGGGACTATAAATTTATTAATTGATATGATCTTCATATCAAAGATATTGTCATGAATAAAGGCTATTAATAACTAAGCGAATGTCAACTGGAGACAGTATTTATTGAGACATGTCTAGTTGTCATCAAGCACACTTTATTTATTAGCATTTTTCTTTAACTTTAAAATTTATTTATGAAATTATGTTGTATAATAATATTGTAAGTAATGCTATTCTCGAGTATACTATCCCAATTTTCTATCGTGTGTAGTCTTTTTTTCCTTATTCCCTTACACATACAAAAAGGATTGTTGTTTTAAACTAAAATCGGTTTTGATATCTCGATATTTATATATATTGATTATTGACTTCTGAGTATGCCTGTAGTCTGTACATGTGTTATTATTTGGCAGGGAGTTAAATCGTTAAAATTTCTCAATTTACATACCCAATACCACTTTTACAAATTCAACCAATTTATGTTTCTTATCCATTTATTATGCTTCTATTAATATTAATAATAAAAAGTTTTACTTCTATATTTAGAAATCAAGAATTATTAATCGCCTGTTGAATTTAATTGTTTACAAACCATTTTCGACTAAGCAAATAAATATATTTTCCTTGGAAATATGCACGAAGTTTCTAATTGGTACTTAGAACTCGAACGGTCTTATGACGTTCTAATACAAACTCAACTCGCTTCGTCAAAATAAATTTATTGTTCAAATTATAACCAAATTAAGCCAAAGAAATAATATCTCACATTATATTGTTAGAATAATCACCTTACATTAACAATTAAAATGGAATATTTAATTTTATTATGTAAATCAGAATTACTTTGCAAAATGTGTAATAAATTTTCAAAGATTTTTGAAATAGCTTTAGCAATTGTTAAATCAGCATTTCTACTTTCTCTATTTCTAATTTAAATTACTATGTATTTATATAACTTAGACAAAAAGTAATGTTTAGGACACTTTACTTTATTCAGGATACTTTATTAGTATTTATTTCAAACTAACTTATATTTAAGGTAGCCAGGTTATTAACTATCACTGAATCGAAAAATGTTCTAATTTTTGGGACCGTCTTCGCAACATACTATTAGCGTATATTATATTTCTTCACTATCCCGTAAAAAATACAATGAACCAAGATTACCAGTAATGTACTAGAAATATAACAATCGAATCACATTCTTAGGTATCCATATATGTATTAGGTCCATAGATCCATAAAAATACCGACTCTAAGGGATAACCACTTGCAACCGACTACCAACGATATTAAGATCCTTACGTATGAATAACGGCTGAAACTCATTGTTTAGAAAGTAAACTGAACTGAAAAAACACTATTCCACTTGATCGTTTCTTTTGTTTGTTTATTGAAATAACCTCACAAAATGTCTTTATTTGTGTATGATGCATTTATATTGTAGCATCAGACTTTTACATCGGTGTATTGATCTTGAATTGCTCAAATACCATAACAAGATCTATGTTCGCACGAAAAATATATCTAATGTAATAATTTTCTATAAGAGGTGAATTTTAAATTGCAACTTAATATTTATAGTAATGGTAGTCTCAATCAGTTTGTCTAGTAATACCTTTAGCAGTATCTTGCAAACTACATAGTTACAGAAGATTTTGAAATAAACTTTTTCAGTGTCTGCCAGGGAGAAAATCACATAGGTTTGAAACAGGTTTACAATAATAACTAAAAGTACATGAATAGAAGAAACTACAATAATAAATAACTCGTAAAATGGTGGTAAATAAATAAATCAAAAACCCAAGTGGTGGAAAATTCTAATTCATTCTGGAAATTACATAAAAATACTTGATAAAAAAAACGTAATATATTTTAATTTAAATCGAATCACATCAACAACTCATAACCAATGTTTACAAACATGAATATAAAAACATTTCACATTCATAGCCAAGAACCATGTGCGGACTAAGTATAAAATATTTAATAAGCTAAGTTAAATATTTCATATACCGTGCAAAAGTTCCTAATACAGAAACTTGAAGCTCTTACGTGTTTGCTCAAAATTTGCTATTTGCTCGCCTAACTTGAAACTTAATTATTTCGTTAGATAACTGAATAATGTCTTTGGTGGTCCTGAAGCTTAACTCAAATCATTTCAAAATCAAACAAACTCAAAACTTTTGTATATTATTGAAGTAGAGTATATGCAATTTCATCGCTACGACAAATGGTCTAACAAGTACCATTCAAAAACAGGAAGACCTCATAATGCCATTCGAGCCAGAGATATTTAAAACAAAGTTTACGTTAACTAGGAGAAATTTTCAACAAAATAACAATATAATTTTGTGTTAAATTGTAGGTATTGTGTAAATAAAGATAACGCCAAACAAAAAATACTAAGGTACAAACGAAAGGATTGCCCGGTAAATGTGGTAGAGTACATTGGGTGTGCGTCCCCGACCTAATCCCCCAGCTACTTCTGATCCACATTCCTCCCATTCTGAGTTAGTAGTATCCAACCGCCCACATTTCACCTCAAAAATCAACATCAACAAATCCTATAGCTTAAGCTCACCCGGAACCTCTCTTTTTTACTAGTACTCTTCCACCAATCTGCGGTTTGATGACATTCAACTTCCCGAATTCAGTTTGGATTCCAAATAGGACGCAGTATTCATTGTGAATGTTAATTTTGAATCAGCAACCTCAATCTAGAACTAACCTACCTTCACTTTGTCTATTAGTGTCTAGTGAGACATAAAAACTATTATTAATGATAATGAATATCTTAATGTACTGACATGTACATATTTTCTGTTTAGTATTTCATTGGTTTTTATTTCCGTAAACATTTATGTTAAAAGCGTCTTAAAACGAAAAAGTATCATTTTCCTCTTAATAACATTATAATTTAAATATATTGTAATAGCCAATCTATCAAATTCTCTCATATAGTTAATTAAGGACACTTAAAGTAGTATATCTTAAAAGATCTGATAACTAAATGATTGGCGTCCAAAAACTTCTCTTCGTTCGTAAAGAATACCGAGTCCTATATTTCCTAAGTTTAAATTAAATATAAAATTTAAGGTTATTCAGAAACTTTACTCTTCTGTAGACGTTAATTTCTTAGAATAATTGGGGTATTACCATGGTTTGTTTCAATATCTTAATTTGCAGAGTGAAAAAGTTTTAAAAGAATAAGTTCCCAATGAAAAAGTTGTACGGGCCTCTTTTTCACTTTATTCTTTGAAAATATTAGGTCCTTACCGGAAAATTGCTGTTTATTTCTTTTTTTCATTTAAGATCTTGACACTGATCTTTAAATCACAAGTTGATTTCGATTTTCAAATTTTACATGTACATTCATCTAACGAAGAAAGAAGAAATCAGTAATATGTTACAAAGTACTCGTACTTATACTATCAGAAAAGATATTGTAGCTCTTAATGTTGCACCTTATGTTTAACTACTATCCAGTACTTGAGATCATCGAGTCGTAATAGAAATATTCAATAAAATTTTGCATTTTCCTTTCTAGGAATTAAAATAATTTGCTACTCTATTAAATATTGACACATGTATGTAAATATCAAACCAACCTCCAGAAATTTTATTTAGTTCACATAGAAAATATTCTTGGAACTTTTTGGATTCATTGAAACAATCTAAAAAGGATTGATAGTTCTAGATAAGTCTCTATAGACTTATACCAACGGATCAATAACAAACAACAATAATAAAGCTATAACATATTAGCAAAACTATAAAAAAACTATTCAAAAACTGTAAAGAATTATAGAAATTAGGCGTAAAAACTTGTTATATACAAGTTTTTACAAGATTGTAAGTAGTAGTTTGCTTTATAATTCGCATTTTTTTTAAAGTTAAACACTTACTTATGATAACGAATACAATATTTTATTTTATAACAAAGCGACAGTTTGTGGACACCTCAGGGGCTTGTATTTTAATTTCCCACTTTGCTCGGAGATGCGATGAAAATTTAAAACAAAGGGACAAAGATTACATTTGAATTGGATTTTTTCTTATTGTCTCATCTTTTAATCAACATTTTAAATAAACTATGTGAACACAATTTGTTACGCTCTTAATGCTAATTTCCAGTGCAATAACAATGTATAAAAATTGAAATTAAATTAGTAAAATAAATGTAAATTAATATCGGAAACCAACACATACTCTAGTAATGTTTTTCAGATGTGTGGTAATAAATTTTCTGGACTTTACAATGCAACTTTTCTAACCAACTTTAACTTCCTGTACCTTTATACGCATAAAATATAGCAAAAGTTATTTTGATATATTAGTTTTTAGGGTGCGTCTCATAAATGATGTAAGCGGAGTGTCAAATTCAAAATTGCCAAACGTTTATTTCTTTTTACAAATAAACAACAATCTGGCTAGTATAAGTGCCAAGGCTCAACAACTTTTAATAAAAAAAAAGCATTTTCCATGTTTTATTTTCTTAATCCAATAAAAAAAATCATTGTTATTCTGTATATTTGCAATTTTGAATTTCGCACCGTATTTCGCCTGTAAGTCACACAGGAGTTTTGCTTTATAATTAAAAATTGACAGAATAGCCATATTTACATTCACGTAGATTGAATATCTCTATTATTAAGTAGTTCAAATACTGTACCGATTGCTCGTGTGATTAATTCACCATACGCTATCGCTCTAACATGTCGTCAACATAATTATCATCAGACATTAATAGATTACGATGGGAAACATAAGGTGCTGTTAATACACCATAAACAAGACATAAATATCCAAGCTCATTAAAAAATAACAATTTATTGAACACGTTAGTTGTTTTCCGATTTCTCTCGCTCTTTTCAAATAACAACAATTTAGTTTCCTCAATTATCTGAAACGTAAATATGTACCAAATTGCAGGAACTACGACAAATAGAAATCATGCTAATATTTATACATTTTTAAAAAATGATAAATTAAACTTTTTACGTCGCTCCACTACACCACAATAGCTTTTAGATGACAAAAGCAACGAAACAGCAGCGCCTGTGTCATCAACGACGTCACTTTTGTATATGTTTCCATTATTATTGACCCTGTGAAATGTGATGAATGAACGTTATCTTATTTTATAGATTTATATTGACAAACAAACAAACTACCTACCTATCATTAGGTCGGTAGTTTGTTTGTTAGCTACAATCGTCTATAGTATATTTACGTAAAAGTCATAACAATACTGAAACCCCACGAGAACCACAATATACGTTTCCCAACTTGCAACATAAGTTATAAAGTTACCTAGTAATTTTACTTACTAATTTAATAAGTTAAATAAATTATAACTTTTCATTGGTTTCAGTAATCAACAGCACCATCCGGCGGAGTATTCAAGCAGTGGAAGCGAGATAGTCATCCCTCCACATGCCGACAATACTCTGCAGTCAGCAGAAAGGTATGATCCAACAATATAAACTGTAGGAAAGGAGAACTTTTTTTGTCATTTGTATTCTTTTTTGTACCGACTTCAAACCTACAATGTTATTTTTATACCTAATTGGTAACCAGCACACTGATATAGGGAACTAGAACATTTTAAACAAAATAGCAAACATCGAAATATAATTTTAATTAGTAATCCAACTAAAAAGGGAACGACTAAGTAATTGTAGAAATGTTTTGCGCAGAAATTATTTTTGAAGCACATCACCTCCCCTTATTGATTGTTTTTTATTTACGCAGCGGTAAACCTAACATTCACACATTTCGTACGAACCATTATTGCTTTTCTATGTAGGTATGTTCACACAGCGCGTGTTTGTGTACCTCCTACTACGAGCACGCATAAAATAAGTATTTCTCGTAGCAACCGTACCCAATACAGTTCCCTATGTAGGTTATATTACCTATAAATATGATAGAAGTTTCTTATGTAAACTAAAAACATTAATTAACAAAAAAATATTGCGTCTTAAGTATTGATTAGTTATATATATATATATATATATATATATATATATTATATATATATATATATAATATATATATATAACACTACTATCACATAGGGACATAGTCTCAAAATAAAAGGTCAGGACTAACATAGGTCAAATAAATTACACAGAATCACAGTAATAAATGAAATCAAAGTTAAAATATGTTTTACTTATCATTGGGCTTTACAAACACATGTTTACATAAAGACCTTTAAACGTGTTAACACAATGTGTTTTTAAAACGTATTAAGAAATCGCAATAATAAACGAATCGAATTGAATAATAAAATAAAAATGCCTGTTGCTTGTTGCACAACGAAAGCTACTATAACGTTTAAAATCCACCGTAACTGCTCTTCAGCAAGGATAGACGTCTGCCATTTGTTAAATCCCACTACAATCTGTCAAGGGATTAGCCACCTCGAACGCTAGCGGGCAAAATAACTTCCAACATTTCTACGGTAAGAAAAATACGTACACATTTTGTAGTGAAAATGTGATATGGTTTTATAAACTTTCTTAGCGTCATATAATAATCAAAGAAACACGATCATTACTTCAAGTAGTAAACAAATTCATACTTCATGATTTATTTATTCATTTTGACTTATAAAGATATGAGTCTCCTACGGGAATGACTATTCGCTTAGATTTTAAAATACACAGTAGCATTAAACATATTACATTTTTTATGTTATCGTGTACTTATCTTTTACGTCTACTTAGTGTAGGTATTCCTGTGCGCCAGTTCACTGAGTACAAAGACTTATTTTAATATTGAAAGACACTTGAAAAACTTAAAAGGACTCTGTAGAGTCAGCGACATTGGAACTCACATAAAGCTCTATACAAGTTGAATTAAAGCAGTCATTCTACGCCAAACATCGCATCTAGACTCAAAAAATAATGTTACGTAGGTAAAAATAAAAGTTAAAACATAAACCAATTTGAAGGTAGCCTAACGAGCGCCACCAATATACATGCGCTAACAACAAGCTAGCCAGTTTGACGTCATTTTAAAACTAGGTCATATGTTCGATTCCACGATAACTGCAAAAATATATATTAATACAGGGCGCAAAAGCGACCTCGCAGCACGCAACGTAACCAGTGGTGCACTTTGCATGACATCCGCTCTTTTAATCGATGTTCACATTCAAAATTATGTATTTTACATTAGAAATGTTTTAGTAGCTACAAAAAGCTGTATTTGATTTTCTACTATTTTAATTATACTATTCTATAATTTTATACTATTATTACAGTGGCGGTTACAAGTTTTTATTAAATTATTCCAACATTTACACATATGTATTTTAAAAACTGACGTTATTAAGAAATAATTTAAAACTGTAGATAGTTAACATTTAATGAAAAAAAGCTCTGTTATGTAGTCATAAAGCGTTTAACATTATGTCAATCTCTTTATTTTCTGTATTAGACAAAAAATATTACATTCTATTATTCTATTAATTTATTTATTCTATTAAAATGGTTTTTTTTTGTGATTATACGATTTATGTAAGGATCTGTCAAAAGTACAGTTTGATGCTCTACATTGAAACATGAAATCATATTTCAAATAAAAGTAGGCGCAATAACAGAGATAACGACATCGTCATAAAAGCTTTCTCAGGGGTATTTCGAAATTTCATCGCCAAGTTTAATATCATTAAATATTCATCATAATACAATAGCGTCCCAGGGACAGTGTTAGATGCGGAGAAGTTAAAACGAAAGTTTATACGGGCACTTTATAGTCGAGCTGAAGTTTCGGACAACTCCTGTTCGGTCTAATACCGCTTAACTGAGGTTTACTTTCAACTAAAATAACGTTATTTCTCTCAATCATATAAATTAGAATCGCCAGCACAATGACAGATATTCTGAATCCCTTATTTTAATATAACATTGAAACTAACAATTAAGTCCTGTATAATTAGGCGCCCAACGTGGGGCCATAAACCGTTGTCCATTGCGAGAGTTATTTTTAACATACTCGTATTATTAAAGTGATATATTTCATATTTACAAAATTTATTTAGTTAATTTATTAACATTTTATTTATATATCTCTAATAATTTCAAGGTGTTCTGTAAAGCATACTTAACACATTCACTGCTTACGAGTACAAAATAAATAAAAAATAATAGCTGGGAACCAAAACTTTTAAGGCGAATTTTGATTAAGTACATGTAAATGTTTGAAAATATGGATAAATGTATATTTTTTTTATTATTTCAATAAAAAAACACATTTTTCGGATCCGAGTGGTGTTCGGCACCCAGGATGCTGTGTGCCGAACACTCAGATCGGTTTACTGACTACTAAAAAATGAACGGGACGCTCGCTCGTATCCGAGTGGGAGGCGCCGCTAGCTATGGCCCCGGCCTACTCGGGCTCAAGTGGGGAGTACGGAATGTGTTAACGTTTACTTTAAAAGGAGCTATATGTTCTTCAGTATGCAAATTGATTCACGTCACTTTACGTCAAATGCGAGAAACACGATATTGCTGCACTTATTTATGAGATCTTATTTTTTATACATAAAGCTACTACCTCAAGAATCTTACTCTCCTCAGAAAAGTTGTAAAAAGCATATATAACATGAGTTTCATATGGTTTCAGATTGACTTGACAGCTTATGAAGAAAACTCTATGGATCTTCTTCGATCGATATATATTTGCTTGCATTTCGTTTTATAAATGCTCAAATTTTATTCCTTTTTAGCTGGTTATGTTATTTAGGTAGTACTTGTTGTAGATGTTACGTGTTGATAATGATGACATGTGGATCTGAAACATAGTCACTTACAATGTGCTTAGGAAAGCTCAAAGGCAATGGAGACTGTGTTTGGGGTTTTCGCTTCTCTGAATTAGAAATTATGAAATTCTGTCAGAGCAATAGGATAGGGTACATTAGTTGAAGAAATGATTGTTGGTGTGGACGGTTCTCCGGCTAGGAAACGCAGCGAAGTTGGCCGACCAAAAAAATGGATCAACCAATTGGTGAAGCGCATGAAAGCGCCAATGAAATCAACCAGCGTTGGATCATTTGGGAGGCTGTGGGGAGTCTCACAGCTGAAATAATTAATGATGATAATGTTAGTTCGATCGAAATCAACATTTAAGAAGTTTAAATAATAACATGATACGCGCTATAATGTACATTAGTATTATAAAAAGGTTCGTCAATCGATTTGATTGAACTATATCATTGTCTTTTTGGTAAAAAATCTTTTCTTCATTCAGTAGGACAATTACAACTTTTGGCATTTTTAATTGAATATCTAGAGATGTTGAATATTTCCAGTTAATATTAAATGCATGCAGCGAGCACAGTTCTGTATTTGTGGGCGTAACGTTATATCTTAAACAAATTGATTAAGTTAGAAAATGCTCATTTTTCTAATCCAATCCTAAATCCGTATTGTTGATGTATATTCTAACATAAAAATAAAAATAATTGGTATAGTTAACAAGATACAGCCAGAAATGATAAGTATCATTTTCCTGACATCACAAAACCAAAACTATGAAGACATTATCTAGTTTAATAAAATTTTATATTTATATATACTACCACTACCATAGCCGAATAAGAGAATGCTCTAACTGTTATTCGCATCATTTATGAACTACCCACCTCTCACATAATAAAATTTTATTTCAATTCTATTAATAAAATGCTGATATGGGATTATAATATTCAGTCTGGATATATGGATGGATACATGTCTAAACCCGCCTTCGTAATTTTAAAAACAAGATGTTTGCAAAGCTGAAGTCTTATTGTCTTATTTCAGATGTCCTAATATGGGTTGGTCATGCGTGGTGGCACGCGTCGTGGCCTTCGTCCTCATGCTTACCAGGGTGGCTGCGTTGACCTCCGACATGTAAGTTCGTCCGAAAATTCCTTAAAAACTACTAATATCATATCATCAATATTGTCAAAAATTAGTTTTTAAAATGCAATTATATATTTTCCCGTTGTAAAACTTTCACTATTATCTTCTCCGGGTATGAAAATGTCCTTATACAGACTTTCATCAAAATCAGTTAGCTTCTGAGCTAGCTAGTTAATAACTAGTTTCTGAGCTGACTCAAATAAAAACTTTCATATTTTTACCCCTTTAGGGTAAAATTTTTACAAATTTAGAGTGTCATATTTATTTATATCTAACGAAAAATCAAAATAAATATAAGTATAAACTAACTTTAAAAATTACGTACTTTCCATAAAAAATTTGAACCCGTTGTATTTCTTTTTTGCATTTATAAAGTAGCATTTTTTTTTGTTCCCCCTGAGGAAAATGCATTAAGTTGCATACCCCGGCTGTGGCGAGCCAGCGGTTATGTGAGGCTCTACTCCCCAGAAGGGGGAGGCCTACCCACTAAAAACCTCAGGAATGGCCTTCCTCAGGCATGTAGGGAGCCCCCGGGAACACCAAGCTACTTCCGGGAACCCCCAGCCTCCGCTCCCCCGCCGATACAGGGGAGCCCTCCTCGGGGGAGACTACAATACCTCCCCCGATCTCCACCACCGACGACGCCCCCCGGCCACGGAAGGGTCGTGATCCCTCCCGGGTCGCCGTATCCGCGGGTGCGATTTCTTCGCGCCCGCCGGCGACCCGCGGCAGCGCCGCAGCTGAGCTACCGAGCCCGGCGCCGCCTCCTTCGAGCGGGATCGGCTATCTCCCGACCCCGCTCGGCGGCCTCCTTCTGGAGCATCACTGCTTCACAGAAGGAGGCTACAGCCCTCCAACCTCCCTCGTCCGCCAGCATTGCCGCAATCAATGCCGGCGGAGACAGATCTCGCCCGATCTCTGCGACCAAGGCTCGGCGCTCGGAGGCCCACGCGGGGCACTCCGCCAGCGTGTGCTGGGCCGAGGTCGAGGTCGGAGTGGTGGCAATGTGTCTATCCCTCCTGTCCTATTCGACACAGATACTCACCGAAGCAGCCGTGCCCGGTGAGTATCTGAGTCAATCGGTAGGTGACCTCTTCTTCCCCGTGGAGCCATGATTCGAGGCGCGGGAGTACGGCACCGAGGGCCCGCTGGCGCACGCAGATCCGTAGTTCGAGCTGCGCACGCCAGGCCGCCACAGTCCGTCGGTGCCACTCCCGCTTAGGCACTTCGTGCGCGGGTTCCAGGGCGCTCCCCCCATCGCTCCCCCGGTCGACACGCCACTACGCATACGTCGCCGCATATATATCGGCCAGGATGTCGAATGGGGGGGATTATAAAGTAGCCTATGTAACGACTTTAAACTATCTGTGTACCAAATGTCATTGGCTTACTAATTTTGTAGTGAAAGCAGGAGAGATAGACAGAGTTATTTTCGCATTTATAAAATTATTATGGATTACATGGTTTTGTAAAAAAATCTAGTTAAATTAATTATTTCCGTCATGAAAGCTATGATATACTGCACCACAGTAAGCAATCCCAGTCATAATAAAGTGGTGATAAAATATGTGAGCAAGACTGTAAAGGGCGCCGAACCGATGGTAATGTGGTGGCCGAGTGCAGCCGATCAACCGTGAAGTTCCTCGCTCCATTTATAGGCCCTCGAGTTTAAATTGTACCTGAAACATCCAGGGGTGGCACTGTAATATCTTAATTTATATGATTTAACAAGACTGCTTTCATACAAATACTGTGCAGAGTCATGTTATTTATATGAACCAAAATATTCGACTCGGATTGAAATGATTGTGTCCATTCCGAGGCGAATATTTTATTTCATACAAATAATATTATAGATATTCGATATATTATATACAGATATTTGTAAGCTTTTTCTTATTAATACATTTCATTTGCTTTTTTTTATATACAAAGTGATACATTAAAAAATATATATATTATTGGGTAGACGACATTTTTTTTAAATTCAATATATAACAAGAGTACTCATTTAAGTGAGAAATATTGTAGAACTAACAGTACACCAGCACCTATTACTTTTGAAGATACATACATCGACCAGTTTGCGGCGCTGTCGCGGGTCGCTCAAAAAGTAAACTCGTCAAATTTGTATGAGCGTATAAACAAATTTTAAAATAACTTTGTTATTTGTACGTTTATAGGTATGCTTTCTACATAAAAAAAATGTTACATTTAATGTGAGAATGTTCGTTTCATTAGAATTAGGTACGTAAATAATAAAGCTCATTTTTTAGAAATCTAAAAACAATATAAATTAATAATTAAACTGAAATTTCTTATTACAAATTATAGTATAAAACGGCCATAATCAGTTGTAGTCGTCTACCCTGTTGTCACGTGAAGAAGTAGACACATTTTCGAGCTGCCGCGAAAGTTATTCAAAGAGAACTTCACAATAGCAGACCTATTCTTAAAACCAAATTAAATAGAATTTCACGACAATTAACTATTAATAAAAGTCTTAACTATATAAAAACTCATGCAGCTGAAACAGATTATTCATTTCGCACATTAATCTAAAACACATAAATAATATAAGGACACATTGTCCAAATCCATTTCTCAAATATAATATATAACCGGATTGATGAGTTATCTGCTCCATGAGTCAGAATCGCAACACTTATATTCTTTACGACAGTATCGTAACAAAGCAGAATCTAATACATAACTGCAATATTTGTTACAGCACTCTTAAACTGTCACACTGTTAAGCCGGACTGGTTTTGTTGGGTTGCAGCTACAAAAGCATTTAACTATTTAACTTGGACGCAATATAGGAACTTTACATATTTCTAGTTACAAACATAAAATTAGGTTAGAGTAATTTTAATTAAACTTGATTATATTTTTACATTGCCTTAGCTCCGGTGTTGCTGAATTTACCTAACTCCAACAGAAGGTAGATAGTTTATTTGTAATTGAATATTCGCTTTATTCAGACAAGTGAATCAGATCAGCTTGAATATTCATTGAAACTGATAATAGATATATTTATCTACCTTTGGTTTTTTAGTAACTATAGAGCAAAGGTTAGATGTAGGCATCATTGCATAGGTCACTTCTCAGATTTATCCACATTGAAAGCCGGTTTATTATTTAATTATTTCACATTGTGCCTTATGTGTTCAAATAAGAATTGAAAAGTTAGACATTTAATTTTATTGATTAAATGTTTGTGATTTATAATAAATATTTCAAAAACGTTACATTATATAGTAATTGTTGGAAATAACCTGATTTGTAAATAACCTGATATGTGCATAAAAATAAATGAAATAAAACCTCAACTGTTAAAATAAATGTAAATAAACCAATACTAATGTATGTGAATGTCAATTAAATTAGTGAAGTGTCAATATATCAAATGGATTGTGATTTAGTTTAAAAATGACAAAGTATTAATGGTAAATCAAATCAATTTGTAGATACTATATTCATCTAAATTACGAAATGTTATACCATTTTTATCAGATTGGGTACGAATGTGGATGTACGTTAACTACATTATTTAAGTTACATAAAAGTTATGAAAATAAAATGATGTTAATGGATTGTAAATGAATCAAATGAAACGTCTAAAATCAACTAGGCATTATGTCTACGATTGAGTTGAATCTTCATCCACCGAATGTACTTCACAATAAACAAGAATATTATTATTATTTAAATAATATATATACTTTGTACCCGATTCTCCCTGCTTCCTTAAATTTTGGAATACCAGACCCATGATGGGACACATTGCATACTTAGTTGCAGGACTGACGGTCAAAGCACTTTACTTGCTGCTCCAGTATGCGTACTATGTACTTTGCGGTTATATAGAACAACTTAATGACAGAAACTTCTGTACCATTTCTAAGTAATATTTTCTATGAACTACTTGTTCGTCATTTTCTTAAAGGAGTAACCAATACAAAATTGGGTACTAGAAAAATAGTTGATAAAAGAATGTAGTATTTTCGACGACACGGTCACTTATAAAAAAATACCATCACCATCTTTAATGTTTTAGCTATCGTCTTAAATTTACATAAAAAGTAGATTTCGTCCCCTAATGGTGTCATATAGTAATTAACACTTCGTAAGAAATATTTATAACGTTAATTTAATGCCTTCTTTAACAAATATAAAAAAGGTAACTTTCTTAATGAATTCCATTTAATCTTGCACATTTATTACAGCTGAAGACCATTACGGCACCTGCCTTAGTCGCAATGTTGTGTCGGTGAAAACTATTAAGATCAATTTATAATATGTAATTTATTATTAAATTACATTATCTAATTATTTAATTCTTTAACAAAATATAGTTAACTTGAACAGGTCACAAGTAAATTTGAGTCCACAACATACCATCCACCAGAATCCCATTCCACTTGTATAAAATGATATCACTTACAGAATGACTTAAGAAGGAAATGCTGCTCTGCTTCTCATTGCACCATAAAACCACATATCTTAAGATAGGAAATCCTGTATAGGATTTCCTATCTAGAACATTACTTTCCTAGAATCAACAAAACCCGTCAGTTTCGATTTTGTTGTCGAATGTACATAAGACTATGTTTTATTTCATTAAGATATCTTAACATTCGCTTAGATGCTCCACCAAGATAGTGAAGTAACTTAGATATTCTAGGCTAAAACTATGACGAGCCATGTTAAAAAGTAAGGTACATAAGACTATCGATGACCTGTTAATTTGGTATTGCTTTATTACAACAACAATCTATCATATTAAATATATTCAGCAGCTTAACAAAGCGGTCTAAGCTTCTTAAACAGTTCTGATTATCTATGCATATATTCGTAGCTGAAAATTTTTAACCTGCCCAAGATCTGTCAATTTAAATTTCGAGGACCAGATTTTATTTGTTATTATTGGAAAAATAAAAATATATTTATTTAAAATTCGCCTTTACAGTCACTTATCAACCACATTAACCTTGTACTTGTACGTGCATATAAGGAAATGACTCTACACCTATTTTGAAATTGGGAATTTCGTAGACGCCAGTTTGTATGTTATGTGTTCCGTTAAATTACGGCCACGTTATGCCTCATATAAGTATCATAAATTCACATTCGTTTGCAATCCGTGTCCGTATCCGTGACCGTGTCTTTTAAAGATGCGTGAACTTTCAAAGCCTCCTAATTGATATAAATTATTATTGTAGCTTACATCACGCGTCATAAGGCGTGGCCTGTAATTCAACGCGTACAGGCCATTTAAGCAACATTTAATGAAAGTGTGCGTGGAGTGTACCAACTGGGTCTAATCACTATCTGCACCACGAAAAATGCAGCCAAAGACTACACCCAGTTGGTACAAATGCACAGAAACTATTGTCATTAGTGATCAAAACGTTTGTGCCCTATTGCATTTCGATTTAGGTGGTAATGAAAACCGGGCTATGGAAGAGACTTCGATCACCTGCCTTCTCAAAGCCTCCTGATTGATTTAAACACCCAAAAAAGCTGACCAATATTGGTGCGAAGAGAGCAACATTGGTGTGAACGGCTAAGGGAGGTGTGTCTGTGACAGCGATCGAGACAAATTATTATTATTCTTTTTCAATTAAATACCTTAACTTAAAAGAGAAGAATTTCCGGACGTATTCCTGCGGTGTCAGATAAATAATCACTGTTTTTTTTTATAATTTTGCAACTATTCTATTTATAAGAATAGTTTGAGAACAAATAATTTTATTTATTAAGATCTTTGATGATACTGCGACAACTATTGTCGTTGAATTACAAATATTAAATGTTGCATTAATTTGTATTAATATAAATATAATATATATATATATATATATATATATATATATATATATATATATATATGTGTGTGTGTGTGACATTTTTATATAGTGGTCCAGATTAAAAGGTCAGTACTCAAACCAATGAGTCGCAAATCACATCACAAGTTAATAATAATTCTATTTATAAGAATAGTTTGAGAACAAATAATTTTATTTATTAAGATCAAATTTGATGATACTGTGACAACTATTGTCGTTGAATTACAAATATTAAATGTTGCATTAATTTGTATTAATATAAATATAATATATATATATATGTGTGTGTGACATTTTTATATAGTGGTCCAGATTAAAAGGTCAGTACTCAAACCAATGAGTCGCAAATCACATCACAAGTTAATAATAAACTTTTCAAAGTAAATAGTTTCTATATTATAGAGGAATAAATCAAACAAACCAGCATTTACCCTACATCACAGACACTAGTCCTGCCAGATGAGATATATGCAGAGGGATATCACTGAATATAAATAAAATTAATATTAATAAGGTTGAGAACTGCTCGCTCTGTTGATACAATATTCTTTGCCATCTGCTTAAATTGCTTACAGTGTATTTATTTTTCAGCTTCGCCGCGGGAAAGTCGGACAAAGAGATACTGGATAACCTACTGAAAAATTCCCGCTACGACAAAAGACTGCTTCCGCCCGTAGATGGTAAATATGTGCAATTTCATATTTTTATCGTTCATTGTGACCGTGTTAATATGCATTATACATAGCAGATTGAGTTGCGATGTAATCAACACATTATCCTCTGCAGATTGATTTAAGTACTAAATATTTAATATTATAGTTGTTTATTTAAATTTACTGTATGCCGTATATGCTACGTATTTATTGCTATTAACGACTGCGATAAAATTGACGAAATACTTTTGAAAACATCCTTTTAATTTATATTTCAGCAAAATAATAATTAATTGATTTTTGAAGTTAAAAACTTTATTTTTTCTTGCTTTATACTAATATACATAAGTCAGAGCCATATAAATAGCAACACTTGAAAATTAATCCAAATATCACGTTATTATAATAATGTTATACAAAACACGTATAGTTGGTATATGCCTACTACCATTAAACCCCTAATTCTGTGTTGCATTTTTCATTATGTTTGATATAAATTAATAATATTTAATGCATGCATAATGATTTGATGAATTCTAACAAAACTAAGGTAAATAAATCTTTTCCAGTTTTGACCAGTTAAACTAAATGAGTAATACCATTACAGATCCAGAATTCTGTTGTGGTCTTACATCACCCAACGACTCTCTGGCTCAAAATAGGGTCGGACTGTCCTCGCTACGGCCTCGCTCGCACAACCGCGGTGCGTTGTGTTTCATGTTTATGAAAAGAGACATCCCTCCTCCGCCACTTAGCATACTTATTTACTCATTCCATGGCGTCTTTATGTTGTTTTGCAAAGGCATCGCACGCATCTCCAACATTTTATGTCACGCAATGTAGATTTGCTTTTATTTTCGTAACGATTTTTGTTCTTTACGTAAAATTTTATTTCTGCACTTCTTGTTGATGTTTAGAGGTATTATAGATGAACGAATCTGTAGTATTTTGAAATAAAGATAAAGCTAAGAAATAAATAACCTAATAAAGATGTAGGTATAGATGCTAGTTAAGAATTTATTCGATATTCCTTCTTTAAATATGTATCACTGACAATGTTCATGTTGCTAGTTTGTTATTTTTATGCTTTATTGATTGTAATAAGTTATCTCTTTTCACAAACATCAAACACAATTTCCTCGCTGCGTTGGTCGCCATTAAATCCTCACATTGTCATTTTTCCTTGTTGCAAAGTATTACGATTGATTGATAATTACTTTCGTTGTTATGCCTTATAAATATGTTAAATGATCAGCATCAAAGTTAAAATATCAGAATAGTTCATTAATATTTAAATACCGCAAACATTTTTAGTACGCAGGAAAAGAATTAAATAAAAATCATTCGAAAGATGTCACAGCCATATTTTGTGATATACCATTACATGTTGTCTTTAATTCAGATCTTTAATTTATTGAGGTGCTTTTTATGAACAATTCATAGATAGTAACGACAAAAAATGAAATTAAACTTCCACTTGTCTTGATGAGTTAAATCACCTGAACTGATAACAGACCACCGCAGCTTTATAAATTGCCTTTATATAATATGACATATTATTAAAAATGGCTTCGACATATATACCTACTAGATGATTGGCACTATTTATTTTATCAGCATGTTTTGTGTGTTGCACTATGTCGTGCTATTAGACTATGGATTATCGAATTTCCCTTCATTTTCAGGTGTCCTCACCGTTAATGTTAGCGTGCTACTTCTTAGTTTAGCATCTCCTGACGAATCTAGTCTTGTAAGTGATTCTTTCTGTTGTCTAATACAATTACTTTATTTTTATGCTAGATCTAGTTAAGTATCTAATTCGATTTTATCATTAGTACCAATTAGATTTTGTTTACATTATATAGGTGTATACATTTTGTTTACGCTTTTAATATATACCTAAAGTTATAGAATTATCATGGACTAGAGTGTTATAGTCTTTATCAATGCCAACTTATATATATATATATAATATATATATATATATATATATTATATATATATATATATATATATTATATATATATATATATATAATATATATATATATATATGTGTGTGTGTATATATATATATAAACATAAACGATGAATAAAATAAGTTTTATTAAGTTTAGGTATGTAAGTAAATGTCAATTAGCGGTTAATGTGATATCAGCCGAGACAAAATACTCTGTAATCCTTAAGTCCGTCCGTGAATTTTTATATTCATCTCACTATGACATTAAATAACACTAGCCAAGGGTAACCGAGCTTTAGAAGATTACTAATAACTAACAGATTACCAGACAGGGAGCCAATCTCACCTGAACAACAAAAATAAAAGGCTTTATCACTCCCCACCAAAACTACTCGGGAGATAGATAAATCCTTCCTTCTCGGAGAGAAAGTTCGAGACGTTTTATTCATATTGTGATGGTAATGATAAGAAAATTTATCATTCTTTTATCTGCTACATTATGCAATCCACAGAAGTACGAAGTGGAGTTTCTCCTTCAGCAGCAGTGGTACGACCCGCGGCTGCGGTATTCCAACCAGTCCCACTACGATTTCCTCAACGCAATACACCACCACGAGGACATCTGGTTGCCGGACACTTACTTCATTATGCATGGCGATTTTAAGGTGATTACATTTTCGTTGTTATAGAAAAATCTAAGTTTTTAAATTAAATGCATTTAAAGACATTGAGAAATCTCCTTTTATTTATTAAAACAACTTTGCAAAATATTATTAAAATTTACATAAGTCAATTGTGTTTATTTTATAAAAAGTGCAGCAACGGACAATACACCACATTTACGTAATGAAACAGATAAGATAATATTAACATTTTATAATGGATAAAAAACTTTAACAATGCTGAAGAGTTGGGAGATTAACCTCATTCGTTCGCTAACAAAAAAAGGGAGAAATATAGGCAAATTTCAGTTACCATACCAAATCTATTGGATTTTTAAATTATGTAAAGTTACTCGTATGTTTTCGCCCAGCTCATCAAACTGCAATTTTTATATGCATAAAGGTGTTATTACACTCATTTTTAATTGATAAAGTAAAATTCTTAATTGTCGTTATTTTTACCGATTAACGACGATAATTTTTACCTAGAATATATTCAAACTTTAAATTGTATGCATAATTGTACACTTAGCAAGACAATTCTCATTTAGTAAAAAAGTCTAACTCTCCGACCTAACAGTTTCGACCTTGGTAGGTTAACTTTCGGACCGACCGTACAAAGCTCTAATTAGCAGTCGAGTTTTGTGAGCTATTTCAAGTAAATAAATTCATAATTGATCATGTGCGGCACGAGAAATTGAAATGAGTGTGGGTTTCAATAATTTATTTACGGCAAACTAGGGTCTGCATGCGGAACAAAAAATTCTGTATGATATTGAGCCCACATAACTCAATTTTTTTCTAACTGTACTGTATACCAGAAATTTGAGTTTGGGTCTCGTTATTTAATACAGACCTGAGTCTCTTTCTGTATGTAATATGTACACGTTCACATAATAACTACAATTAGAAAGAGACATGTTATTTCGTAAATTCGACTTTAATAGTACGTTTCCAAATCGTTTTATAAAGAAATACTATGTAAATAAGTAGGTTAAAACTTAATATTTTTCACAAATAAATCTTACTTGTAATAACATAATTATACTATCGAGAAAATTTGATAGTAAATATGGAATCATTTAGATAATATCAAGAAATCAAGTATATATTGATATATTTTTTATTTGGCAATAAATAATGCAACAAGTAAGTATATTTCTAATACTTAAAATACTTTCTTAATTACAAACACATTAATAAACAATATAGATGCAGAAAAAACACAAAATGCCAATTGGAACCACGCTAAAAAAAATCAAGCAGATTAACCTATCGTGTTATGTCATACTCGTATGTCGCTTTATCTAATGTAACCCCAACGTGATCGCACTTGTATTCTACTACGAGGTTGTGACTACCTCCTTAATGGGAAATCAATAGCCATAGCCCAATACATACTACCTACTAATGCACATCGTACATTTTTATATCACCTTTGATATTTGATACAAATATAAAAACCACCACTTGTGACTTTTAAAGCTGATAGTATCTTTGTAATTATTCAATATAATTTTAGTAAACTATAAGTACATAAACTCTTTGTTGACTATAACAATAAAAATACTAGTAAATGCAGATAAAAATATCTTACTAAGGCAGGCTTATCACTCAGAGAGATTTCTTCTACATAAAAATTACGATTAGCGGGTGGATACAAATATTTATATCAAATTGCAAATCAATTAAGGATGAAAAATATAAATTCTTACATAAAAAGTAACAATGTATTATGTATCAAGTGCTGTAACCGTAACCAACATTGATATTGGTAAATTTTCGTCATGACTTATGTACATACATATTTAATCGCCATTTGTTTCAGGATCCGATCATACCGATGCACTTTGCATTGCGTATTTATCGGAACGGCACCATCAACTACCTGATGCGGCGCCACTTGATTCTGTCCTGTCAAGGGAGGCTCAATATTTTCCCATTTGACGACCCGTTGTGTTCATTTGCCTTAGAAAGTAGTGAGTATTTCGTCATACACCTATTCCAAGATTTTTTTATTTTAATCCATAACGATTATTTCTATAATTTCAGTATCATACGAGCAGTCTGCCATCACGTATGTGTGGAAGAACGACGAAGATACTCTTCGAAAGTCGCCTTCGTTGACGACACTCAACGCGTACCTCATCCAGAATCAAACCATTCCCTGTCCCATCAAAGCAAGTTGGAGAGGTAACCAACCAATAAAATTATACTTATCACGTTTCTAACATTCAACATTGCTTTAAATATAATAATATAACTTTTATTTTTATTTACAAATTTTGTTATGTTCAAATTTATAGATTTGCCTAATATCCTTATTTTTTGTTCCAAGCACATCCAACAATTTGCACAAGAAAGGATCAGTGATTTTTGTAATCGTGCCGGAATTCTGATTAACTCTTTTCAGCTTGGTCTTGATTTTCTAAAAGGTTGTTTCAAAAAAAGTATTTTATTTTAGTCATGAAAGAAGTAGAGCTTAGTATTCGGTGTGTACTCGTATTATGTTTTAAATTAGAACATAGCTAGAAAACGCATGTTCATCGTAATACCATTAGTTCATTCTGCCGTTAAATAATATGTGACTCTAACTTTTGCGACGCAAAAGTTAATTAGTACAACCTAAAGTTCGTGATTAACTCAATTTGAAACGTAGAAAGTAAGACTTTGTTAACGTCTTTGCAAGCAGCTGACGGTATTTCACTTTACGAAGACGATGAGGAGCTGACATGTAACCTTTGCCAGAGACGCTTTGAGGAGCAAGGTACTTGAGTAGCGCCGGACGGTGTACTATCCGTCCGGTGCGGACATATTTACCGTAATTTTCGCTTATGTGTGAGTAAATGCGTAATTGTGTTTTGGTCTTAAGAACGGTGTGCGATAAATGTTAAAAAAAAGTTACTTCCATTGTTTACCGTGGTTTGACACACTCATAGACCATTTGTTAGTTCATTCGATCATCTTTCATGCATGTCAATTTTAATATGAAGCACGTATTCAGTACACAGGGGCGCTGTTATCATATAAAATCGGTGTGACTATGTCCATCGGTGCTAGAGTTTATGTTGAAGATAGCATATAAACACAACACGCATTACTCATGCATCCTAAATTAAGTAGATATATTTTATTTCATTTTTATTTCACCTACAAGGCCTCTGAATAGAGTTATTTGGAATTTAATATTTATTTTACCTATGATCCCTTTTGATATTTTTGAACAAGATACAATTATCTTTGATATTATATTATACTTAGTTGTATGATGTTCAAATTGTATCTAAATATATTAACTCCACAGGTAACTACAGCTGTCTAAAGGTTGACCTAATCTTTACTAGAGACCGAGCATTCTACTTTACTACTGTATTTATTCCGGGGATCATTCTGGTGACTTCCTCGTTCATCACCTTTTGGCTGGAATGGAACGCAGTACCTGCCCGTTCCATGATAGGTAACTTGATTGGCTGGCAGTTGAGAATGTTCTCGGTCTTGCATATTTCATCTACTCTCTACTAGATGTGGCTGCGACTGTCAATATATCACGCTGAATCTTATGTTCCGCAGGTTCTGCTTTACTGTTGGCATTGTATATCCTAAAGCCAATACTTTCACTACGCATAGTTTTTGATATGTCCTAATATTTTTGATTTTGCTTTAAATTTTTAGGTAATTACAGCTGCCTCAAAGTGGATCTTATCTTCACGCGGGATAGATCATTTTACTTCACCACAGTTTTCATTCCGGGCATCATTTTGGTGACATCATCATTTATAACATTTTGGCTGGAATGGAATGCCGTGCCTGCTAGAGTAATGATAGGTTGGTGTCATAGTTTAGTTTGCCAATGTACTGTTTATTTCGAGTGCTTAAACATAGTTAGATATATTTGCACTTTCTAGCTTATGTAGTAACATTTTATTGAAACTTGACAAAACATTAATTAGAGGATTTTTATTTGCTTTCAATGTAAAAATACGAAGAGAGCATGTGAGCAATAATACATTAGTGCCACGGTACGTAATGGCTGCGTTGCGGGCCGCGCTAATGAGATCTGACAGCGAGCTAGAGGCCAACATAGTGCGGACAGCACTGCAGCTCTTGCACGAACATGCTAGAATAAAGAACGCAGCGAGGACTGCAAGGGCTGCAGTGACATCCAAGCTTGAGGGCTGCAGCGCGGCCAATGCAAAGCATGACTTTTATATATAGTGCTTTACTCAAATAATGCATGTAATTTAATTTATTCAAACAATACTTTTGTTTACATTTTACAAATATAGAAAAATTATTGTATGTACATATAATGTACGATCTAATTTGAACTAATAACTTTATATCTTTTGTACATGAGTGAAAATATTCGTGTATACATTATTAATTCATTCATATAAATTTAAAATCTTATAGAGATACTAAAACAACGCAGATGAAGCTGCAAGACGTATGCTTTGACAAAACTCACCAGTGACTTAGTCTCCCAGATAGTTGCAGGCCTAGGCCGGCACCCTCTATTTTGCTCAAAGAAGATGTTATAATGATCGCATTACACGCATTTCTGAGTAAAATATGTATATTAGCTTTTTAGAAATAAACGACTATAATTTAAATTCATTCATGTTCCATAATTGCCGGTGTGTACCTTTTTGAAGGATGATGTAACATGTTCTGTAAACAGGTGTAACGACAATGTTGAACTTTTTCACGACATCGAATGGGTTTCGGTCCACTTTGCCGGTGGTGTCCAACCTGACTGCGATGAACGTGTGGGACGGGGTGTGCATGTGCTTCATATACGCATCACTGCTAGAATTCGTGTGTGTCAACTACGTGGGACGCAAGAGGCCGCTTCACAACGTGGTCTACCGCCCCGGAGAGAACCCAGTCACGCAGGTACGTGACGACTTTAAACTAAGTAAGGCTGCACTGTAATTCTTATGTGCTTACTGTAATTATTTGGAGCATTGTGATACAGACCACCCTCAAAAAATCAAGCCATTTGCGTTTAATCTAAATGTAGTAAAGTACTACATAATTACTATCATACAATAGTATTGGTATATACCAATACTCACAGTCTACACTAATCTGGCATTAGGTATCTAGATATTAGCATTGAAAGTCAAGTGCTTGAAACCATTTCAGTCATTTACGATGAATAAAATATAATCAATAATCTTTACTAAGAATTATACCGATTTCTAAAAGTACCTACTTAAATATATTAATCACTTTAGTGAACTAGACTACAATTTGTATAAAGATTTACTAAAAGATTGAGGGTGGTCTGTTTATTTCGATCGAACGAATCAATATCTGTAATGGCTTGTCTACGTGATTTCAGTGCAAAGCAAGATTGCCTTTTTTACTTATAAACAGATGTAATAATGAATGTTGTCTTATTTAGCACCGCGTAGTAGCGGTACAAGTACATGCTCGTCTCACACGTTGATAAATATTTTATATCATTATGTAATATATATGTATAATAGATTGTAAAGCGTATAAAATTAAAAATAACACGTACATAAATTTTAAAAATTACAATTTAGACTGTTTTAAAAGATAAATAACCCCGAATTTTCACATTACAATTCTTTTTATTTATTTAGGGACCTGAATACTTATTTCGTTTATGTTATTTTGTTTGATTGCTACGTTGATGATGTTGACGTGCTTGTGTATATTTATAGTTATTGTTCAGCGTGTGTGATGTGCTCTAGCACTGTTTTTGTCTGATGGTTTTTATCTGAATTCACATAATATCACTTTCTAACCTTCCTTTTCAATATTTGTATCAGATTACATTTATTACATGTACAATCTAAAACATAATCATTGGCTATACCTTTATGTCCCGTGGGTGATTTTTGTAAATATTATTTGACTCCCACTTAACTATTCACATTCAATAAATTCCTTTTTATTTTATGTTAGTGTGTAATTGCTCAAACTTAATAAGTTTATATATCTGTACCAGGCACGTATTCTTATTCATTTTAAATAAATGTTCTACACATAACAGATAAATATCTTTCACCTATCTCAAAAAGGTTATTAAAATTATAATTAGAAAAATTATTCGAGCACTTTAATCTAACACATTCTTTTAGAGCATTTAAGTTATTAACTTATATGAAACATTATTTCTTTGTGAAATCTATTAATCTTTAACACTTTGCAGTGTTTTCTATCAAGACGATTTTATGAATTCACTTCTATATTTTTTTAAAGTTGCCATAACATTTTTAATCCTCTTGACGATAGCATGTGTCACATTTTACTTGCATGTTTACATTTATCTCCTTATATTAGGGTAGGTCCAACACATATTTTTGTTTACCTCCCCTTACTTTATCGTAAATATGACTATTTTGTGTGGCCAAGTGCTTTTAATCTCAATTATTACATTTTCATTTCGGCACAAAAATACTAGTTACATTTTACAATAAATTATAGCATTTTTACATTTATGTTAAACTTACGCTCTTGTAAAACGTACGAGAAAACATTGCAAAGATGTCACCGTTACTAATACCATTGCTAGTGCCGTATTTAATCCCTTTCTTTAGAAATCATGTATTTGTTGTATACAAGGAATTTTGTACTGACCATTTTCTCAGTTAAAATATCAGAAATAAAAACGTATAAAATGTTCTGTGGCCACAACAATATAGTCTACTACATTCACGTTGGCACCCCGTCCAATCATCTGTCACGAGTGAACAAGTGTGTGTGATGTGTTCACAGCGACTGCCCGCAGTCCTGAGCAGAATTGGCATTATACTGGCCAGCCCCTTGGTAAGAACCTCCGCCACAGTCATTGGCACTTCCCAAAGAACCTCTGTTATATTTCTTTTACTTGCTAGCGCAGTCATTTGAACTATGACGTCATATCAATGTACTAGTTTTAAGTCTAAGAATAATTTTTGTAAATCGTAATCGATAAAGGATAAAATTATCAAGGAAAATAAATATGACAGATAGCAAATATATCACAGTTACCAGTGGCACGGACTTATGAAAGCATGTGTATTTTAATATACTTTCAGACTGAATCGTAGATTTTTATGGTAGGTATTCATCCATTATTTCTAACACTTGTAAGGTAAGTGCTTATTGCTTATTTATTACTTTTGATAATAAATTAAATTAAATAAATAAAGCTTTGGCTGCATGAACATGTAAAATAGAGAATAATGTCTGAGCTTATGCGGGACAAAATATTGCTAATAAGGTGACTTAAAACCCTTGTAGGTACTCATATACCTAGAACATTATATTGCAACATACTTTGCAAGTATCATACCACATGTTTCGAACCAAACATGCGAGAAATCTATAAAAGCTGAACATAGGTGCAATAAAATAGGATGAAGAAACCCAAAAATGAATGACGAGAAATACCAGTGTGTATGTCCGACACAAGTCGAACTTTTGACTGAATTTGACAGATTGGGAGTGTGAGTTTTACAAGTTTTTAACTAATCTGTTGTTTGCGAATCTTTCGTGTTGCGTTTTTGATTATTTGCGACAGTATACGACGTGTCGTCAAACTTATAAACCGATGTTACGTCCGAGAGACTGATATAATGTGGGTGTCAACCATAAATATGATGTAGAAAGAAATGCGTACAACAAACGAACACATAGATTTGTGTTTATATATTAGCATTAGTTAGCAATGTTGCCATGTATTTTACAAAGGCTTAATATAATAATAATCATTAATCCGTATTTTGTTGATTTGAATCACTCCAATTTGACATTAGTCAGCCAAAGCCTTATAATTATTGCCTATCAATGTGGTAAACATACTACAGATAGACAGTTGTATACGTAATATTTTGTCCTAGTCCATTTTGGTTGCAGTTCGACGTTATTATGATTTTGAATACTCACAAGCAATCTTGCTTGAAATCTTTTTTTGGCAGTAAGCTCCAGAAATTACCAAATTCCAGTTTTGAACAACGCAACACTGTATTAACTTAACAGGCTTAAATTTAAAAATGTATGTTATTTCGCTAACACAAATGTATGCTTCGTAATCAAATAAATAAGCAATCGTCAAACTACAAAGCTTACGTGACACGAGCTTAAGGATTAGAACATTGATATAAAAATTCACGATTGCTTAAATTATTTTTGAATAACAAACTACAATTTAGACGGATAATAAATGCTTAGCGCTTAAGCTGTATTTACAAATCATTGATTTTTATCAATTTAAGAAGGGTAATAACTGTTTGGTGCTACTCTTTCCACGTAACTTCACCATATGTAGGCCTAAGTATTACTGATTCATGCTTTAGCTAAAGAACTTATATCATTTACGTAGGAGGCGATGGCATTCCTCAATTGGGCAAAATCAGACACCCCCCAACCGGAAACTAGTGGTGCCGTAAGTGATGTCCCTGAACAAACATCATACAGTTTGCCCACATCATTGACCTGATTATCACGAAACTAACGCATATTTTTTTTTAACGCTGCATCGGATTTCGACAGCCTGTAAGTATGCTCATGTTGTATACAAAGTTCGACATATATCCAAATCATATCTTTTTAGTTTTGTGATTCACATTTTAATTGTACGGAAAATATATATGCCCGAATCTATCCAGAATATGAATGTGTTCATGCTACATTTTAGACAATGAATTCATTTCTTTTATAAGCATGACATATTATATATCGATTTATTAACCCCGCTCATATCATATTATCAGTAGATCTAGTATGTTTTCTTAAAATTTGATGATTATTTCTTCTTGTGACAGTTTTTGACGTCATGAATATTTGAAGTGTCATTTATGTGTTATAGGGAGATAAGAAACGTGAATCAACTGGTGCTGCTGACTTAGTAACATGTACAACATGTACAGGACCTCCTGGCTCCTGCACCCACACAGCCAATAATGGAGGTGTGTCAGAGGTAAGAATAATTCACGATATTATTTCAATCTCCATACATTTCGAAATTCTGCATTTTTATGTTATCGCTATTAAATAGGCAAATGATTAACTAGTGTAGGTACTCAATGTATACTCGTACAGATAGATTTCGTAATTTTTTCCTTGCTGCTAGTATGCACTTCTGCTTGCTGCAAGCGGTATGGTAAAGTCCATAAAATTTTAATCAATAAAAACAGATTACATTATTATGAGATATAATATATTTGGCACTATGAGATATAATATATATTACACTCCTAGATATATTTGAAATATCATTGTTAGTCCTCACATTATTGGTAATATCTTTCATTTTCTGGCATAACAATAATATTCAGTTAGTCCCCCTCACGGCAGCTTGTGGCGAGCTGGCGGTGAGTTGCGACACCGAGAGTTCTTCACTTCTAGGAGGCGTATATCACCGGCCTCTGTCTTGCCTTAGCCGGCCAGCCAGAGTGAAGTCTTTGGCATACTGAAGTAAAGTCATACTGAGATGCCATGGATAGGAGTCCATCAACTGCTCACAACATATGGCATGCTTCACCCTCGCTCGCCTGTTATGAGAACTTTATTCTCTCTCTCACGGTATTGAGGTGTCATGTTTTTTTCAAATGTGAAGAACCTCCACAACCGTGAAGTGTGCAACCTCAGGAACTACTTTCATAAGTGTGGTATGTTTCGTGATATTGTGGCAGTTGACAAGGGACTTACGGACTTAGCACTCCTGCCATGGCAATCGAGAATTAACATAATCCATTGGTGCTTTGTGTGGAAGATCGCAAGAGGGTACGGAAAGTCAAGAAACTACACGGAAGGATTTATCAGGCCATAACCAACCCTGATTTCCAGGGAACTGGTTGCGATTTGTCTTTGAGTAAAATGTGAATTTTGCCTGTATAATTGCAGACGAGACAATGATGACGTCCCAGAGAATCGCTGACGCATATTATTTCTGGTTATTCTCACCCTGCCAATGACGAGTACTTATACAAGAATGGTGCTGGTGGCCAGGATCATCCAGTAGCAACCTGCCATTCGATTCCGTCCTGTCGAATCTAAAATGCCGTACTACAAGAACACTTTGCTCTAGTTGCTCTATCATCACGGACTTAACTATTGCTTGCAATAAGCAATAATATAATTTACAAAAAGTAGTCTCAATGTCAAACAGTATTCGTTAATGTCACCATTCTCCATGACGAGAATTTCGTGAAAGCTGAGAAGGACAAAACCAGCAAGTAACTTGACTTGGCCTACGAGGTAACTGCCATGTGAAATGTTGTTTCGAGGATTGTTCCTATAATATTATTATTGCTGCAAATGGCCTAATAACGTAGAACCTTGGCCATGGGCGGAATACAGAAGTCAGTGATTCTCAACACGAAACGTTTTGTCCGTAGATTCCTCTCTGTGCAGCCCTAATCACCGGCAGCTTTAGTGCGTACCCCGCAGCCGGCAGCGGTTATTTATATTTAAAAAAATTTAAATGTAAGAATTTTAATTTAATTTTCTCACAAAACTTAAGCGAAAATTACATTGTTATCAATCACATTGTTATCAGATACAAATAAATAAAACAATTACACTAAACTAGGCAACATATTTACCTATATTTTAATATTCCAGCTTCTCTATATAATGTAACACGTAAATAATTTGGGTATGTGTGAATGTGTGAGTGGGACTTAACATGTTATAGCTTAGTGGCAACCACAAGTGAACAGAATATACAATAGATACCATAGTATGAAGACCGGAAAATATTATACATACATCACGGGATGTAATTTATATTATATCGCATACCGAAAAGCCAACCTTAATCATAAACATCGGAATCGCTGCAATAGATGGAAAAGTACGGTGAGTAAGTAGATTCATAACGCAATAGTCATAGATACAGAACCCTAGAAACCTTGTAGTTAGCTTATCATCATTCATATTTTGCATATTAATCTCTTCCAGCCATGTTTCGTCCAGGTTCGCAAAAAAGAACCGCCGCACCCGATTCGTGTGGCGAAGACCATCGACGTAATCGCACGCATCACGTTCCCGACTGCCTACGCCGTTTTCCTCATATTCTTCTTCATCCACTACAAAGCGTTTTCTTAATGGTGCCTCACGCACCAGTTTTCCACAACGGATTGTGCAAAAACTCCAGTATATACGATATCACAAGAATATCGTTGAACAGCAACATTGGCAAAAATTGTGATCGATCGTTAGTGATGGTCTAGAAGACTTAATGTGTGGCGTACAACAAATTTAGGTAATGTAAAATTCGCGCCTTTATCGTAATGGTGATTTCAACGGGTTTTGAAATAGTTTTCGATTAGTTTCACAAGTAAATGTGCTCGTAACATTCTCATGAAGTGTATGTCCGGTAAAGCATCTTAAAACCGACATACGTAAAAGAATTACGGAATGGAGGAAGAGGCGCAAGGAAGAGAAGACTCATAATTAACGGTAGGTCAAAGAGGGATCAATATTTTATATGTTCGTACAGTGCCCCTAGACAATGTGTAACTTACGTTAACCCTATCGAAATCGTATGATATCTAACAGCAATGTAGAAAATAACTCCAAATTACGGAAGCATTCCCATATAATTCGTTATAACGAAACGAAATTAAATGTGACGACTTTGGCTACAGATACTGGTTATATCCTGGTCCTCCATCGTGAGATACCTAAACGAGAACTAATAACATGTATTAATAGTGATTCTTAACAAGATTCTGCTGCTAGGCAACGAACTAATGTAAATCTATTTCAAACCTGAATGCAGTCCAATTGTATTTTTCCGCTTTAAGTTAAAAAATATTGCCTTAATTCTAAGATATTAAAAGACATTATAAATATTGTTATATTTACGTAGTATTTAGGATAATCACTTTAATTAGTTACGCTATATTATTTATTCGTATACACCCACATGTGATAATACTTATTGTCGTTCAAAGCTGCTTTATGAGTAGATGTGATTCTAAGTGAGCTATCGAATAGATCAAGGGTTAGGTACTGCTGCATTATCGGTCGTTTAACTGATTGATAAGTTTGTGGTTAACTTAGCTATATGTATAAGTAGATAAAGCTCAAGTCGTTATTACCTTTAAAAAAATATTAGTCATAATATGTACCTACCTAACTTTTATTCGAATTTTGTAATTTCAAGTTATTATACCCACTAAGGCCATTATAGTTTGTTTTGTATGAGCCATGAACATGCCTTCTACATTCATTATTGTTCTCGCCTGATATAATTACCTTAATAGTTATTTACTCAATAATAGTTACTTACTCAATATTAGTCCCAACTATAAATAATATCTATGTGAAATGTATAAACATTTTGTTTAAATCTCTGATGATATATTTATGGATGATATATTTAAGGAATTTAAGGAAAAATACTATCTTCTATTAGAACTAAATATATTTATGAATCATTTTAATGCAAGTCAAAGTAAATTTTAGTTATAGACTAAAGTATTAGTTGAAATGAGTGAAAATTTGGTCAGTTGCTTAAATTTTAATTACACGATATTAAGTATACCAACCGGCCCTATATTTTGTAATAATAGTATAATTTATAAATAAGAATTTAATTGTTATTAATTTATAAATTAGTTTCTTTAGATAGATTATGGGCATATACTATTTTAGTTTTAGATAGTATTTACAATACTACCTATATACGATAAATTTTTGCTCGTTTTAATCCCATAGCATAGGTGAACACTTGAACCAAAGTTGTTTTCAATGATAAATTAAAAATATCAAATAATTTTGTAATATTTCTTTTTTAATAATCCTTAAAACATTTTTGGTTGTATACGATGACAAAGGAAACTCACAAATATATTTTAAATCATTTTATTTTGCATATTTATATACAAAACATTATAAAACTAATATTTCAAGAAACTTCCAAAAATAATTCTATCCCATCGAAACAATGTGACTATGTGACAAAATCGGTTAGAAACTGACTTTTATTACATAAAATTAGCCAGTGCAGTTCTATGGTAATATATTACTGGTGAAAAAAGGACATAAACACTGCGCTTTTCCAAACCACACACGTTTTCATGATTTTGTAAATATAATTAATTACCAAGACTAATTTCTTAAATAATGCACAATAATAAAATATTCGTATCTATTGAATGTACAGTACTTAATAGTTCAACCAACTGCCTACAATATTAAAATGATTCACCATAATGTTAAATAAATATTGAATGTGATTCACTCCCAATCTCTGATTGTATCGTAAAGAAGTAGTTTTTATTGAGGATAACAATGCGCATTTTTTAATTAAAATAAATAAAAATACAACATTTTACTGTCAGTAAAATATTAAAGTAAAAACCAATCAGCCTAAGAAAATCTTAAGTTAAAAATTACCTTTGTTAACAAATTAATATGAACTAAAAAGAAGAGCCTCGTCATTTATTTATAAATGTTCGTCAGACGCCTTATTATTCTAAAACTTAGTCGTATGAGCTATTATTATTAGAGAGCTATTATTATATTGAAATATAAACCTAGCATATTTCAATAAATCTGTAATTTTCATTTATAAACATACAAACACATCATCCAAGCCGATGTTAGTAATGTATGAAATGTTTGTTTTATTTAGTTATAGTAAGTATGTTTATTTATTATACATGTATATATGCATATATTAAATACATTTAATCATTATAACAAAAAGCGCACCATCGACATGATCATGCCTTTTGCTTGTCAAAAACGTGGACCAAAGAGTCAACTGTTTTCGAAAATAGATTTTATATAAATATTAATATGATTGTATCAAATATTTATAAGTAAATAAGAAACAAGTTTTGGCTGTGCTGTGGATTCAAGTAATCTACCTATACACTATTTTGTAGTATTATATCTAATCACTTCGGCTCGAGGCGTTACCACGTCAAACCTTGCAGAAAACAATAATAACGTACCTAATTATAATTTATATATACCATACATAAATCCAAACATGTCCTTTTAAAAATACAGTATCAAGCATCATCGCTATTTTCCATATCAACTATAATACATGTAATACAAACCCAATTCAAAATTATTTCGTTTAATTATGTGCTGAAAATATGTCGTCAATTGAAGCAATATTTACTTTTTAGCATCTATGAACATATTATTGCATTCCTAGAATCGTAACATTCGGAGTGATAGTTTAACAAACAAAAATTATATACTACGAGTATTTGTAACATTAAGAAAAAAAATGACATATCATTCGCTTTATAAGACAACATTGTACGTAGGAACCTATTTTAGTTATGCTCTAAACCGTTTAAGCAAAGCTTTCTATTTAGATATAATTATAATCTATGCTACTCAGATATATGATATATTTCCTGAAAGAATTTACCAATCAACATTTTTACGCTTATACTATTGCGTAAATACTGCACCATCACCAAAACCATTGAAATCCATGTCTTGTATAAACTATTTATTGGTAAAATAAGTCTACCTGCCATTAGGATAACAAACAAATATTATAAGCTATCTAACTATAACAAAGCCTTGAACATTCTTTTTATTTTGTACACAAGGAAACCTAAGATTGGCTGTAATGTTGCTACAAAAACATTCAAAATACTGCAAATCGTCGCCATTTTATCTCAAATCGACAATTATTTGTCAAGACACTCCTAAAACAAATACACTTACAATCACACAACCGTATTTATAAACGAACTTGTGCAGACAACTTATAGATATAAAAGTTAAATTCCCTATACTTCTAAAACACAAAATTTATGGTAAATAATGAAATGTTATTTTAATTGTTTAACATATTTTCTATAGTGTCTACTTTCTGAATGCATGAGCATGCATGTGCGTGCTTTTTAATGTTTGTCATCAGTCATCACTTAAATTATGTATGTTCAAATTATAACAATCGTAACTTTATAAAAAAAAATCTGTCATTATTTTCATTGTCCACAATTTTTATTAATAAGATTTATGTTGATTTCATATATATGTAATATGTTTCCGGAATTTAGATACTTACAGAATAAATTATTCCTTTATAAATATGTCATAAATAATAATTTTACAACAGTTTCTATTTGCTTGCTCTTTATATTTGGCAAACTGATTATACTCTGCAAATATGTAACTTAACAATAAAGTATTCGTATAACTGTATTCATATACTTCTGTTATCTGTTTTAAACTAATATTCATAACAAGTTCCCGTGGTTTTCTTGAAGTCATTATAAATTTTGAAAAATAAAAGTTTTTTTAAACTTATGTGAAAAGATTTAATTATTTCTTTCACACTTATCGTATATCACGATAATTAATTATTTTATGTATTATTCCAAAATCTATATTATAATTATTATACAGTTACTTCAAATGATAATTATAGAAAGTCCAATTATAACATTGAAGTATCGAAAATACCATTCTCATCACATTTTTAAAATGTAACAAAAAGTAATAACTTAAGGAACTTACTTAATTTAATAAAAAAAAATGTTTCATAAATTTTAAAAGCATAGAGGATAAATGAGATTGATTTGATTTATTTCTGTTAAATTTTATCTCATGTTATGATCTTTTTATTTTACTATATTAATAATTGAAACCATAACAATGATCTCTTAAGCAAGTACATTATTGTAATATCAAGCAGTTTGAATAATATTTTGTATATATTAGAATTCATTTTGTTCATTTTAAAACAACATTTATGACTATTGATTTATCATGTTATATATCCGTACCTACTTTCAACAAAATTTAAGATATAAAACTGTTACACCTATTTGATAAGAAATCCTTAAACTAATAAAGGGAAAATATAAAAAAACCGTTATGGAAATTATTTTTAGTTACGGGATAGTCGCCGGGATAGTCGTAGGTCGACCCAAACATAAAAATTGTCTATGCAAAATGTTTATTATGAAGGTGACACCTACTCAGGTTAACATAGTTTTAACAGTTAAGATGGCATACAAAATTTAAAATTAGTTTTACCCTTTTTTTAAGACCCTTCTCTTGCAATATAAATTATAAATATTAAACTTTTAATAACACTATTACCCAAATATTACTATGATAAATAGTGTAGGTTTGGACTTGATAAGTTTACCTGAACTTTGTATATCTGTAATGTTACAATCGCCAAATAAATATCATAGCATATTTAAATAAAATAAACTACAAGATAACACATTTTCATACTATCACAAAATCATCAAAATGTGAATCTTTCATTAGGTACTAGTTAGGTATAAAATAGCTTCGCAAAACACGAGAAAGTAGGCCGATTACGCTGTTATAATAATTGAAAAAATAGATTTAAATAAGACCGTAGATACTTGTAAGTAACTGTCAATATTAAAATTTAATATATAAGAGCAATAGTTATTTAAGCATGCTGTACCATTAAAACAATAATAATAGTAGTTATAATCGTCCTTAGAAACTAATTCTTATTGGAGTTACAAAGGGACGTTTTATAGTTACGTTGAAGCCTGTAGCTATAATATTTATTTTAAATATTATGTATAAATTTAAAAATTGAAATTAAAATATTTTAATTAATATGTATTGTTTAATATTTTTGAATATTCGCTGTTATTTCTTAAAAAAAGAACTGTTCATTGTCAACGATGCCCGCAAAACGATACCCCTGGGATCTTGTTAGCAATGCACGAGATAGGATATGGTTCAAACATAAAAATCTACAAAAAGGTGTATTTTATTTATTTACCAGAACTAGCCACCCACTTAAGCACAGAGTCGGTAATAGCTCAAAAACCTAACTAACAACCTAAAATCCCTGATCCTCCGCTACTAGCTCTAACCACTATAAATCTTTATATATATTTTTTTTTAATTTGCCTAATCACATACAATATACATAAAATAATGCATAATAAAAAGATAGAATTAAGAAAAAAAGTTATTACTTTTTCAATAATTTATTCATCTTTAGCACTTAGCATGAATACTGATTAGCTAAGAAGTTTTATTATAATGAACAATCATTTCAATTCCGATGCACGAAAAGACATTAGTGAGACATGAAGTATTGTAAGAATTAAATATTACGTTCTTCTTAAATGTACAATGTTATTAGGTAACTTATTTGTTTTTCAACACACTTGATCGTAAAATTTTAGGCCTATAATCTTTATATTATAGCACTTGTGTTTCTTATATCTGTCTCTACAAAATATTATGTATTATAACCTAATTACCTTATAACCTAAATACAGATGTCTTTTAAACAACATAAGAGCAATTTAAACTGTTTTCACATTTAAATATCACTTTGCATACATGAGAAAATGAATCTCTAGAATTGTTTCAATAATTAAATATTATGTTCGCATGATATTTGTTGCTTTCCAAGTGTGTTGAAATACAACGTAAGAAATGCGTGTACGTTGAAAATTACATACTCAGCCGCTTATACTGCCTTGTATGTGATTATCAACACAACACACTTGTATCATATTGTATTATTATGTTATCAAATATGTTATTATATTACCTTTAGTATTGATCCCATAACAATAAATTTGTATATTTTAATAAATTGTAAGTGACTATATTGAGATTAACGCAAAAAAAAAAATTGTCACCTGAGTTATATACAACAATTACATATATACTCCCTACTAACTACTAACTTCCTTTCTTTCCGCACATTATATATGGCCAACAGTGTGTATGAAATATACATTCTCAATCATACTTAGAAAAAACACAAATGGATCTGGTAGAAATACGAGTAGGTACTTGATCAATTACATGAAAAGGATTTATCGCAGATTTGTAACATAAAGTTAGCTCAAAATATTAAAGAAGCTACAATTTCAGTTAGCGCAAATAACACCACCTTAAATAATATTTGTGGTCTTTCACACAAGGATATTATGTACGAGGATATATTTAGCGAGTTATATATATATATTAGCGTATGCATCCTTGTCCTGTATGGTAGAGTTGGCATTTTTCAGACAACTGGCGTAATGAACTCGGTGTAGGTATTTGAATGATTTTATCAATCCAGTATAATAAACATTTTGTTATTACCATCACAGTGTAAGGGAACAACTTCACGTTTTCTTTGTCCTTTACTGATACTAGCGAATTGAGCACACGCCTAACTATTCCCTAATTTTATTACACTGATTCAAATAAAAAAAATAACACAAAATCAACATAAATCTAAAACAGTAATGGCCGTTTTCACCAACCTTGTCTTAGCTTAGGTGACTCCTAAGTGACATGCTGTCACTTTTTATATTAACTGAAAAGAGTGAGACAGCATGTCTCTTAGGAGTCGCCTAAGCTAAGACAAGGCTGGTGTAAACGGCCATAAGTGTGACAAACTAAATATTTAGCTTATAATTTAAATGAACTCTTTGAATTTGACTTTAGCCTATGAAGATTTTTCTCGTAATTAGAATTGGTTCGTAGTTAGAATGGCGTTCTCGTATTAGAATGGCGACAGGTCATGTAAATTTTAAACTCTTTGCGGGTCAATATTATTATATGTGTAATTTGACTAAGCTATACTACCGAAAGAACTGCTTAAACCATCTAAACATAAATAATAAGACCACTTTATTTCTAAGCTAACCGATCACAATTAGATTAAATTTTTACAGATAGCTTCTTAGTAGATCTACTTTTTATAAAGGTCATTCTTCTATAGTGTCAATAGTGATAAAACACTATTTCGCAATATGTTGACGCTATGCCAAACCGTAATATGATTGCTTTACGGACGACATAACGACGATCATTGTGTCAACATGTGTTTAATGAACATATTTATGTATCTAGTGATGCGTATAACCATTTGTGCAAAAATAATCGTATGCATAATATGTAAGTACTAAATATGCTGATTTCATCAAATATGTTTTACTATAAAGATATATTGATTTGCTTTTTTTCTGATATTATCTAAATATATATTATTAAATACTTACAAAGTATTGAGGCACCTTCACGCTTCGCCTTTGTAAATGTAAATAGTCTCAACGATGACTGCCCGTTTGTTAATAAGTTAATAGTGGCAATGTAAATAATTTTACTGTAAAATTTATGAATTACAATTTTCATCAAATAAACACAAATTCAAATTAACTTATATCTTTTATTTAACTTTTTCCTATTTATCATTGTATGTTATTCTTAAAAACAGCAACAAACAGAGTAATAGATATGTCCTCATATATATTACTTGCTCTGTTTGTTTGAATGAATGAGTTGGAATAAAACACATGACAGTCAGGTAGAAAGCGTTGATCTGCGATACCATTCGCCGTCATTCGTTGATTGCCATTCGCGGATACTGCACGCACCGTACCGGGTTAACTTATTCATCACATCGTGGCCATCCCGGCTAAAATACACCGAGTACTGCCAATGGACAGACTCGGCATTAGTCCTAATCATAACCGACTTAGTTATCAAAAGGCACAGAATACTTAGGTACTCTCCTTCCTATAACTGCATAAGGTCACTGTTTTGAAAATAACACTTGTTGCCACCATTATGGTGCGGCGTAAATACCCCGCATGCTCGCACAATGTCCATACGCAGACTACACAGGACTGTGACTGTGTTGGTCGCCATGGTTCTATCGATACTCACCGGCCCGACAGCCTTCAATGCCATTTCTCACTGCGAAGAAGTGATGGAAGCAAATGAATGACATCGATCCCCTCTCAAACGTGAAGAGACATCGGAGAACAGAGCGGCGACAAATTGCCTCACAGACAGGCTGTCTGTGAGGCAATTTGCATAATTGCCTGTAACCAATTGAGATGGAAAGTGCAATAAAATATTTCTATCGCTAAAAAATCAAGACAGAAACCGTTCATCACCGTTTTTGCAACGTGCTCGATGCTACTGCGACAGCCCTATGACTAGAAATCTAGACTTACGGCTCATTTGCATTGGTCGACAACTCGGTCGTTTTACAGCAAGAGGGCCCAAAAAGGAAGGTTAGACTACACCGCACCTAAAGAGTTGCGTGCACCTTGTCACAATCACACGACCACAAATTCCGTGAGCTTCTTTGTGAATCTACAAAAGCACAAAAAGTACCATTTATTTTTTGTAACAATAAACCAATTTATCAACAACAGAATTTTTTTTTTTATTAAAAAGGGTGGAGCACACCACCGCGAGGTGCGTGAAACATGCGACCACAAACGAGATCTTCTTAGTGTATATACAACCGAAAAAAGTTTTGCAGTCTTCTTCTTCTTTTGGGTTTGATGGCGGTGCCCATAGGATTTCGCCAACCTCGAGTTTTTTTGCTTAGAATACCAGTTTTGCAGTCAATTCATTTTTGTGACACAGAAAGGCCGACTTTTTTTACCGACAGCCATTTTTTTTAACTTGGGGATGACTACACGCGACCACAAACGCCGTGATCTTCTTAGTGCAGCTACAACTAAAAAACTTTATAGTAAATTTAATTACTATAACAAAAAACATGATATTTTTTATCATTTTTTGACACAAAAATTCTTTAAATACCATTGTTTCAGCATCACGATTCTACTGCTATTTTAATCCGTAAAGACTCCTTACCAATTATACCTTACAGCGATTTTATAAAAAAAAATCCTCGTCTATGAATCCATGAAGAAATACAGTGGACACGTTCAACTACAATAAATATATATTGTCTCTAGCAGCGATGCTTAATATTGTTCTAATCGAGCTCATCTTAGCAACAGGGCTAAACGTTTCATAGTAGTCCACGCCGTTGAAAGCCCTTTTACAAAAGTCGTGCTTTATAACAGTCTACACACTATTAACACAAAATAGCTTCCCATCATTGGGTAGGTCCCATTTCCTTATTTGATTACTTTTCAATTTCTTTATTCACTGCACTTACATATTGCTATGTGCCTGTAAAGTCTATTAACATCACAAAATTATCGAATCTTGCAGGATTCTTCAATGTTTACAATCACTTAGTCTCATTCCGGCTTGTTCTATAGCCGATTCTATATTCGTCACGTTATCTTTGAAAAGACCTCCCCCTTTCTGACTCTCGCAAATGATTATTACTTCCCCATGGTGTTATAACTTGCACTCAATAGTTGTTGGCTATTGTCCAACTTGTCTTGCATCGAATATACAACAAAAAGTTTGATTAAATTTGTCAGCAACAAATCACATAATCAAGCTACATCCATCTTAACACACTAATCTACTATAACACCTATTATATTACACAATATTAGAACAGTTATGACCGTTCAGACGAATATTCAGTAAAAGAGTTAGCTTGTGTTAGACTGTCTAATTAGTCCGACTGAATGTGTGTGGTGTAATAACAATAAGACAATCAGCGTTCATTTAGCGTGCAGGAGCCGCATAGTCACGTGTTTTATTTTATGCCGTGCTGTGTACACTGGCATGTTTCATAGGAAGTTATTTTGAATTTTGATGTAAGATCAAGGCAGTCGTAAATAGCCCGACAAAATTAAATCAAAATTAAATCTAGATATCTACGAATTATTATCATTTGTCAGAAATCGCACCAACACAAGTCGTGAATTCTGGACCGCATACTTGACAATCTTGACATTTGTATATGTCAATTTGTTCGAGTGAAAAAAACGGACTTAGAACTTTTCTATAGCAATCATCAATCAACCTATCTCTGGATTTGTTTATTAATAATATGCTCTTTATTTGATCATGTTATTTAACTAAAGCAAATATATTACGAATCAGAAATGCATGTTTGGAAGTATAGTGCGGTAGGTTGTAGTAGTATTGTATATTGGTTGTGGTTATAACAATTTGTTTTCGTTTTATGTGGCCATGACAACAATAAAACTACAAACATAATAAAAATCAAAATGAGAGACAAAATTGTCGCCTGAGTTACACCCGTCATAAAAATGATAATTCTAAAGATTTGGTCTGTACTACAGTGGTATTTGAGACCTTTTATCAAGTGGTTTCTGAGAAAAACAACTCGACTTTGCGAATTGCAAAGAATCTGTTATGGTGAACAGGCTGGAGCACCGAGAACATGCAGTGTAGAAAAGTCTCTTATGTTATCTCGTACCCAATGTGTTAAAGAAATAGTAACATATCTGGATAATGTGGTAAATGAAAGACGATTTGTGTCAGAATATTTCACAGATATATTAGATCCATCCATATCTATTATCATGAGAGCTAAAAAAATTAACCCTAAACTACATGAATCTTTTAGTGTCAGCTTTCGAAAATGTCTAGAATCAATTTGGAGCTACAAAAGCTTGATTATTGCAATAGAAGAACTCCGTTGTTGCCAGTTTGACAGTAACAACTCAGAGCATGAAAAAAAATTGTTAAGGTTATGGGACTTATTGGTCCCAGATGACAAACTTGAAGCAAGAGTTACAAAAAAGTGGCAACACATTGGATTTCAAGTAAGTAATTATTACAATTATGGTTTTCATCATGACAACACAAAGGATGTACAGTAATACACTAACTATATTTACTCAAATTGTCAGAAATCATATCTAATAAAATAACAAACATTGTTAAAACAATAATAACCTTCAAAAAGTTAAAATATAAACAAATAGGATTTTTTGGAAGCTATGAACAATTAATGTATCTTTTCATTATTATGAAATGATATGAATGAAGTTATGTCTTTAAAATATTAATGAATCAACTCAACTTATGCACGCACTTACTACTTTTTGATAATACCTATATTGAGTGCATCTTAATCAGTACAGGAGTATTAAGAGGTGAAAAATTTTGTTCCATATAAAAACATATCCTAAATCTTTACTACAAACCAATGAATACACTACTACTACAATCAATACCATTGAATTTTTCCTAAGATCTTTTTCTCTTTGCTTCACAAGATGGATATGATACCACTATATAAAAATTGCTTGCAGTAACGTAAATTCTGGCCCCATACAAAATATTGCATCCTTACTGCAATACCTAATCAAATATTGTAATAACAAACAACTAAACATCCCTGATGTCTTCCAAAATTAAAGTTTACATACAATTAGTACTGAATAAAATAATATTCTAATTTTAATAAATTATCTGAGTATGGACTTACAATAATTTGTGACAACTTGCTTTCATTATGATGCAAATATGCTTTACAGGCTGGTTTTGGATTTAACTGCTATTATATAACCTTGAAACTAAAACCCTATAGAAAAAAGTTACCTTTACACATCATTAAATTTTTATCACTATTATTCCTGTAGAGAAATTACACAAAATTTTTTTCTCTATACCATTTGTGAATATGCCAATTTTTTGGGGAATATTTATCAAATCAATGTATATTTCATTTAATATGTATAAAGACATGTGTTTTTTTCTAATAATAAAAAAAATGATTATTCTGAAAAATTGTTTATATTTTTTCAGGGTGATGATCCTAAAACTGACTTCCGAGGCATGGGAATTCTTGGTTTGGAGAATCTACTATTTTTTGCAACTGAATATCCTCAAGCTTCAAGTCATGTTCTGAGTCATTCACTTCATCCTAAGTATGGTTATACATTTGCAATAGTGGGAATAAACCTGACCTCAATGGCCTACTATCTGCTGCAAGATGGGTCAGCCAAAACATACATGTTTAATGCTAGAAACCACCTCCCCAGTATTAATTTGTTTCACAGGTTTTATTGCTATCTATTTTTTGAGTTTGACAAAATGTGGATAGAGTCAAAACCTGAAAATATAATGGAGTTCTCTATCATTTTCAAAAGATTTGAAAATGCTATAAGAACTGAACTTGCAGATCCGGCTACTGTATTTAGAATAAATATAGAAATTGACACAATTTAATTTGTAAAAAAATGAGATCATAATATAATTGCTTTTACTAGTCAAATGCATTTTAAAAAGTAAAAATCGCAAACTACATATTTGAAGTGTTCACCACTAGAGCATTTGTGAATGAATACTATTGTATTCATAATAATAATTAATAATAGGTATTTTCATTATTTTGATAAGCTCAATATCAAATAGCCTGCTTGCACATACAATTACTAGACTATTATAACACATTAAATCTGGCTAAGGATTTTCCCTTAGGGAGCTTTCATTAAGGTACATTCAAATTATGTTGTATCATTACCTTACTTCCCAATATAAAATGAGGCACATTAAACACGTAATTACATTTTATTGAAATGCCTGAAATATAATTTATGAAAACACGGACTATTATATCCTAATACTTAAATAACTAATTTTTTAACAAAGAGATTGCGATTGAAATTGGTTAATGGTTAATATTACGTAACGGATATTGAATGAGAGGAAAAGCTACCATATCCCTTTAATGTCCTATTTTCGTTGGTTCTTCAGGCTGCTAAAAATCAATGGTGTGGGGGTAACAAGTGACTTGCGTGATACTCATTCAGTTCCATGAGACCATTGTTTTGCTACGTTAGTTTTTGAAATCGAAATAACCAATTTTTCACCAACTCTGACAGGTGACTAATTCTGACCAATTCATACTAGATAGTTATAATAGCAAAAGTAGTTTATACATATCACTTTTTTTTAAGCTTACATCAAACCATTTATAATTGTATATACTTTCAACTGTCCTTGATGTTAACATTTTAAAAATAACATCAGCTTCTAGTTGTATATGAAAGCTAAACCTTAAAAAAAAAATTCAATTATTACTTAATACTGATTAAATCTTTTGTGTGTAATTTACGTTAAATTATAGCAATTGGATAAGGTTTCCAGAAACACATATTTTTTGCTCTTTCATAATATATAAAGATTTGTAAATAAAAACTGAATTAAAATAAATGCACTTTTATTTCCCTGTTATGTTATTAAAACATGTTATATAATATTGAATAACTAGACAACTATACATAAGTTATGTAAATGTATCCTCTTATTCATAGTCACCTTAACTTATGGACGGTTTAATTACTACAATAAAAATACACCTGAATGTCAAAGAATAATAAATTGATAGATAATATCATTTTCTATAAAAATAACATTAAAAAATAAAATTTATATACATTGAAAATAACGTCATTTAACAATAAAAATACATAGACAGCTTTATATAAAGGAACATTAAAAGAATTATGTATAAGAGATTGTTATTTGCTCTTTTTATCCTTTTTATCATTTTTTATAGATTTAGACCGACCAGCTTTAACCAAAGCAATCAATGCTGTTAGAGCCACTAAACCAAATCCCGCAACACCTATTTGCCATATCCACGGGTATTTGGTTAAAATTTCAATTGTTGTCTCGATAATAAATTTAATCATCTCCACGCACCAGTCGACTACATCATCACTGAAAAATTGGGAATTATTTGAACATTAGTATATTTGGATCATAAGTATTAAAAACTAATATCATTATATTATTCAACTCACAATGGCGAGTTAAGAAGAGGTACCGTGTCTCCTTTCGCATTTTTATACCATTCTTGAGCAAAAGATACATAAGATTTGATGTCAGTCTTAGGTAAATCATATTTATAAACTTTGCCAAGTCGAAAGCTAAAACAAATATACAAAATAAATGGATTTTTAATAAATAGCAATTGACATTTCACTCGCCGTCAAAATATTATTATTAGTCGTTTACGCAACTCATGTACATCTTCGATTGTCGTCGCAGGTTGCCTTGCCAATGTTTTCCTTCACCAGATTAGAGTATCTGCGACTAAAACGGCTGTGCATATTAAATTTAAAAACTGTAAAACATTGGTTAATGGTAGGATCAGCCCCCCAATCCTCCGTTAGGGCAGTCTGTGACCACAGCCCCAGAGCCGCATGGAAATATACACAATATATATTTTTTAATTTGACAATAATTACAGAAAGCTTTTGTATCATTCATATGTATATACTCGTGCCTCATAAACTTCACCTAGTTTTTATTGTAATTTTACGGATTGAAAGATAAGTCACGATTGTGAAATTACGTGATACAGATTAGTGATTCTTGTAGTGGTTCAATTATGTAAAGCATAGGTGTCTTTCTCCTAGTCTCCACTACACAATGCTACTGTCACCTGGCAGCAAATGATACCACTAGAAAATTGCTGCTGTGTGAAAACTTCGATACTAATACTACTAACAGTTTACCAGTGATGTTTGTCATGTCAAGAAGATAGACGCTAGAACATAAATAGTAACCTTAGTGAAAAACACAATAACCACAAACTGTGATTTAATACTTACAACAGAAAAGTTGGTAACTTAGACACTTTAAATCTTTTGGCAGTATTAGCTCCTGCAACATTTGCGTCAATGCGTGCAACATTTATACGCCCCCGTAAAGTGGCTCCCACACCTTCCCAAACTGCATGTAATCTCTGACATTCAATACACGAAGCACCATAACTACAAAAATACATTGTTGATAAATGAAAAATACAATTCATAACTTAACAAAATAACGAGATCCCCATTATTCTCTCACAATGATTGTGACTAATAGTTAAGACGTCAACACGGTCTATTGAAGACGCAGGTTCGAGTCCTGCCTGAATCGAATATTTTGTTGGCGTATTTTTCTTATTGATACATTTATTAGGCATTTTTAATAAAATGCATAATCACAAATTTACAAATTTGTATACTCACATTATTCTGAAAAGATTTCCAAATTGGATGTTGATACATAGTTAACTATTAACATAAATAAATAATTTTTGTTTATAGAAAAATATCTTGAAAGCAAATTAATTAAAAGGTGTCTTTTATTTGTAATAATTGTGTTTGTAAAAAGCACAAGTTTTACTCAAAATATATAAGACTGTTTGCAAGTTCTACTTAGCTGCTCTTGTTGGCTATCATCAAGTGTATTAATCAACAGTGACAAGATGCCGTGTTATATCACATTTTTTTAAATGAAATCAAATTTGTTAAGTTATTATGTAATACAAATAATAAATGATCATTACTTTAACACTTCATCACTTTAAAAAAGAACAATAAAATATCCTGTGATCCTGATTTGAAGTATTTCCATCAATAAAATATTCATATAAAATTATAGATCACTCTCACATTTCAGCAGAAAGACTGTAAATGCTTTAAAAAACATAACAATGAGGTACTTACAACATAACAAACCAATCTCCAGTTGTTGCTCCAGTAGCAGCCTGTGTTATATGCTCAAAAATTTTATCACTTAATTCCTTTACTGCTGGAGACTGATTTGTTTCTAGAAAACTGTAAATTTGAGTCTCGTCAGCTTCACCTGAAAAATTTGTGCACATATACAACTTTAGGTTTAACACATAATAAATTACTTCATGATTTTTTAGATTACTTATAGATACATTTTTGGCTAAATATTAAAATACAAGAGCCTTAATGGTTCTTTATTCCCCTCAAATTACAATAAATTACTTTTATACCTACCATTATAAAGTAAAGGAATTCCATGTCTAAAGAAAACTATAGCAGGCTCTTTACTTGGACTATACAACTTTGCCAAATGACTGTTTAGTGCGATAACAGTAGGAGCATTCAAATGTTTTTCAAAGTCTTCTTGCAAGCTTTCTAAATGTGCTTCATACTTTTTACACACATTACAGTTTTGCTTAGCTGAAAATAAAATGTATCTTACTAAATTAGTTGAATTTGAACAGTCATATCTGATCACATTGAGAAGGAACTGCCAGGGTAAAGTGCAGGAAATCATTTAACAGAATGAAGAACCAATGACAGTTGCATACAAAAATGTAAACCCAAGTTCATCTAAAATTCCCAGTTCCTTCAAAAATGTAGAATATGCTACAACCATTTCCCCTAAATATTTACAAATAGAGAAACAGATAGTCCTTTATTCAGAGAATGGGTGATTATTCAGCTAAAAGCTTGGACAATTAAAGGTGGAACGTTCTCCACAATTGGACTTTTTACGAAAGTTAAACGGCAGTGGATAAGGCACGTTGTTCCTAGAACTAATCACCATTGCTAATAGGCATGCAAAAAGCTATGGGAAACATTGAAACTGCACTGAACATTTTTTCATAGATTTTATTTTTCATGTTTTGTTTTTCATTTAAATCTAGACACATTGTTTCAGAGTCATACTAGTGATGCAGATCAAATTATTCAGGTAATTTAAATCACAATTAATAATCACGTTTAAATCAATATAAATATGTAGTGGGAATTTTACACATACCAAATTTATAACTTGATGTTTGGATCAGATTACACTGGCTATGATCGCAGGCGGACTGGAGCTGTGATGGCAAGTGTCAGTGATACAGAAGTTTTCTCAAATCACCGACATATTCTTTGAGCTCTGCGTACCTTCTCAAACTAGACTTACAGTTGCCGTAATTCACAAACTGACTAATGAGCACAATATGAACCACAGTTCCAATCTGCGGTCAGTCAATAAAATTGGTATGTTCTGTTAATTCCCATTACATATTTATATGACACAACACGAAAGTTTGAAAGTTAAGTTTACATCTAATTTTGGGCATGTTATTTGTACAGTACAGGACATTGATTACAATATCTATTAATTTACAATAATTTCCCAAACACCAATTGCCAGAGTAGTGTTGTGGTATCGCAATGTCTGTTTATGTATTATATCAGACAGTACAAAGTGAAAATAATTAGTGTTAACTTGGTGTAGTGGGTTTTCGTAAATAGCAAGTTATTAATATTATAGTTAAATCTGAACTTACTAAAATAAACTATCAATTTTTCGTTGTCTTTGATGAGTTGTAAAATATCATCATCGCTGACACTTTGCAAAACACTTTCAGTTTTAACCAAACTCCACATACAAACAACAATACAAAATAATAAATTCATGATCTTATAACTTCTGGTGTAAAAATCATTAAACTCAGGTAAACTTTTATCTAATAAATCAATAGATTGATGTAATTTATTTATATTAATTTGCAGAGAGAATATCGCTTTATTGTTCTATTCTTAAGAAAGCCGCAAAAACTAACGTTGCTTGCATGAGGCATTAGTACCATTTTTTTTTCTTTTTTTTAGTCTCGCATGATTCGTACATTAGCCACGATTGAATCGCGTTCAGAATAGTCTAGGCATAGTTCGTAGGGTGCTTTGTTCTCCGTACGGGATGGACCGGTTCTGTTGAGGACATAGGCGACCGCATTAACTAATTCAGCCCAAAGCTTCTCTTGGAACTTGGAGCTTCTCTTCTACCAAGGTTCTATTATCTCTCTCGCTACTCCCGTTTTGTTCAGGAGTATATGGCATTGTTAATCGTTGTTTAATGCCATCCGTGGCGAGAATCTCACGCACGTCTTTATTATCAAACTCGCCGCCATTGTCACTCAGGAGCGTTTCGATTGAATGACCAATATTTCGAGCTTCAGCGATAAAATCTTGCATCTTCTGTTTTACTTCTGACTTAGATTTCAAGAAATAAACGTAGCAGTAGCTGGTATTAATCATCTTTGAAAAGTACAAAATACCGAAGACATGTAAATGAGTTAGGAAATGGTCCGCTATGCAGACATATCAGTGATAGCCTTGAACGCAAAGAGTACTGCTCCTCAGCTTTCTTGGATGTCCAACAGGCCTTTGACCGAGTTTGGCACAGAGGCCTCCTCTGTAAAATTAAACGGATGCTGCCCCATTCTTTTTATAACATATTGGAATCGTATCTCACAGGGAGAATATTCCAAGTTAAAGAGCAGGACTGCACATCTGGATTCCACGATATACTTGCTGGAGTACCTCAGGGCTCAGTACTGGGTCCAGTATTGTACACAATCTTTACTGCTGATCTAACCGCAAACACCAGGGGTTACATTGCAACCTACGCAGACGATACGGCAATATTGGCCTCAAGCAAATCAGCAGTAGATGCCTCGGCGGCTCTGCAGCGAAACCTCAATGAAATAAACACGTGGTTTGACAAATGGAGAATCAAGGCAAGTGCCAGTAAATCAGTACATGTCACCTTCACACTGCGACGAGATACATGCCCCACCGTGAAGTTAGCTGGCAAAGCCCTACCGCACAGTGATTCAGTAAAATATCTTGGATTGCACTTGGACCGCCGCCTGACATGGAGCAAACACATAGAATCGAAACGCAATGAAATAAACCTAAAATATAAGGGACTCTATTGGCTCCTAGGTAGAAATTCCAAGTTATCAATTGACAACAAAATCCTCATATACCAGTCTGTCATAAAACCTATCTGGATGTATGGAATTCAGCTTTGGGGGGCCAGCAGCAAGTCCAACATACTTAAAATCCAAAGAATTCAGAACTATATTCTTCGTCAAATCGGTAACGCACCGTGGTTCCTCAGAAACTCTGAACTGCATGAACATCTCAACATGCCAACAGTCAAGGAGGAAATAAAGACTAGTACAGGCAATTACCACACCAGATTGAATAGCCACATAAACCAGCTAGCTCTACAAAACTGACTTTACCAGACTGCATCAGTCGCTTGAAGCGAAGCCGGCTAACCAAAACTAGGCTTCAAGGACTAAGCCAAAATTTTAATAGAGGGATACATCTAAAGGGATGCATCTCGGCCCGACATCTTCGTACAGCACATCTGCTCATGGTCGCAAAGACCGATCGCATGATATAAATAATTAAAAAAAAAAAAAAAAAAAAAAAGTTAGGAAATGGTCCGCACACATTACTATGTATAAGTTCACCGGGTCTTGAAGCTCTAGGTCGAGTACCAAACTTCAATCGATGTGACTTGCCGAATATGCAATTTTCACATATGCTTTCATCTCTAGGAAGTTCTACTCCTAATTCTCTTTTGACAAAATGTCTTACATAGCGCTTATTTTGGTGTGAGAGTCATTCGTGGTAAAGCTAAGTCTTAGTTAGCATAACGTTTACCTCCAAATTTCTTCTAGGAATGATGTTCTTCACATTCAACTCGTACAACCCTCCGCATATGCTGCGTACACCAGTTAGCTTTACTTCGCCACGCGTTGACATAGTACAGCTGGTCGGTGTCGATTCAAACTTGCTTATTGAATTGCAGTCGTGAGCAGCTAAAACAGAAAACAGGTTCTTTTTGATCTGTGGCACATACCATACGTCTTTCAGTGTGATCTCGAAAACTTTTCCTCGTACCTCTGATACTATAGCAATAATCCCTTTGCCTTTGGCTTGTAGTGCATTGCCATTAGCTGTAGAGACGGTATGCATTTGGTTAAAACGTTGAAAAGTCTGGAATAGATCTGCACAATTGCTTACGTGACATGTTGCGCCGTTATCAACATACCAGTTGACTGTATTCGATGAAGTCGTCATTACTTCATGTTCTGATGTCAGTACTTCCGCTTGTAAGTACATTGATTCCGCTACTTGTGATTCCTTTTGAGACGAAGAAGACGAAAGCGGGTTATTGCTTTTCGGAGGTTTACCAGTTTGCAGGCATCTTTTGCAATGTTTCACACGGTGCCCTCTGACGGAACAGTAATTACATATTATTTTTGCGTCTTTATTCTTTTTCTTTGTCCCATTCCGTGTGCTCGCCGTCGCTAAAGCCTCTTGCTCTGGTGTCAAGTTAGACATCATCAAGTTCCTTTCGTAGACGCACAGACGATTGGTCAGATTGTCAACATTTCGGTCGGACGTTGGACACATTAACCATCCACTCTTAAATTGAACGTATTCTTATCCCAGTGTGTCGAGCGTGTTGCATATGAGAAGATGGTCGGGAAGCTTCTTATCTTCGCCAAGCTCTTTGTTCAATGAGGTCCAAATGTTTTTCAATTTCCTTTCAATCCTTCTTTTTCAATCCAAAGAAACTCATACATAATTGGAAGGTCTTGTCTTCATTTGTTCCGTCGAACATTCGATGAAGTTCTAACCAAATTTCTCTAGCGGATGTGAATCTCATGACTTTACGTAGCATTTCTTCTGTCATGTTGTTGGTGATAAAGAAAAGAGCACTGGAGTCGGCTTTTGTGAACTCGGACGCGGCAGCGGTCGTAGATGCTCTGGTCGCACTGGCTTCACTTTCTCTATCCAGCGTTAGTCTGCCTTCAATTACATCAAGAGCGCGTGGTATGCTCTTGAGTACGATAAGCATTTTATACTTCCATGTATCCCAATTGTTTTTACCTTCGAGTGGTGCAACATTGTACTTTAAAGTCGAAGTCTCCATCTTTTAGCTAAATTGCAGGATGCTCATAACCTCTTGGTGTATATAGAGTGCGCAGACGATGTGGAAGCTATTAGCCGACGGATATAAACACTGTCGAGCGGTCCCGATGGAATTCCTCCAATCGTGTTAAAGACGTGTGCACCTGAGTTGGCACCGGTAATAACGCGTCTTTTTCGGCTCTCCTACTCTTTGGCGTAGTGCCTACTTTATGGAAGACAGCTTTAGTGCACTCTATACCTAAAAAAGGCAACGCTCTAATCCGTTTAACTATAGACCGATAGCCATAACCTCCCTTTTCTCAAAGATAATGGAGTCCACTATCAGCCAGTCCTTGGATACTTTGAAGTTTACCAGCTGGTTAGTGACCATCAGTATGGCTTCCGTAGTGGTCGTTCACCAGGTGATCTCTTGGTATACCTCACACATCGTTGGGCATAAGCGATTGAGAGTAAGGGAGAAGCATTGGCGGTTAGTTTGGACATAACGAAGGCCTTTAATCGGGTGTGACACAAACCGCTTCTTTCGAAGCTTCCTTCCTACAGGCTTCCTGAAAAATTGTTCGAATGGCTCACTAGTTTTTAGCAGACAGAAGCATTAAGGTCGTAGTCGACGGTAAATACTCTGACGTATTGTCGGTAAGTACTGGTGTCCCTCAAGGCAGTGTGCTATCGCCTACACTGTTCCTTCTACATATCAATGATATGTTGCAAATCAGCAACATTAATTGTTATGCGAATAACAGCACGCGTGTCTCGGAAAAACGTCGTTGAGAATCGAAATCAACTTGTGTCTCAAATTGAAAATTTTTTAAAAAAAAGTCTTAGATTGGGGTAGACTTAATCTGGTCCAATTTAACCCCTTTAAGGCACAAGTTTATATGTTTACCGTAAAAAAGTTACATTTAAAAGCTCTCCTTAACTGCCTCAGTCAGTATTGGAATTCTCGGTGTTGACATATCGAGCGAAGTACAGTTCCACAGACACCTACAGGGTAAGGCTAAAATAGCCTCAAAGAAGCTTTGTGTGCTCAATAGATTGAGGCGGTATTTCACACCGGCCGGCCCACCGAATACAACTCTATAAGGCGCTAGTTCGGCCACATATGGAATACTGTTCCCATCTTTATGCAGAGGCTCCCCAGTACCCTCTGGATCGCATCCAATTAAGAGCAACTCAAATCGTCTACTGCCCGGATATTTCATGACGGCTAGACTCCTTGGCGCTGCGTAGAGTTATAGCTTCGCTATGTATCATCTATCGCTTATATTACGGGAAGTGCTCCAAGGAATAGTTCGGATTAATTCCTGCTGCTGTTTCCGTCACCGTTCTGCGAGACATAACATTCATCCTCATCATCTAGACGCTTGGCAGTCCACCATAGTGCGGTTTTCTAGGAATTTTCTGCCACGTATTACTAAACTGTGGAATGAATTGTCGCCTGCAGTATTTCCGAACCGATGCAATATCGAAATCTTCAAAAAAAGAGCATATTGCCATTTAAAAGGCCGGCAACGCATCTGCGACTCCTCTCGCGATCAGTATGCTTGTTTGCTGCCCTATCATATAAAAAAAAATTACTGATCGTGCATGACACTGATGACAGTTGACATCAAGTTGACACTTTGACAGCTGTTATGTGTTTGATCGAACATTGAATCACTAAAGAGAAGGGAAAACTTATTTTAATTATTTACCCAAGGATATTGTTAGGAAAGTGAGTCCTAGATAAACTTAAATAGCGGATAAACCCAGTTACTTTTAGTTAATGATAAACAGATTTAAGGTTGGTATAGCACGATTTTAGATACTAGTTAAAAATATTTCCTATATCTCTATAAACACCTGTGGGTGTGTACCTAATAACTCAGCATAACTATAGCGAAACACTGCTTTACATTTTTTCTAGAAAATATCTTGTATGTCATATTAAAAAACAGGAAGTTTGCTCACTCGTTAAAATAAATATAATTACTTTTTATTGACTCATCGAAGCAATGGCTGATGCTAAAGAGGAAAAGGTTGTAATGACACCCAAATGTAAAACGCAAAATTCTACTACTCTGGTAATTGAAAGGAAGGCAGTAGAAGCAGAAGCTAGTGACAAAATTCATGTAGCTGGTGGGGATCACACTGGCATTATAATAAATAAAGAAAAAACTTATGGTAAGTTAAAACTAGATGTCTTAAACTTTATAGAAATAAATCTAGGCTGAAGTTGCTTTATTTTATCAATGGTTTTTTTAGATACTAACAAAGAATAAAATAAATTAATATAATAAACTATTTTAGTAATATACAGAGCAAAGTCACACTAGCTGATTGAAGTAAATGCCAATACATGCATGACTAATAATGAGCATCTGCTCATTATTAGTTTATTGCTTTTTATGTTTAGTTGTTTTTCTTAGTTATCTAAAATGAATAAAGATTATTTTCTTATTATTACTAAATTACATTTTTCTATAAACCTTGAAAAAGCAAAATATATGTTTTCTGGATTTCTTGTATTAAAATTACAGATCTACCTGACCCATAAATTTACAACATTTACTGTGTACCTCCATAATAAATGACCTAAAAGTGTTTTTGTTTTTTAATCTACTTTTTATGACAATTATTGATTGGGCAACTTAAAATTATAAAATATTGTTAATTGTAGGCTTTTGCTCTTCAGTGGGGATGGTATGATCTGTGATAATGATATTGTTCCATTTTCATACTATTAGTTAAGGTGATACCATCAGAATCATTTTCCCTGTCCGATACATTACAATATGAGGCATATCCATTTTATTCTTTCGCTGTATGAAATCAGTGTAAGTACATGAACAACTCTACCTAATTTCCACCTCTGCTTATAACAAAGTATATTAGTATATTATCTTTAAAAATATCTAATTTGCTTAAACAGAAAATGGAGTATCAGAACCTTGCCATGCTCAGTTGGAATTTTGGGTGTATTTAGTGTCTGTTGCAACCGGTTCTCATACTCGTGAAGCACGTGCATTGAGATTCTGGTTTAAACCTCAAACACCAACTAATGAAAGATCGCATGAAGCACAAGCTTTCTTCCGAGAGCTTGTAAGCCCTCAAGATTTTCCTAAAGGTGAGCATAATAATATAGCTGTCCTATGGGTATTTGAAAATACTTCTGTTCAGATTATTACAGAAATCCAAAAGAGTAAAAGATAATTCTTGACAAGTTGAATTGATGTTAGCTATAAACTAACTTTTTGCCTGACTAGCTGAACTAAGTGATTGTAAAGATCCTATTTGAAGAATAAATGTTTGATATGTGATAATTTGATTTGACTGCATTCTATCCTGTCCTTTTTGCTGTGGCTGGCTATCTGTCATCTGCAAACATTAAAATTAGAGAATAAATATCAACAACACATAATACTGATGTTGTTAGCAGCAGAAGACTAATTACATACATATATTTTAAAAGTGGAGACTTTTAAAATAAATGTAGACATAAAGAAAATTTCCTTTTTTATTATACATAACATTTAACCTTATAAATACTGCTACATTATGGCAAATATATTTTTTAGATTATGTCGGATTTATAAAAAAACTTATAAAACTAATGCAGCATAAGTACTATCAACTTAAATTATTGGAAGTAGAACTAAGGCAAGAAGGATGCGGATCACCACCTCCAGGTTAGTATCAACATTAAAAATTTATTGATTTTCAATTAAGTATTATATTTTTGTGAAGCTTGACCAATAATCAAAGGAGTTTTTTTTTCTTGAAAAAGTACTTAATTTTAAGTAAATTTGATCAATAATTTTATTTATTAGTAATATAAAAAAGTTAAATATTTGGAAATTGTTTTGCTGCTGGTGGATTTCTTAAATATATATTTACATTTTTGATATATTTTTATATTAAGTTTTTTATATTTACATTATACAATTATTTGATAAATAATGTGAATATCAAATATACTTAAATGAATAAAACAGTAATGAGTGCATTTTGTCAACCAAATTTGAAACTGATTCTGGTAAATATTTTCAAATATAATTGTGTTTATGTTTGCTATAATTATTGAATCTTTATATTGTTCAATAATATTTTTTTCATATCATTGAAAGATATATATTCAAGATATTATTTATATTAAAGATTATTAATGTTTGTTTAATACTTTTATTGCACAGAGACAAATGGAGTTATTAGGAGTAATGGGGTTGTATACAACTATTCTAATGGGTGTATGTATATTTATTTAAGTATTATATTTACATAATTGCATGGTGATTCTATTTATGTTTTATATCTGTATTGATTCTTCATGCATCACTAGAATCTTTATTTTTTATTGTGTGAATTAGGTATTTATTAACAGACATTTTATAGAATGTTTAATTATATATTGTAACATATGCATTCAGTATTGGTTAAGAGACTAGTTTGTTTCCTTCTTTCTTCTAGCTGTTTGTCATTATTAATCAAGTTTGATTATTATTTTAATAAGATTTTGTTATACTAATTTATAATTATTTTTATAAGCTAGCTAGTATTATTTAGTGTCACCCTCATTCAATTTTATTTAGAACAGCATACCTTGAGCGGTTTAGACAAGTGGATTGCTAATGAGATGTCAGTTCCACTAATAAAACAAATAGACACTAAAAGCATTATTAAAAAAAGCATACAACTAATCAAAACGCCTCAAATAACATCTAATCGAATTAAGTAAGAATAAAGTTCCACTTTAGACTTCGTTTGATGCACTGTATATTATCTTTCGTGGTTCCACTGCCTATTCTTGACAGTGCGACATGTTGCTTTCACGCAGTGGAAACCTAAGACAATAATTGTCAGTAGTGGGGTCACGCCAGTATACCAGCTTCGTAGTAGTTTGTCGCTCTGGTATTATGCTAATGTAATGACTTAGCCCCTTATTGATAACACTGGTCGACAAAATTAACTTTTATTCTTTCACAAGGATAAAATTATGAAATTCTAAAACTATTTTTCATTCTGAAAACAATTGGTTTTTCCCCATCAGGCAGGAGTTTTTTGTAGTATTCATGTGATTTTCTTTAATTTTTGATAAAATCGGTAACTAGCTATCTAACTCTAAATGATATACTTACTACTTATTTTGACTTACGTAGGAAGTGGTAGATAGCGATTTTCGGGCATATTTTGCATCTGGAACATCCCGCTTCTTGGTCCAACAGTAGTCAGACACTATATTAGAACTCCACTTCGCCTTGGTACCTCTTCTCCATTGTAGAACTTTGCTGATGAAAACGCTCACCGTGCTCGTCACTGACAGCTCCAAGATTTTCCGGGAAGAAGTCTATGTGAGAGTCCAAAAAGTGGAGTTTTAAGGACACGTTGCATCCCATAGCTTTATAAGAATGCAGAAGATGAACCACTATGTCACGATAGTTTTCTGCTTTATGGTTTCCAAGGAAATTGCAACATACATTTTTGAGAGATCCAGGCTGCTTTTTCTAGTGGATTTAACAGTCCTTCAAAATGTTCATCAGCCATTAATGACCATATTTGTGGTCCCTTTCAGTTCTTCTTTCAGTTTAGCATCACTCAATTTGGGAAATTTCGATTTCAAGTACAAGAATCCATCAGAAAGTTTATCCACAGCCTTGACGAAGTTTTTCATAACCCCTAATTTAATTGCATAAATGGAGGTAAATATATTTTTTCAGGATCCACTAAAGGCACATGTGACACATTTTTCTGTCCAGGGATAAGAAATACTCGATTAGACCATGACTTTCTAGCGTAGTGAGACTTCCCATCTCTGTTGTCCCATTCGCACAAAAAACAACAAAATTTGGTGAACCTAAGATCCAAACCAAGCAATAACCTTAAACCTTCAGCTTGCTGTTTAGACAGGTTTGAATCGCGAATCAAGTCATTAAGGTCTTTTTGATTGGGAAAGTATGGTTCTGATGAACAGCTACTGCCTTCGTAGAGGATTTTGTTATCATGTGCATGTCAAAATATGGATGAATCTGCACAGTCCTGCCTTCTGGCTCTTCAGCTTGATATTACATTTCATTTCCTTAAAGAAATGGAATGGAATATCTAATACAGCTTGAACAAAATCAAAATCGGAACATATAAGGTAAATATTCCTATGACAGTTCAAAGAGAATGCTAAACTCAAATTTAAAAAGTAGCTGTAAAAAAAACTGTGCCTGATGGAAAAATTATGACTACATATCTGAATTCAGTATAGAAAAATGCACTAGTGACGCTAATCAGGTGTCTTGTGAAGAAAACGTTGTCGACCGGTGAATAGGCTTGTTTCCACTAAGAATGAATCGGATGGCTCAGAGTTTCTAGTGATTAATCATGATATGTAGTAAACAAAAAAACAACTTTTTTTATTAAAATAATATAAGATTACTAATATTTTTGGAAATTAAAATCGGCAAAATTACTTATTTAATCACGTGACATTAAACACCAATCAGAGAAGTGTGACGTCACGCCTCGCGAAATACACGATTGTAATGTAGCTGTACATCATCTATCTAATCTTTGCTGTCAGTGAACACTGGACAGGTTATTTTGATATACTTTGTTTTCACAGACTATTGTTAAATTAATACAGTTTGTTTAAAGTTTAATCTTAAGAGATACGGACATTTGCCATGGAATCAGGATTTACCAAAGCAAACAACAGTAATTTGCCCAAAATTGACGCCGTTATGCTTGGGAAATTTTTCGCAGCAAACACAGATTTTGCATATAAATAATTTGCTTGGCGTTTTTATCGTTGTGCTTTTACATTGGGGCACTATACAGTATTTATAATAAGAGGGATTCATTATTTATTATAATGATCTCGTCGACTGACATAAACAAACTCGATTGTTTCGCGAGGAGTGACGTCATTCAAGACGCCATGACAGTCTTCGCCTTTTTCGAAGTCAATTATAAGTTCATTTCTAAAAAAGCAAAATACTTATGAAAAAGGCCTATTTTTCTAAAAATAATATTTATTAGGGGTAAAATAGATACTAAACTATAGTTTGAAACGAATTTCCAAATTTTGTCAACTAGCCTATTATAAAGAAGTTGAATGTTATATCAACAATGTCGCAGTTGACGTGTTGAAATTATTATAAAAGGTGTGCTTGTACACAATGATTTATATAGTCTTGGCCATGACTGGGGATAGCAGCTAGATCCGTCACCTGACAATGCACGATACTATTAAGCTTCAACACAATAGACTCGGCACAACGGAATCTTGTGCAAGCACATAAATAAATATATATATATATATTATAATATATATATATAGACATTAAACTAACAAATAAGATCTGACACGAAGGAAATTTTGTATAGTCACAGTAAAGGCAATATAGTACGAAATTCAGAGGAAAAAGAAATAGCCGTTTTAGAGATTTACTTTTTAGTTTTTAGTATAAATAAATTGGCACATTCAATTTTCAATTCGATGGATATAGTCAAAATATTTAAAATGAGCACTTACATTAGATACTTAGATGTAAAAACAAAAAAATACGGCAAATTTTTCGACACTCGTACCTACGTAATAGTTACAAGAACTTACTTCCGCTTTGCACATTTCTTACAAATCAATTTAAGCTCTATAACCCTAATATTGAACTGAATGTATTATCCTCTATATAGATCTGTCTATAGATATTATCTTAATACTAATAAGTACTGATTTTAGATAATTAG